>CM074724.1:64716473-64946473 GCA_037306005.1 Rhinophrynus dorsalis | reverse complement strand
TGTGTGTCACCGCAGTTTAGCAGCCTATTCTGTGTACTCTGCAGAGTTGCAGAATAGTAAGAAATACTGTTAAGTTTTCAAACTCATATATATTAAAGTCATATATATCGTGTAAGATGAAGAAGGCGGGTAAAAAGGGACGGGGAAGTGGACGTGATCCTGAAAGTTCAGGGCGCGGGTCAGGACGCGGAGAAACTGTGCCTGGTGCCAGAGCACAAGAAAGAAAGACATCCACCATACCTAGCTTCATGTCTGATTTCACAGGGCGTCGCAGGACATCACTCTCGAGGTCCGACCAGTGCGAACAGGTGGTCGGTTGGATGACAGCTGATACTGCTTCCAGTCGGTTAAGCACCACCCTGTCTTCCACCAAGTCCACTCTCAGTAGCCAAGAGTCTGGTCAACATAATCCTCACTCTGATCATCCTTCCTCCCACCATACACGGTCTGGTCAAAGAAGTGATCCCACACTGGGATATAGTGATGAGCTCGTCTCATCACCAATCCTTCATTTGACCCTCTCTCCAAGCACGCTTGCAGAGGAACATGACATCTTGTGCCCTGATTCACAACCTCTAGAGGCTACCCAATCACAAGAAGATGACAGATGTGAACGGCATTTAAGGTCAAAGGAAGTAGTGGATGATGATGATGATGATGATGAGACACAGTTGCCATTAAATCAACCACTATTTCCGTCTCAAGACCTTGTTGAGGAGAATGTTATACAGTTGTCAATGACTGAGTATGTGGTGGGATCAAGACTTGAGGAGGATGATCAGAGTGAGGAAGTGGAGGAGGACTTGGTGGACGATGAGGTGACTGACCCCACCTGGGAAGGTGTAGAGCCGAGCGATGACAGCAGTCCTGAGGGTGAGCCATCTGCAGCACCGCAACAGGCTGGAAGAGGCAGTGGTGTGGCTACAGAAAGAAGGCGGACCGCACCAAACCGGCCCGCAAATGTTCCACGGAGCACCCCCTTGCGTAAATCTACCTTGCCAAGGGGTAGGTGTTCCGCGGTATGGTGTTTTTTTAAGGAAAGTGCGGACGACAAAAGAATTGTAGTTTGCAACCTGTGCCACACCAGAATGAGCCGAGGCATGAACACTAGAAACCTCACCACCACCAGCATGATCCGACACATGGCATCCAAGCACCGTAGTAAGTGGGAGGAACGCCTGGATCGCCCATCTGTGTCTGCAGGCCACACCACTGCCTCCTCTTCCCCTGTTTTCGGTGCCGGCCAATCGCCTGTCGAAGGCGCAGGCCCGCATACCTCCCGCCCTGCACCTGTACCATCTGAAGCACCATCAGCGACCACATCCACTTCCCTGTCCCAGCACAGCGTCCAAATGTCGTTACCCCAGGCATTTGAGCGCAAGAGAAAGTACCCAGCCACCCACCCACAGGCCATAGCACTAACCTCACACCTTTCAAAATTACTGGCCATCGAAATGCTGCCATTTAGGCTTGTGGACACTGAGTCCTTCCGCAGCCTGATGGCAGCAGCTGTCCCTCGGTACGCGGTCCCCAGCCGCCACTACTTTTCCCGGTGTGCCATCCCCGCATTACACCACCATGTGTCCCGTAACATCACCCGTGCCCTGACCAACGCAGTTACTGGGAAGGTCCACTTAACGACTGACACATGGACAAGTGCTTGTGGCCAGGGACGCTACATTTCCCTGACGGCACACTGGGTGAATGTCGTGGAGGCTGGGAGCGACTCGGACCCTGGGATGGCACGGGTGCTACCCACGCCGAGGATTGCGGGCCCTACCTCCATCAGGGTTTCCACCAGCACCTACGTTATTGGCTCCTCCTCCTCCGTTTCCACCTCCGAATTCTCTACACACACCGCCACTCCCCCATCAGCCAGTAGCTGGAAGCAGTGTAGCACTGCAGTGGGGAAGCGTCAACAGGCCGTGCTGAAGCTGATCTGCCTTGGGGACAAACAGCACACGGCCTCAGAGCTGTTGCAGGGGATTAGTCACCAGACCGAGCAGTGGCTCTCGCCACTCAACCTGCAACCAGGCATGGTTGTGTGTGATAATGGGCGTAACTTGGTGGCGGCTTTGGAGCTCGGCAAGCTCACACACGTACCATGCCTAGCGCATGTATTTAATTTAGTGGTGCAGCGATTTCTAAAAACCTACCCCAATGTGCATGATCTCTTGACCAAGGTGCGCCGCGTGTGTGCACATTTCCGTAAGTCATCTACAGCTTCGGCCGGCCTGTTGAAGCTGCAGCAGCGCTTACAATTGCCAGCTCACCGGCTGCTGTGTGACGTGAGCACGCGCTGGAACTCCACCTTCCACATGTTGGCCCGGCTTTGTGAGCAGCAGAGGGCAGTAGTGGAGTACCAGCTGTTACACGGTCGTCGCCTCTCCGTTCAACTTCCTGTAATCAGAAGTGAGGAGTGGGAATGGATGTCAGACCTCTGCGAGGTTTTACGCAATTTTGAGGAATCGACACAGATGGTGAGCGGCGATAACGCTATTATCAGTGTAACCATCCCACTTCTGTGTCTACTGAAACGCTCGCTGCTCACAATTAAAACCGACGCTTTGCATGTGGAAGAGGTGGAAATGGGGGAGGAAGAGCTTACACAAGGTGATAGCCAGAGCACCCTCACTTCGTCTTCTCAGCGACAATTGGAGGAGGCGGAGGAGGAGGAGGAGGAGGAGGAGGAGGAGGAAGACACGGTTGCCTCCGCTACAGAGGGTAGCCATGGAACTTTAGTTCCATCTCTTCAGCGTGGGTGGGCAGAAGAGGAGGAAGAGGATGAGGATATTGAGAGTCAGCCTCCTGGTGAGGACAGCGAAATCTTGACTGTTGGTACTCTGGCACACATGGCTGACTTTATGTTAGGCTGCCTTTCCCGTGACCCACGCGTTGTACGCATTTTAGACAACACGGATTACTGGGTGTTCACCCTTCTGGACCCCCGCTACAAAGAGAATTTCTCATCTCTCATTCCTCCGGTGGAGAGGACAAGCAAAATGGTGCAATACCAGAAGGTTCTTGTTGAAAAATTGCTCCAAAATTTTCCATCTGACAACGCTGGCGGCAGAGTACGTGCTACCTTGGCCAACCGAGAAGGGGAGAAAAGGGGAGCACACAGCAGTTCCGACAAAGGCAGGGCAACACTCTCCAAGGCGTGGGACACCTTCATGACACCCCGCCAGCACCCTCACCCTGATGCGCAGCCTAGTGTCACAAGGAGGGAAAAGTTTTGGAAGATGGTGAAGGAGTACGTAGCAGACCGTGTCAGCGTCCTCAATGATCCCTCTGTGCCTTACAACTACTGGGTGTCCAAGCTGGACACGTGGTATGAACTGGCACTCTACGCCTTGGAGGTGCTGGCCTGCCCTGCCGCCAGCGTTCTGTCTGAGCGGGTATTTAGTGCTGCTGGTGGCATCATAACAGATAAGCGTATCCGCCTTTCCACCGACAATGCTGATAGGTTGACACTTATAAAAATGAACAAGGCCTGGATTTCCCCTGACTTCTCCACTCCACTGGAGGAAAGCCCCGGGGGAACATAAACTCACTTTATATATGTTATTTACAATGATGGGAATACTCTGTATTCCCATTCACCCCTTCCACCCCAAAAACGGGTATATGGTTGACTCTTAATGTTCTCATCCTCCTCCTCCTCTTCCATATGCCCTGGGATATAATTTTTATATAGGGCCAGCTCACCAGCGTGCCCTGGGATATAATTTTTATATAGGGCCAGCTCACCAGCGGGCCCTGTGATATAATTTTTATATAGGGCCAGCTCACCAGCGGGCCCTGTTTGCCAATTTTTATATAGGTCAGCTCACCAGCGGGCCTTCTCATATAATGTTTTATTGGGTCAGCTCTCTAGCGGGCCCTCTCATATAATGTTTTATAGCGTCAGCTCACTAGCGGGCCTTCGCATATAATGTTTAGGATGGTCAGCTCTGCAGCAGACCCTCACCCATAATGTTTTAGATGGTCAGCTCAGCGCACGTTTCCCTCTTAATCATGGCCTCAGTTCTGAAAATCAAGGAAATTTTTGGGATAATTTGCCTCTGCGCACGTTTCCCTCTTAATCATGGCCTCAGTTCTGAAAATCAAGGAAATTTTTGGGATAATTTGCCTCTGCGCACGTTTCCCTCTTAATCATGGCCTCAGTTCTGAAAATCAAGGAAATTTTTGGGATAATTTGCCTCTGCGCACGTTTCCCTCTTAATCATGGCCTCAGTTCTGAAAATCAAGGAAATTTTTGGGATAATTTGCCTCTGCGCACGTTTCCCTCTTAATCATGGCCTCAGTTCTGAAAATCAAGGAAATTTTTGGGAGAATTTGCCTCTGCGCACGTTTCCCTCTTAATCATGGCCTCAGTTCTGAAAATCAAGGAAATTTTTGGGATAATTTGCCTCTGCGCACGTTTCCCTCTTAATCATGGCCTCACTTCAGAAAATCGATGAAATTTTTGGGAGAATTTGCAGATGATATACAAGTAAATATACAGCAAATACTGTTTGGTAACAATTTTTCGCCTAAAGTCGTTTTTATTTTCCTTTTTGTGTGTTTTACGGTCAGTCTGTAAAAATGGCGTACTACGGGCGAAAGATCGTTCCCAGCAGCGATGTTGGAGTCCAAGGTGCATCCAGACATCCTCCCTATGCTGTCCCTGAACCATTTCTGTAGTGTTTCCATCTTTTTCTGCCCTTTTCCTATGGACCAGGCACCCTCCCCTCATCAGAGCAGGGGGTGCCTGGTGTAATGCTCGAGTCCTCCCATTGACTTCAATGGGGCTCGGGTGCTCGGCCGAGCACTCGAGCCTCAGGGGGTGCTCGGTCAGAGCACCCGAACATCCGAGCATTGGGGTGCTCGCTCATCACTACTTAGTACCTAACTGCCAATATCTGTTTGTTTGTTTGTTTGTTTTGTGCATAAACATACCTTTCAAAAAAAATCAATTGTTGTAATTAATAAATATAATCAAATTAAATATATAATGAGGCAGATGCACTGAGAAGAACTTGAACAATTGTGACGTAAACCAAATGAACCACTGGTGACAAGTAAAATTTTCCATAAGGTTAAATCGGGTGCTTAACCATTTGAATGCCAGAAAAGTCTCCATTGCATCTCAAAGCAATGCTCTGCAGACTTCTCTACAGATCAGATGTTTAAAGGCCCCTTTAAATCAATGGGAATTTTGAGAATTTTTATTTGTCCCCTTTTGTGCAGTTGGATTGGCACAGAATTGCTCCAGGTCCTCTAAGTACATCTGCCTCAAAGTGATAAAACACACATATTGCAATGCAATGTGTTGCATACCTCTCTGGCACTCAAAGGGTTAAGAGGCCTGTCCTACTCTGCGTCCTGCTGCCAACGCAGTCATGTACTGTAGAGACTGCCGAAAGCACAGAATGCTCCCAGCACAGAACTCCCAGCATTCTGTGCGTTCGGACAGTCTCTACTGCGCATGACGGCTTCTGACAAACATCCTAGTGAATTATTATATAGAATATATTTTTTATTATTTATATACATATCCTATGTTTTATTATTTGTAAACCTTAACCCTTTAAGGACCAGAGGTGTATGCAATGCATTGCTTTGCAATGTGTTGCGTACTCCTCTGGCATTCAAAGGGTTAAGAGGCTGGTCCTGCTCTGCGTCCTGCCGCAATCATGCACTGTAGAGACTGTCCGAAACCACAGAATGCTCCCAGCACAAAACTCCCAGCATTCTTACACCTCCCAGCATTCTGTGCTCCCTGTATTCCTACACCTCCCAGCATTCTGTGGGTTTGGATAGTCTCTACTGCACATGACGGCTTCTGACAAACATCCTAGCAAATTATTATATAGGATATATTTGTTATTATTTATCTACGTATCCTACGTTTTATTGTTTGTAAATCTTGACCCTTTTACAGACCAGAGGTGTATGCAATGCATAGCTTTGCAGTGTGTCGCGTACCCCATTGGCACTCAAAAGGTTAAGAGTTAATATAATAAATATTTACCTTTCTGCTACCGTAAAATATTTTCTAGTCTATTACAGTGAAATAGCAAGAATATTTAAACCTTTGAGTGCCAGAGGGGTACGTAACGCAAAGCATTGCCCCCTGGTACTCAAAGGGTAAATGCCCTATCGCTATTTTAGCAGCTGAGTTTAAGGGGGATTTTTTGTATGTTTGTTTTTTAGATATTGCCATGCATTCTGAAAGGCATATTTAACCTCTATTTTTCTCCTATTTTGCCCTCTTTCTGACCTCAGGCCAGCAAAGTAATTTGGAAGTCGAACTTTGTCTAAGTGCTAATGATGAAGCTCTGGGAAGTTTTGTCTGTAATGAGGCACCATGCAGAAGGAAGTACCAGTTGGGATTCCTATTACAGCCATATGTGAGGCCAATGTTGCATGAATTAACATACGGTGGGTCAAGTTAACATATGTACAGTGAAAAATGACTAATGACTTCTCACACTGATGTTATTTTTGGACCTTCTCTCTTGTATGCAACCTTTCAGAAAGGAACAAGTAAAAGCAGTTTATGCCTCAACTGTCCTGGTTCCCTGTGAAGAAGGAGAAAAGTGAAACCATATGCTAGCCAGAGAGAGGACGGGAAATTGAAGCACACTGAAAAAAAATCAGCATGGGGTATCACCATCCTGTAGTAACCAGCCAAAGGGAATGAATGCCCAGCAATGTCCCCCTCACTGCCAGACAGAATAGACAGCAGCCTGCCTAGATGACAGATGCTACCAGTTCTATCCCACAGGCTGCATTTGGTGCCCTATGCGCCACTGATACTGAGATGGCTGCAGGGGCACTGAAATTAGATTGGCAGGATGCAAAGAGTCAACTTTTTTAATGCCATCAATTTGTGATGGAGGAGACAGGTATTAGCTTAGGGACCTTTGTGGTCTCTGCTTGCCATTAGCTTCCTCTACAGCTGCACCAGGTTCTGGATTATGAATCTGCCACAGTTGGTCATTCATCAGTCTCACAGTCCATACTAGCACACATTCCAACAACAACAGAAAGTGAACATCTCACTGCACTGACTTCAACACCACAGAGCTAAAAGCCCAGTTATCAGCAGAAATAGATTTCATCACGTGCCTGTGACGAGGTGATGAAACATATTATAAATTATACAGGTTCCAGTAAGCTAATGTTTTATGTTGTTGAACACTGGGCTCTATAGTGATGAGGAACTTCCTTTCTCTTGCCTGTCAAACAGGAAATCTTTAAAAGTTGGCTGTAGAGTTATGGAATTACCTGTGGAAACATATTGCAAAAGGTCAAACAAGGGGGTCAAATTTGTCAGACACTGTGTCAAAATTCTTGCATCCAGAACTATAATTTGTTTTCTTAACACTTTTTTTTTCCTCCAGGATATGTAGCTGCACACAGGCTTAAACCTATAAATTCTTAACTTAACATGATGTTCATTGTTTAGTTTCCTTTTTGATTACAGATCTTATGAACTTAAAATAACATGATATCCTTTACTTCTACAATAATGGAACTAATAGTCCAAGAGCATTTATTGGGTGTATAAATCAAAATGTTTTGCTTTCATCCAAGTGACATATGAAAGATTAACAGCCACTGTTACATGTAATAAACTAACAGACTCTGTTAAAAATTGCTAGAAAACAACAATCAACAATAATGAAAAGGAAACTATGGCTGCTTATGCACAGTCATAATTGCACAATTTGGGCAAAAGAAACTGCACAATAAGGAACAAATGCAAATTCCCTTTTATTTAAATGTGACTTATAACGAGTGCTGAGTGAAATGTCCACAATTAGTTTTGCATTTTAATCTGGAAGATCTGGAAAAAAATCTGGATTATTTTGAATTTATTTAGAATGAATCATAGAGGGTAATGACAGCAATGACAGAGTAAGGAAGGGACAGGGAACTAGTGTGAGAAGAAGGCAAAGGGAAGGACAGGAGGAGCAAAGGGAGTGAGAAAAGGAATTGTGCCTAGGAAATTGATAGGGGGAAGTGGTCCAAGGAGATAAAAGCAAAAGGGATATTGACCAAATTAAACTACGGGGAGAGGGCCAAGAAGAATGCAAAGGGGACCAGGCCAAGAAGAGCAAAGAGGAGTGAGCCAAGGAGGGAAAAGGGGAGAAGACCAACAAGAGGGATGCAAAAAACATTCTGATGATTTAAAGGTAGGCAGTCAATACAACAAAACAGCAGGGAATGCAAGCAGGATTCTGGGTTGTATAGATAGAGGCATTAGTAGCAGAAAAAGGGAGGTGGTCATGCCACTCTACAGATCTCTGGTTAGACCTCACCTAGAGTATACTGTGCACAGTACTGGAAGGACACTCCATCACTAGAAGGGTATAGATATTCTGAAGAGTATTCTGAGGGGGGTACTAAAATGGTGAATGGTTTACAGGATAAAATATATCCAGAAAGACTAAGGGATCAAAAAATATAGCTTGGAGTAAACACAAGAGAGAGGGGATATGATATAAACATTCAAGTAAAGAAGGGATTCAGCAATATACAGGAAGGAAGTAAATTTCAAAGGAGTGGAAATGCTGGGATAAGAGGTTAGAGACTTAGATGTAATGTAAGAAAGGGTTGTAGAAAAGCTACCAGAAATGGTAGAAGTTAATACAGTTTGGGAATTTAAGCATTCATGGGATAGGCATAAGGCTATCCTGAACATAAGACAAGACCAAGGACCAAGTAAAATTTGAAGGTTTTACAGTAGGAAAAATGGGCAGACTATATGGGCCAAATGGTTCTTATGGTTCTTTATGTTTCTACGTAAAGGGGAGCAGGCCCAGGAAGCAAAAGTGAATGGACCAAGGAGAGGGAAGAGGAAGGGGTCAATAAAAAAGGGAAGGGGTGTGGGCCTTGGGTGATGAGAAGACACTTCTAAATAGACGGGTGGCAGCAGGAGAGGAAGAGACCACTTCTCTCTACGGGAATAAGCTGTGAAAATGACATTTAGAAACTAAACAGCTGTTTCTAAGACATATTTTGACTCATATTTTGTTCATATAAAAATAAATCACATTTGCAGAATAACTTTGATCATCTTTATTTTCAACTCCTTGAGTGCTTGAGATGTTTCCAATACATTGAAAAGCAAAATGTTAAAAGCCCCATTTAAATCAATTTTGGGAATTTTATTTATCCCTGATGTGTAGTTGATTTGCCTTACATTTTATCCCCTTTTGCTATTATGCATATAACCCCATGTAGGTGCTTCATCTTTAGACATGAGCAGTATATGTTCAAAAAGCTACTACCCCTAATCATAATATCTGGCAGATAATAATATATTTATATTTTTCCTTTTTACTTTTTAACCCATTAAGGACTGTGCTGTACGGGGCGGGGTACTCTGGAGCACTAGAGTGCTCAGTGATCACATTGCAGTGTGGAGGCACACTGCGAACATGAAATTACATGATGTGCCAGGACCGTCACTGATCCTTAACACCTGGACCATCGTGACTGCCCTGGCATCATTAGTCATTAAGGGGTTAAAGAAAATCTCAAAACTTTTTGAATACTTTATTACATTAGAGAGAGCATAACCCTTTGAGTTTCAAAGAGGTGCTCAATGCATTGCAAAGCTGGAACTCCGTGATTGCAATGAGTCCCCAGTCAATAGTTCAAATGGTTGGTTCATGGTATGTCTGGTTAGGTTAAACCCCTCTGATGCCAGACAATTCCAATGAAGCTGCCTGGCATCGGAGGGGTAAGGGGGACTAGTGTGAGTATGAGGAATGTACTTGGGGTGCCCATGGGGACATTAGTGGAGCTTTGGCATTCAAGACCTTTGTAGGCCATATAGGTGTTTTATCAGATTCAGTCTCAAAAGACATTCCAGCCTTGAAAAGGCCATTGTGCTAGTGTGTAATAGAAGAATGGCCATTTGCAACACTATGTTGTGCTCTATTGGTATGTGTGCCAAATTGGAAATTTCGGCATACATAATGGCCAGCATGTAGGAGCAGAAGTAGGAAAATGATTGAATAAAGCCTTTTTCCCTATACTTTTGTCAGCTGTGTTTCCATTGTATAGGAAAGAAATCGTGGCCTTAAGCACTGTAACTATTTTTAGTGTCTTGCCATCCTACGACTGGTGGAATATGTGCCAGGGCATTGTCTTTCAGATAAGTGAGTACAGAAAATGAGCTCCACTGGTTGATTTTACATACACCCCTGTTGTCCAGACATTTATTCTATGCAGTCCATGGGAGAGGTAATATTGATACATATATAATATAGTTATGGCACCATCAGTAAGTCTAAATACTTAGCACGGTGAAACAATTATCAAAGGTCAATCATTTCCATCTGAAATGTGATTACATTACATTGGTGAATTCATCTTTTTTTAAAATGTCATATCTCATTGGTATTGTTAGCACCCCTGGGATATTATACAGAGGAGAAATACCAGTATTTTGTAATATGGGATTAGTACAATTCCAGTGATCCATGTCACAAAGTCTGAAAACCATATGCAACAACATACTGGGCCTGATTTTGGGTTAAAATTATGCAAAAAGATTTTGACTGGTAACTATACTTATAATTAGCAGAAACGTTCCTTGCTGAAAATTATTTAAATATAATAAAACAAAAAGTATGTATAGTGACTCATTTTTCTTGCATTACATTTTAAGATCAAAATAAAGTCCAACCCCTTGTATGCTAGAGATGTGTCCAAACATGAATTTGCATTTAATTAATTAACCCTTTGAGTGCCAGAGGGGTACATAATGCATTCTAAAGCAATGCGTTGTGTACCCCTCTGGCACTCAAAGGGTTAACATCTCTAGCATACAATGGGCTCCAGTGATGACAAACTAGTAAATACTGTTATTTTAATTAATTGACATATGCATACCAATTCCAAAATGCCTAAATGGACAAATACAGATGTAAATGTTTCATAATTCTATTTTTTTAACTGCTTATATTTAATGCAATCCTCTTAGAAAGTATTATTCAGCCCAGGTCCACAAGTGCCACCAAGAGTGCATGTTTTAAAGGAACACTAACATGTCTAAATAGTAACAACCCCCACTTGCCTTTCTATGGTCAGAAAATTCTAATGGCTACTTTGGATTCTGCTCTTAGTCCTTGGTTCAATAACGTTTGCTCACTGAAATACTCAACCCCAAAAGTCTGGCCACTACCATACTATAATATTAAAATATTTTGTGGGCTTGTAAACTCTCATTTCATGACAAAATCACTTTGTAACAATTATCTTCTCTATCAAGGATGTCTTTCAAACTAAGGGATATCTTTCAAACTTAGCCTGCTTGTAGGCCTTGATCAATACAATTAGGAGTCACTCTATCAATCTTTCAAATCATTTTTATGGGACATATACGCAATGATTTATTAATGGAACATATCATAATGTACTGGGAAAAGAAACACATTTTTTCAACTCATATTTTATTAATTTGTAAAGGTAATAGCATACAGAGGAGGGAGAACAGAGGAATAAAAGGAGAATATGAAAGGTAGAAAGGAATAGCACCCCCCCACACACACACCAAAAAAAACACTCAACCACAGCAGCAAATTTTAGTTTAAGCAGTTACCTGGTATATAGCGAATTACATTATTAGCCCCCAAACACAAAAATAACCCTAGTTCTATGTAGAGAGAGTAAATATTTACCACACATCAGTGTATCATAATATATTTCACTGTCTTGGCCTATTATACATAAACTCACAGTATAAATGATCATTTTGATTTATGCATCAAGCTATTATGATTTTCCACATATATTTGCTCTATAAATAACTTCCATATATCATTAAACTTGAAAACTCACTGGTTCAATTATTCTGTCATGTACTCCATCTCATCTACTCCCAGATTTGTTGTGCTACTTGGTGCTTATGGGTAAGTTTAATTATCTATCTTACTGAATGATATTACACTGAAAATAAGATGCAATCAGTGGGGCTGTGCATCCAGATAAAAGGCAAACAGTATTTTTTTTTTGAAGAAGAAGAAGAAAATCAGCAACTACATCTTATGTACCAAAGTGCCCCGTTTTATTAAATACGATTTATTTTTATTTATCAAAGACTAGACTTGTATAATACTCCTTGTTTCAAAACTTCCCAACTCTTTATAGTTCACTGGGCTTTTTAAATGGTGCTCTGACCTCCCCAGCAAAATTATAACTTGTTTGACTTACTGAAGATTTTGGGTGCGACTATCAAAAAGTCTATACAATGAAAAAATTGTCGGCTAATGATTCGGTGATAAAAGAAGGATAGCATTTTCATAAGTAAATCTGGCATGTTTGAAAATATGTTATAAAGTTTTAAAATGGGTGGTAAGATGAGCTTCATAAATATTGTCCTTAAAAATCTGAAGTTAACTATGTCTTTAATATGAAAAAATTTGAAAGAAACAATTCCTTTTTATTTTTTACCAGTTAACACCATACTACTGCTTTTAACCACTTTTTACTAACAGTACTTTAATTTGTCTTCTCTGAGTTATGCAAACATATGAGAACCGCACTCCAAATGTAGTAGATAAAACCAGTACAAATCTATATTGCAGAATATCAGGACACAGACATTACACATACCGCACTAGTCTCACGCGTTTCACACCTGGGTGCTTAATAATTTTTATTTTGATGGGAAAAAAATAATAGACATCAGGCTAAAAGAAAATACCTTACAATATGAATGTATATCAAACTAAGCCCCCTTTTGGTAACATGTCCATGGCTAAAAACATTTTTTAGACTACTAACAGATAACTCTTCCACACATATGTATAAAATCAAGAGAAAAGAAATGGTGTCTCTTTTTCTGCATTGGTGGTGTTACCCACTGTGATATGTTCGAGATGTTCATTGCAACATCAAATGAATGGATGGCACACATGGGCAACAGCCAGGGAAATTGTCTGTCAATCACTTGGGCTGGCCATCATACAGTCCCTCCTGGTGGAATGTAGAATAAGGTGAGTAAAAGAAGACAGGTGTGTAGGGTGGCAAAAGTTCTGTTGCCTTTGTGAAAGAACCCTTAAAGTTGTATACTTTAAAGAACAAATACAATCTCCTTATAATGCCCCCCATTTACTTTACTCTGGCCAGAAAATCCTAATGGCCTCTTCAAATTTATGCCCTTGTGCAAGCAACAGCAAAACGCCCAGAAACTCCTCCTTTTGTCCTCTTTAATGCAGTCACAAGCTGCAATAATGGAAGGATAGTGTGTATATGTAGTTTAGCAAATAGACTTTAGGCAGACATAGGGACAGAATGCCGATATCAGTGCCTCTTATTGTGCAGAATTAGTGTAATACTTTCACCTCTATACATTCAAGGAGAGGCATAAAGAGATAAACATTTGACCATAAACCCACTGAGAAAATGTGGAGAAATTCTGAAGCAAACCAACTGCAGTATAGAGTGCAAATAAATATTCTAAAACTTAAAAGCCAGATTTAAAATGCAATGGGGATTTTTTTCACCCCATGATGTAGTTGGTATGCTCCAGAATTGCTCATCTTGCCATTATGTATAGCTCAGTGTCTAAACCTGCAGAGCAAAACTATTAATTAGAAAATCTGAAGTTCAGCGACATTGAGTAAAGTTGGACGTGTATGTATATTATTGTTAAAATGTGTTCTTTAATATGAAAGGAACTTGCTCATATGCCCCCCCCCAGGCTGGTTGTAGGCGTGGGAGATGTAGTCTACAACAGTTGGGGGTACTTTTGGGTGTGCTTACCAAAACCTGGCCTGGAATTGTACTTTTGGAAGTTTAGACCAGCTTCTATTGGTTCAAGCACCCCTCCCACCCCCAGGTGCAATGCTCATTGTCTTTAGGACACTATATAATGCCTGTCAGAGAGTCTGTCTCCATTAATGAGTAAAGCTGACCAAGACTCAGCTCTCAGGATAAAGTAAATTAAGGTTAGTAATTGCCTAAAGTAGGAGAGATTCAGCTCATAAGACAAAGCATTTTAAGGTTAGGTACTTGCCAAAATGAGGTACCTTGGCTTTGGTGGCAAGCTTAGCATTCTATGGCCATATAATGTTACTAAATCCTCATCTTTAATATGGTAGTGATATGCAGGCATAATGCCGCAGAGTAAAAGGTTAATGGTGATGAAAATGTGGATGTGCACCAATACTTTGTATATTTGTTTTTTATATATATATATATATATATAAATATATATATATATATATATATATATATATATATATATATTACACCTGAGCTAATGAGATGCAAATGTTGTGAGTACCAACTAATGTATTTTTGTGTCAATTAAATCTAATAACCTGGGTTCACATAGAAAAGTAGTTATGAGAGGCACCTCTTTGCTGCTGGAATAACATTTTTTTGCATAGAAATTGTTATTGGCCTATACAATATAACATTTCACATCTGAATTAATAAAATATGAGTGAGAGAGACACACACAGAAATAGAGACATAGAGATAGAGAAAGGCAGAGCTATAGAGAAAGCACACTATTCAGCATTTTGATAATTATGTAAAGCTCTGTATTTACAGATATATATATATATATATATATATATATATATATATATATATACACACGTTTAAGCACTGTTTAGTCCTGACCAGAATTTGACTAAATAGGATGTGTATTGATATGAGTATCATTACTTTTCATTAGAGTTTCCATGGTGGAAGACTATTCTCCATTTGGTCATTAACTTTGGAGTCAGAATTCTGCATCGTCAATAGAAAAACAATAGTCCACAGAGCTTTAATAATCTCTTCATACACCTTAGTGTTCAAGTTTTGTTTACATTTTGTCAATGGAACAAGTGTGAGCCTTATTCATTAAAGGGATAGTAATGTTTCGAAATGAAAGCAACTCCAATTAATCCTCATAGTATTTGGGCCATGGAGAGTGTTATTTCAATATTATCAGAGTTGTAGTTCAAGAGTAATTGAATGATAAAGTATCCCCCGCCCACCCCTTTTTACTGATGTAACACTGCTTACCTCAGAACAGAGGAGTATTGTCCAGATGGATTACAGAGAAGGACAATCTTCAATTAGTATTAAAAAAAACCTGAAAACCCTGTCAATGTGGAAAGGGTTATCATTGTTCTCACAGTAAGAAGATTGTCCCTTGCTGTGAGCTGTCTGGTCCTAAAACCAGATTATACATCTGAGGAGAGGTGGCTTACACTAAGTAAAAGTATCTTTCAATTACTCTTGAACTACAACTCTGACAGTATTGAAATAACACTCCCTATGGCCCAAATACTATGAAGATTAATTGGAGCTGCTTTTATTTTCAATGATTACTATCCCTTTAAGCTATAGATATGAATTTCTGGAGAAAACCAATTTCCTCATAGATGACAAATAAAAATGTGCATTGAATTAAAAGGAACTTCTAACATCTTCAATTCCAGAGAGGTTTTCAATGCATTGAGAAGAAATGCATTGCAGCTCTTTCTAGCAACCACGGTTAAATGCCCTTTTCCAATCAACTGGAATTTAAAGCATATTTATGTGTTCCCTTTGGTGTAGTTGGTTTGCCCCAGAATCACACCAGAATTAGGCCTTGTGTTCTAAATTTCTATTTAAAGGACATGTATACTTTTTGAAGAATAATATATACTGTATTTCTTTTTCTGCTGAGTAAAAAAAACTTGTGTTTTTTAATTTAGCTCTAATCTTCTATCATGGTCATCAGATGATGGTGTTCCTGTCACTTATAATGGAGGCATGTTGTCAATGACTAAAGCAATCCCATGGAGTGCATTATGAAAAATGATTTGCCTTTTTGACACTAGTTGGCACTGTTGCAAACAGTTTGATAGAAAAAAAAATAAGTTTGAATTGTAATAACTTTTGAATGAAAAATCTCCCTGCATTTGGAACACCATTGTTTTAATCAACAGGAAAAGCCCAGCAACAGTTACTTATTTTTTATTAAAAAAAATATATATGCATCCTTTAAGTATACTTTAAGGTGAGATGTTGCTATTTCAAATCAGAAAATGTGTATATTATATAGTTGGCTATATTTACATGATAGAAATAATTACAGAAATTAACAATAAAACAATACAGTAAAGATGTGACAACAAAATATTAAAAACATTTTCCATTAAAAATGTGTAAGCATTATCAGAAATCTTAATAGTATTTTCACTACCACTTCCAAATATCCTTCTGGCTAGAATGAATTCAAGCAGGGGGAAGAAATCAAGCCTACAAATACCTTTTGTTTATCCTTTAATCACTACTAACTCTATGGGTGATGAATAGATGTGAAAAGTGCATTCATGTGAGCCCTAGTGATCCTGCTGTTTTTGTTTGGCTGTTCAACTATGTGTGAAAATGATATAATACAATAATGATAATGTTCATCTCACCTTAAAGAAAAAGCACTGGCAGCTGAAAGAGTGATTCAAATCTCACACATAACGTTGTATGAAAATACACATTGTTATAAAAAAAAATACAAACAGAATTCTGGATCCAGTTCTAGTGCTGAGATTTTCATATTTTCATGAAAACGTTTAACCCTTTGAGTGCCAGAGGGGTGCTCAACGCATTGCTTTGCAATGCGTTGTGTACCCGTCTGGCACTCAAAGGGATTTATGCACAAAAGGGGTGGCTTTGATAAGGTACACAGCCACTGCTCATCTGTTACACTGGCAACCTGATTTTATATCTTGCAGTATATGTTTATTTCATTGTATGTGTAGCCCTTGATAATTCTACAATGTATTTATGTAACCCACAGTTATGAAACAATTGGGGGAATGCATAAAG
This sequence comes from Rhinophrynus dorsalis, assembly GCA_037306005.1. NCBI lineage: Eukaryota > Metazoa > Chordata > Amphibia > Anura > Rhinophrynidae > Rhinophrynus > Rhinophrynus dorsalis. The sequence goes on along the minus strand of CM074724.1, from coordinate 64,929,655 downwards.
TAGAACATTAGCTATTTTTTAATTCCAGTAAATGTATGTGTTATTTGAGATTGTTCATGTTTTGATACAAGAAACATTCTAACACCTTGAATCTGATTAGCACAGGCTTCTAAATTAATGGCAAAGTAAGCACATGCTGAATTTGGTGCCATAGTTAATCCACTCACAAAACAACAGACATTTTAGCCACACCAACTTTGTAAAATATATGTGCTATAAGTGGTATGCGTTCGCTACTTCATGAAAAACATGCATAATTCAGAAGAATATTGTCGTAATCACTTTTCCATCAAAAGTACACTGTAAATGGTGATTGTGAATATTTCATGCATCCGACGTTTGTAACAAAAATTCTAACTATCCCAAATGATTTATAAAGGACTTGAATCATTTCAGATGGGTTTCCATCTTTGGATACCTCTCTGGCACTTGAAGGGGTAAGAAATTTTATTGTCAACAAGGGGATGAGTATTCCCTAAGCGGTGATAAAGAGGTGATAAAGTGGAGATGTCTTCTCTAGTTTATCACTTCTCCAGTTCCTATGTTATTCTATGGAGCCTATGCATCAAGACTTCTTAAACTTTGACAATTTTAGTGAATAGGCTCTATTGACTAACGTAGGAACTGGAGAAGTGATAATGTGGAGACGTCATCTCCACTTTATCACCTCTTTATCACTGCTTAGTGAATCTCCCCCAAGGCCTGGAGAAAAACAACTACACCATAAGAGGAAAATAGTCATTCACAAATTTTCCATTGAGTTAAATGGGGCTCTTTAACCCTGCTCTCTAGTATCCAAGGGGTTAAAAACAATAACAGCACCATTTTCCTAATGCATATTTACATAATAATGTTTTAACCCTTTGCATGCCAGAGGGGTACGCAATGCATTGCAAAGAAATACGTTGCATGCGCCTCTGTAACTCAAAAGGGTTAAAGGGGTAGTAATACTTAATATATAGTAAAATATATGTTGTAGGCTTTATCCTTCTGAGTACAACAAAGGAAGTCCCACAGATGAAAGGTGTTTTATTCAAAAGTTATTGCTTCTCAAACTTGAATTTTTTAAGTGCAGTATCTCGATGGCCTGAAATTGTACAGTGGCACTGTTGCTGCATTATCCTATGGAGGTTTATGGTCAAATGACCAGAGCTTTCTATAGGATGATGTAGCAACAGTGCCACTGTATAGGTTCTGGCCATTGAGATACTGCAGCTAGAAAAAAATCAAGTTTGAGCTCTCAGCAGTGGGAGTACCCTTGTTTTGCTCAGAAAGATAAACCCAACAATAAATATGTTTTTAGCTGTTAAATGTTACTATCCCTTTAAAAGTTTTAGTTTTAGTTAGTACATGAAATACTGGGTAAATGGGTCAGCATGCAGTGACCATTCCTTTGCTTGAGTGTGACTGAAATACAATGATATCACTAAGCAATTTATTTTGTTATAAGTACAATGGAGGGGATGCTACTTAAACCATTTATTATTTAAGTGTGATGTTAACATATGATCTCAATTTACATACATGAATGGTCCTAAAGAGGTTCATGCCTGAGTTTATGGCTGTAGGAAATACATTGATAAGGTATGCATGTGTGGGTACCTGCATAAATAAAACTGCCAATGGAAAGCAATAAACATTTCATGGTATACTGCGTTAAATATTTAGAAAATTTGCATTATTGAAGGGCAGGATAGAATTGTAAATGATCACTATGGGGAAGGAGGCATGATTTTCTTTGAAGTCCACAAGGTCCCATTTGTTACTATATAGTATCAGGGAATTTAGTAAGGAAAGGTGAAGAATTATGTCAATCCCATTCAATCACACATACAAACGCAGCCACTACACTATTCCAAATCATTCTGAGGTAAATTTCTAAAATATTTTAGCCACTACTTTCCCTACAGTCTATTAAAAAGTATATTTTGTAAAAGTTCTAGAGATGGGAATTATATTAGGTAGATGTTCTAATATGATTCTGCACTAAAATGGAGCTGAAATGGGTTATTTTTGGCTACACCTGCCTAATGCTCCTTACACCAATAAAATGTCCTATGCCTGCCACCTTCTCCAATTGGCGAGCAATGGGTAAGTGTATCAATTTTTCTGGGTGTTGCTTTCCAGTGTTCCTGATTTAATGCTATGCACTAACAAGAAGCAGATGAAACTGATGGAACGTTCCTTCATTTTCTTACTCATTCTATAGGGGAAGCTTTCGGGCTTCACTCTCATTAAAGGGATAGTAATATTTCATTTTAATAGCATCTCAGATAATTCAATATAATTTATAGTACTGCTGCTAGATGCTCTTAGTCTTCAAAACTGTTTAGTTATTTAATAATTAGATGCTAAACTTGATGACTCACACCCTTTTTGCCGATCCTAAGCAGCCTCTCTTCAGTTCTGAAGTCCAGTCCCTCGATCGGACAGATCACAAAGAGGGACAATCTTCCCTCAGTCAGTACAAGGAAAAACTTGCCCTCCTTGTCAAAGGAGGGCAGGTTTTTCCTAATACTAACTGAAGATTGTCCCTCATTGTGATCTGCTGTCGGATCTCACACTGAAAGGCTTGGGATCAGCAAAAGAGGAGGGAGGAATCATCTTCAACATCTTATTACATCAATATCAGGCAGCAGTACTAGCAGTACTATTCATTATATCGATTCTGTGCTTCTATTAAAATTAAATATCACTATCCCTTTAAAATCTTAACAATGGTGGAGTATGTGTGCCAGTGTACACTAAAATGATCATTGATTTATACCCTGAAGTGCAAGTGTATGACAGTAAAGCCTACATCCAAGAATGTAAAATGAGCTGGGTCAGAGGATTCAACCCTCCCCCCCCATTAAATATGTTTTAAAGAATAAAGATACGCATCTGAGATATGTGAATTGCTCATGATCATAAATTAGCTCATACCAAAAAATGATTCAACCCAATCTTCCCAAAAATATTTTTTGGAGAGCTTTATTGAGTGAAAAATGTGATTATCTTTAACCCCTTAAGGACTACATGACGTACTATGACCGACATGGTCCTTATACCCTTAAGGACCGATGACAGTCATAGTACATCACTTACTTTTTACTTACTGTGCTCCACCAAGAGAGGGTCTAAAATTGACCGTTCCAAGACTGCAGCGATCTCTTTCAGGCCCCAAAGCGGCACGCCGATACACGCAACAGGTCACGTGTACCGCGCATTCACAAGGATCAAAGCGGTCCTTATGGGACAGAAACGTCCCAGGACCACTGGACCTTAAGGGGTTAATTAACATAAAGGCATACCAGTTTATATAGAAGGCAAAACCTAATGCACTATTAATATTTGTCATTTGCATTCCATTTGCATGTCATTACAAAGAATTACTAAGGCAGGTTCTTGCACTTGTCTGAGATGAGATTATTCCCATAATTATCATTAATTATTTATTTTAAAAAGCGTTGATTTATTTATTTAATCTTCTTTATTAAGTTAAATAAAAATGTTTGATATATGGTATTTTAAAATGTGAAATACTGTATAAAATAATAAAAAATAACCTTTTGTATCACAGGTCATCTAAAATACTATTTTTATAATGTTTATTTTAAGTTTATTTGTTAACTTACATGTTTCTATTAACAAAATTTAAACGGCAAGGGTCCAAAAAGTAAATATAATACATATATGTATGAGCCAATGCATCATTATTGTGGTAATAACCTCAACATGACCCAAAAACCCTATTGAAGTTAGAGTAATAAGATGAGCTGTAGGCTTATGCACTAAGATGTGAGATAAAGTCTCCAGTTCATACGTTATACTGTAGTGATTATGCACTTAGATCTGTCCAGCTTGAGAAATCTTAGTTCAGTAGTTCTGAACTCTGATGACCAGGTGATTTTTATTTTCCCCTATGATCTAGTGCCATCAACAAATAAAAGTAACTTTTTCAAAAAGTAGATTGCAACTGAGTTGAGAGCACAATATATAGGCAGCTTTTAATTACTTTATTATTAAATATATTTTAACATTTGAGTGGCAGAAAGATCTTCAATGCATCATGTTAAAATGCGATGGCTACCTCTCTGGCACTTCAAGGGTTAAAGCAGAAGTAAACTTTTTGTCTGGAAACCTGTATGTTATAGAGCTTTTCCTGCTGAGTAAAATATGGGTACTCCCCCTTGCTGTCAATTGTTTTATTCAAAAGTTATAATTGTTAAAATTGTAAGTTAGTGTGATTACTAACAGTAACAGTTTCTAACACGTTCTATGGAAAACAGTTTGTCAGTGACTCAGCTTTCCAGGAGAATGCAACAGAATAACTAATTGGAATCTGACCACCAGAGGGCACTGTTAAAATAAAATCCAAGAGTTTAAACTGAAATAACATTGGAAAGACTCTTCTCCTGACACTATGAGTACCATTGTTTTACAGGAAAAGCCCTAAACTATATGTTTTCATTCCATAAAAGAGATTACTGCTCCTTTGAGGTGTCAAGTCCATTTTAAGTAATAGAGTTCTTTTCTTGCTGTAGTTTTTTTTTTTTTTTTGAGACAGACAATGGACTGGTCCTGTGATCTGGACCAGATTATCTGGATTTTCTCCATGAAGGGGTTGGGTCGCCTTGGGGCTCTGGCTTTGGAATTCTCTTGCCACCTACAGAAGATATGTATTACATGCAAGGGTTTCAAAGCCTCATTTAAATCAATGGGAATTCTGAGAATTTTTGTGTTCCTACAGTGTAGTTGATTTGAGCCATAATTACCCAAGCTCACCTTTAGTACTCCAACCACCTTAAATTCTAGGAAAGTCTCCAACACATTGGGGGTTATGAACTAAAGCGTGATAAAGAGGTGATAAAGTGGAGATGACTTCACCAGTTTATCACTTCTCCAAGTTATATGTTATTCTATGGAACCTATGCACAAAGATCTGCAAAGGTAGAGAAATCTTAGTGCTTTGCCTCCATAGAATAACATAGGAACTGGGGAAGTGATAGCACTGAAGACGTCATCTCGACTTGATCACCTCTTTAACACTCCTTAGTGCATAACCCCCAATGAATTGTAAAGCATTGGAAATTTTTTTGTGTCTGATAGATTCAAACTCGCATTTAAATAAAAAATAATTCTTATTTTCCCTTAAGGTGCAGTTGGTTTGCCCCAGAATTCCTCCACTCTTTTGTGCATATGGTGCGCAGGAAAATTTGAAGAATGTAAATAAAATGTCGTTCTGACAGCCAGCTTAGAAACAGCACATGTAATACCATATATCTTAACCCCTTCGCGTCCGATGACGTGCCCGGACCATCACGCTGGTCTGGCACTTAAGGACTAGCGATGGTCCTAGCGATGGTCCTGGTACGTCACGTAGTTTTACTCCCAGTGCTCCTGCAGGAGTGCGGTGAGTAATACCGGGGACTGAAGTTGATCAATCCAAGACCGGAGTGATCTCTTTCGGTCCCTCGTTCTGCGTACCAGCACACGTGATCAGTCACGTGGGGCAGCATGTTGAACTTCCCTATCTGGTCCTTAAAGGACCACACACCCCGGGGCCGCTGGTCCTTAAAGGGATAGTAATACTTAAAATGTAAAAAAAATATGTTGTAGGGTTTATCCCCCTGAGTAAAACAAGAGTACTCTCACTGCTGAGAGGTGTTTTATTCAAAAGTTATTAATTTTCAAAGTTGAATTTTTCAGGTGCAATATCACAGTGGCCTGAAATTGTACAGTGGCGCTGTTGCTACACGATCCTATGGACAACTCTGGTCAGTTGACCATAAATCTCCATAGGATGGTGTAGCAACAGCGCCACTGTACAATTTCAGGCCACTGTGATATTGCACCTAAAAAATTCAACTTTGAAAATTAATAACTTTTGAATGAAAGACCTCTCAGCAGTGGGAGTACTCTTGTTTTACTCAGGGGGATAAACCCTACAACATATATTTTTTTACATTTTAAGTATTACTATCCCTTTAAGGGGTTTAAGTTCTATCATAGTAAGTAAATGTTTACAAATACATTTGTGATTACAACCTGTTTTTTCATAAAAAAGTCCAAGTTGTAATTTAGTATTAGTGTTCAATAAAAATTGTTATGTTCACTTCAATTTAAATACCTTTCTATTCTGCATGTTCCCTTGGACATCAAGCTGTGGAATGTCTGCATATACAAATAGGGTAAGCTACCTTTGGTCATTCACAGTTCAACATTATTGTAAAATTAACTTTACAAATGGAATTCAAATAAAATCTGTCTTGCAATCATTCATTCAATGTTACAAGATTGAATAAAGCATTTGAATAAAAATGTGTGTTACAGCCTTCTTTAATATTTAAGCATGACATTCATTGATTTGTTCCTTGTTTTCTGCAAACCTTGACAACGTGATAAAATAAATCATAAAAGAAAATATAGTGGTAACATCTTTTATGGACTTCACATAGTCATCAATCTCAAACTGTGAGTGAATTATCAGTACAGCAAAAAGATCTATGTTTTAAGAGCTCCAATAGCATACTAGCTGGAGGTTTTTCACAAGCAAACTCAAGGCGAGTGACTGATAAGCATCATTATTGTTTTCTGAGAGCCTAGTTTATAGTGTGTTGTGAAGGTGTTGGCATATATGTTTCAGAAGAAGAGGTTTGATCAATTCTAAGTAGACATCTACTAACATATAAAAAAATGTAACAAGGTTTCCTATAGAGCAGTATTAAACCACCTATCACACCATGTCAGCATGAAAGACCCATGGTGTTCTCTTCATATATTTAACCATTTTAGTGATTTAAGGGTGTGCAATGCATTGGTTTGCAATAAGCTGTATATCCCATTCATTCTAAGGGTTACAGAATTAATCTTTCTTAAAGAGATAGTAATGTTTCACAAAAACAGTAGCTCCCATTAGTCTTCATAGTATTTGGGCCATGGAGAGTGTTATTTTAATACTGTCAGAGTTGTAGTGTAGTGTAAGCCGCCTCCCCTCAGATATGGAATCTGGTCCTGAGACCGGACAGGTCACAGCAAGGGACAATCTTCTTACTGTGAGCATAAGGAAAACCCTGCCCCTCTTGACAGGTTTGTCAGGTTTTTCCTAATTCTCACTGAAAATTGTCCCTCTCTGAGATCCATCTGGACAGTCTTACTGTTCTGAATTGAGCAGTGTTACATCAGTAAAAGAGGAGGGAGGGGGATACTTCATCATTCAATTACTCTTGAACTACAACTCTGACAGTATTAAAATAACACTCTCCATGGCCCAAATATTATAAAGATTAATTGGAGCTGCTTTTATTGTGCAACATTACTATCCTTTTAACCCTTTGAGTGCCAGAGGGGTACGGAATGCATTGCTTTGCAATGCATTCTGTACCCCTCTGGCACTCAAAGGGTTAAAGTACCATATTACACAGAAAGCACAAAATGGGCCTCATGTATAAAAACAAAGCGAAGCATTTCTTGGGTAAACCAACTGCATTACAGGGGATAAGGAAAAATGTTCATTGATTTCAATGGAGCTTTCAACTCCTTGAATTCTAGAGACCTCACTAGTATTCAAGGGGTACACCAAAATCATTTATATCAATGGGAGTGTTTGCTTGTTTCCTATGGTGCAGTTTTCCTCAGAATTACTCCACATTCTTGGTGCATAAGGGCCATTAAATTTAGTAGAAATATATGTGTAATACTAGATGTATTAACTCTTTGAGTGCCTGAGCTATTCAATGCATTGCAAAAGCAAACATTTATGTGGTTGAGCAAAAATGTTCTGTACATTTCAGTTTTGCAGGGTTTACTAAACCTGAGAGGTTTTCACACATTTCTGCTCACATCTCCGATAAGTGCATAATTCCACTGTCGGCAATGAAATGAAGCTGAAAACAACCTAGTATGAATAGAGGCAATAAACAAGAATGGCAGATTTTCATATTGCCCCATTCATGATGGCCCTCACCTTGATTTTTCTACAGGAAAATAAACAACTAGAATTTCTCAATGATAAATTAGTAAATAAGAGAATTCTGTGTGGCTGTTTCTGTATGTGGGGCCTTAACCCTTTGAGTGCCAGAGGGGTATGCAACGCATTGCTTTGCAATGCGTTGCATACCCCTCTGGCACTCAAAGGGGTTAACACCTTGCATTCCAGAATGGTGTACAATTCATAGCTCCACCATGAGTTGCACTCTCCTCTGACACTCAAAAGGCTTGAATGATCAGGACTGTTAGTTTTTTGGCTTAGTATATATAGATGTGAAGTCAAGATTTATTAAGGGGTAATATAGCTTTTAAGCTGCAATTACAAAGAGTTAGTGAGGCAGTTCTTCCTCACTTCTTATTTCATGGTATTAACTTTTAAATTTCTTCTCGGGCTTGAAATGCTTTTGCTCCTTAGTGATCATATCACAGATCTCTGCAAAAACAAATGTTAACAAAAGTCCATTGACCCAGATTCAAATAGTGCGCTGCTATTGGAGAGCAGCATTCCATAGATATTGATGGCTGTACTCATTGTTTTATGCAAAGTGATTAGAAGTCACATTTTAGTAAGTAAGAAATGTTAATATTAACTACATAAATGATAAAAGTCTTGTCAGTATCCTACTATTTGTACATTGAAAGAAATACTGAAAACTGATTACACAAAAGTAGCATATTCTTAATTTAGGGATGAGTGAAGGAATTTTAACAGAAAAAAAAAAATAAAATGATTTTTTTATGAGAACATTTCTGCCTTTTCTCTACGATCATTGAAATTCCCACGAGAATTTGACAATTATTCCATCCATGCTGCAAGGTTTTAGTACTCTGTATGTTGTCTGTGTACATATTGTTTTTTGTATATAGTCTGTACCCTGGCAACCTGGCCACTTAAAGGGGAACATTCACATGAAAAAAAAATTGGAGCGCTGGTTATAAGTCCTAAAGCAATACCAGCGCTGGGTTTTGTTTTAAATTTACTTGCCTGTGAGCCGAGATATTTATGTTTAAAAAGTGCCACTTACGCATACTGCGGCACCCTGTGTGTGCGGCACGGAGCAGCAGGACTTCCCACTTAGATCCCAGAAGCCCCAGCGAGCGCGTTCTTGCTTCACCTCGGAGCTGTATTGTTTTGGGCTAACGTTACATCCTCCGTAGTATCTCATACTGAGCTGGATGTAACGTTAGCCCAAAACAATACAGCTCCGAGGTGAAGCGAGAACGCGCTCGCTGGGGCTTCTGGGAGCGAAGTGGGAAGTCCTGCTGCTCCGTGCCGCACACTCAGGGTGCCACAGTATGCAGAAGTGGCACTTTTTAAACATAAATATCTCGGCTCACAGGCAAGTAAATTTAAAACAAAACCCAGCGCTGGTATTGCTTTAGGACTTATAACCAGCGCTCCAATTTTTTTTTCATGTGAATGTTCCCCTTTAACTGTGGTCAAGTGAACTTTCTTGCCATATAAACCAACAGGGTTTAGGGATAGATTCTGTTGCAGGTGATAAATGTTAACACCCATGTTATCAAACATTTTCCTATTGAAGTCTATGGGGAAAATCGGACATAGAAGCAGTGATAAAATTAGCACATGTAACAGAATTTAGCCCTTAGTGTGGGTTAGCAGCATTTAATAGAACTCAAAGATTTAACCTTTTTTTGCCGTATCATCTTCACTCTCCATTTGATCTGTGTCATTTAGTTGCACAGGACAACAAAGCACAGCAGCAGCACCTATACATGCTTGTGTGAAGTGATGTCTTTTTTGTTGGTGTCTGTCTGAAGACAATGTATGATATATGTCTCTGTGTCTAGTATCTTTCACTGTGTCTCACTGTCTCAGCTCAGATAGGTTAGCCTGCCTGTAAACTATCAGTCAAACCTCCCTGTATACATATCACGTCCACACTCCTGCACCCACCTGTCCAGAGAAAAACATTTCTTCAGCTTTCTCTCTCCCAAGCAGTCTGAAAACATTAAATAAACTTACAATGCTTATACTTGTGAGTACAGATGTGTGAAAATTTACTCCTCAAGCTGAAATTAGTGAATAATGGCACTTTCTGTTTGGGAAATAATTTCTAGAGACAATTCCAGTGAAATCAGTGGGAGCTTTGAATTTACACACAACACATAACAGATATTTTTGTCCCCAAAGGCACAATATAAAAGGTGCATGAGGGTGCCTGTGTTATTGGGGTGTGGAGAAAGAATCAGTTGAACAGGGAATTTTTTGGGGAGAATTGTTTACTGGGATTGGGGGCAGTTAATAAAAAATAAATCCTAAATACCCACCATAAGACATGATATAAAAGGGGTCTGAGGAGGCTGCCTGTGTTGGTGAGTGGAGTCTGGGTAATGAAAAAGTTGAACAGGGAATTTGTTTTGGGGGTTCTCGACTAGCATTGGCGGGTACAGTTAAGATAAATAACTAAAATAAAATAAGAAATTTGTATGTAAAGTGACAGAGACAGGAACTGCCTGACATAAGCTGCCACTGGGGAGACTGATACTCGACATGACAGAACATTTTGTAGAGGATAATTTGTAAGATTTGTTGTTAGAGGCCCAAACCCTGAGGAAACATTAATTTGTAGGACTTAGACTTGTTTGGCACAAGCCCTAAGGCAACATTGGTTTGTAGGACTTAGGCTAGTTAGAAACAAACCCCCCAAATTGTTTATTTTTTTGTAGGACTATTTTTTTTATTTTTATGTTATTTTTTTTTTTTTTAAAGCACAGGCCCTGAGGAAAAAATGCCCTACTGTCCTAGTGCCAGCAGGTCATGTCGTGTTGGTCATTGGCCACTGGTCATTGCCAAATGCCCTGATGTAGATGCAGAATTTGCGACTGCTGTTCATGCTGCTGAGTTATTTAATCAGCAGTATGATTAGGCAGCTTAAAGGGAATGGGATCAACAACAGCAATAACATGGGTGATGGATGATGAAGGTTCCACTTGCCACGAATAGCTCCAGTAATGTGTCTGAGGAAGTAGCAGCACAATAAGTAGCCCAGTATATGTGGAGAAATATATATATATATATAATAATTCTTCTCCACCTGCCCCTCCTCCAAAATAATGGGTGTGTTGTTACTAGAATAGAAATATTTCCCTTGAGAGTAGGAGGTGTGTCTCTCATCAGCAAGTGCAATGTGCACAGTTTGTGTGATAAATAACATCTGGCCCAACTGTGTCCAAACACCATGACACCAGAAACCAAGTACTGCTGCTGTCACTATACCCCTTGCCCAGACCCCACTAAGTACACATGACAAGTTGATGATAGTTTAATAGTAATGATGAACCCTCCCTTCCACCATCTTAGCATATTCTGCTGAATAGAATCTCCTCAGATGCCACTTGATGCCCTGCTTGCAATTCTCCTTCACCACACTGCCATTCGTGGTCAGTGCACCACGTAATGTGCAGTGGGTGGACACGAACTGCCACATCCTAACATCTACAGAGTGGCTATCATATGGCAGGGAGGCAATGATGAATGAGGTAGATTGGCAGAAGATGTAGTTACCCTAGAGGAAAAAGGTAGTGGCGAGCTAGCTGTTTTGTTCATCATAGAACTTCCACCCTTTGCCTGGGTTTCTCTATTCTTCCTCCTCTTTGATCTCTGACTCGCCTCTTTGCCTTTCTGAAGAGTGGGTGGACACGAACTGCCACATCCTAACATCTACAGAGTGGCTATCATTTGGCAGGGAGGCAATGATGAATGAGGTGGATTGGCAGAAGATGTAGTTACCCTAGAGGAAAAAGGTAGTGGCGAGCTAGCTGTTTTGTTCATCATAGAACTTCCACCTTCTGCCTGAGTTTCTCTATTCTTCCTCCTCTTTGATCTCTGCCTCGCCTCTTTGCCTTTCTGAAGAGTCAGGGGATATAGCAACAGTGGTGCTTGATTTCTGTGGTGGGTGTTTGGCTTTAACACGTTTGACATAAATGTCATGGTGTTTTTCATGTGTGTTATCAGGGCGGTTGTACCAAGGTGTGTCCCCTCCTTTCCCCTTTTCACTGACTTGTCACAACCTATGCACAGTGCTGTTGGTAATGACTGCACTGTGCTTGCCCCAAGAAAAAAATAGTCCCACACCCATGACTTCAAGTGGGAGGGAAACAATGCAGAAGAATGGCCTCTTTCTTCTTCTCCTCCACATTCCGCTTCATTGGCTGGAGCAGAGGATGATGTTGCTGCTGTTGCTGCTACTACCTCAAAATCAGAACTGCAAATAGGACCAGGTGTATTGTTGCTGCCGGCAAGTGGAACCTGTCCTAGTCCCAGATCAATTGTTGACCCCATTCCCACTGCGTCAATGGTGGAATGTGGCACACTAACCTGCTCCTCAACATCCTGCTGCCCTTGCAACTCAGAAGCAGGAGGAATTAGAGCAGTAGCAAACTCTGCAAAGTCCAAAAGCTCACCGTTGGTGGTGGTTGTGATGTCCATCCCAATCACTGTCTCCCATTCCTTCTCCGTTTTGGGCTAAAAAGACCATCAATGTCTCTTCCAACCCAGCTTATCCACCATCATCATGACCACCACCACTAGTCTCTCTGTGCTGCTGCTGAGGCTGATGGAGGAAGTGACAAAAAAACCCTATAAACTAGGGTTTATAGCTATACTAGGGATTCATGACACCTTCTGTTTAAATTGTCCAATATTACGACTACCATAGGTATGGCTTGGGATTCGATGGATGTTACATCCTTGTATTCAGTGATACCCCATGATAAGGGTTTGGAAGCAATTAGTTTTCATCTAAAGACTTAAAGCACTTATTCTGATCTTAAACAAAATGGCTTTCTGACATTATGTCCTCAAACGTAACTTTTCCATGGGTGACAGGCAGGACGGAGCACGGACATCTTGCCATTGTGACGTCCGCGCACCTGCTCTGGCGCAGGCGCTCGGACGTCACACATGCAAGATGTCCGTGCTGCATCGTGCCTGTCACCCATGGAAGAGAGCAGAAATCTATTAAATAAGGCAATTATTCTGGCGACTAGCGCTACTAAGCAGCTAGTCGCCAGATGGGGACTTAGTGAAGCTAAAGATTGTGTCGGGTGGTAGTTCCACTTCCACATCCAGTGCTGCTCCAGCCTCTCTCTCCCTCCCTCCCTCTCTGTGTGCAGACCTTCACATGCAGCTCTGCTCCAGCCTCTCCCTCTCTGCGTACAGACCTGACACAGCAGAGCGCGCAGAGAAAGGGAGCTACAGCCCAGAGCAGAATCAAGGCATCAGCCACGTAGAGGAAGACTGCTTACTGCCACTCGTTGGAGCTATATGTCCTCCCCAAGCATCATCTTGGAGAGCAGGCCAGGTGGGAGAGCAGGGCGATCGATGCAGGGATCCAACACCGTTCTCCCTTCTGAACTCTCGATAAGCATATTTCAGAACTGCATGAGAAGAGGTGAGCACTCAATGTTTAAGGGATGTACTACGGCCATTTTGGCCCATTTTACCTCATTTTAAACCATCTCAGAGCTCAGACCATGTGGGAAAGCAGGGCTATGCAGGCTATGCAGGGATCCAAATGTTGCTCCGGAGCAGTGCTGGATGTGACAGACACTCTCTCTTGCTCTGTCAATTATTTTGACATTACGTTGCGACGTTTGATAGCGTGACCAGTGAATCTCTCACTTTCATGCAGTGCAAGATTGTCAGGTCGCCATTGTAATCCTTGCGACACACTTAATGTGAGATCTGGTCGCATTCACTTTTGCGTGCGACCTTTTAAAAGTAAACCCTCCCCAGCTTAGCCCACCCCTGCTGCACGGAATGCTTTCATTTGTATGTTGCTGCAGGAATTCTGCCAATACAATGGAAATATTGAGAGCTTTGGATTCTTCACTGGAGACAGGTCTTCTGATCTCTTCCAGGCATAGACATGCACACAAAAGTGTTCTCAATAAGTCCTGTATAATTTCTGAATCCCAGGATATATTCTTTCAATTACATATTGGTTAATTATATGTAAAATTTAAGAATACAAAGCAAAGATTCTAGTCAGAACAAAATTCTTGGTTACAATGAATATAATAATTGTAAAATAATAATGCAAAAGGCATACCAATGAGCTGTGAGTAGTTATTCAATTTTCTATTGTGTAAAAAAATTTATATATATATATTACATGATACTGTAAAATATCCGTCTCTATTTTCATTTTTAAATGTGTTCTATCTGCAAAACATGTAAAATTACTGTGGGGAATGAATGTTGTCCATCCTTTGCCTACATTTGGCTTGGAAATAGGAGTTAAATTTCAAACCATTTCATGAGTCCAGTAGCATTGCTGTAAATACTAAAAAACTATGAATGATTAATATTTATTTGCATTAAATGCAAGGTACTCATTTTTTTTTTTTTTTCAATTACAATTAGATTGAAACTGCAACTGACATGACAAAACATACTACAAAAATCACTTCTAGACTTGGGGTAGCAGAATTAAAAACTTACAGTCCTCTCTGGGGAGGTCTCCACTCAGGGTTTCTCCTCAATCCTGCTAGTATTGTAAGCTTCAGAGAGACAGAAGATGATTCATGATGGCTATTGGCTACTGTGATGTTATACTTACCTATATCTACTTAGGTAACAGGCGTTCACTTGCAACTTTAGCTATTTTGGCAGGTTCATCAACAATGCTTATACAGAGGGTTTACATTTATCATTTTGCTACTTCCAGCGGTGGGAGTGGCAGTGATTAACAATTAAAACACTGAACTTATATATATTTTACTATTTTTCTTCTTAGCTGCCATATAAAATCCAGTATGGATTACAAAAGTTTAAAATCTCCTATGTGGATTTATGCACTCTTACTCACACAATTTTTATTAAGACATTTTGCAAACTAATCAGCCAGCAGCTGTTCTTTTATGGGCTACAGTTGCCACTCAATATATTTGGTTAAGAGCATCCCAGTTGGTTAATTCCTAAGGTTTTGAAGAAAGTGCTCCATCCCTTTTGTCTCAATCTTGTAAAGTGAAAAATAAGCTTTTCCATAAGTGATAACTCTCATGAACATAAAATAGGGTCTTTAAAATTATAATTAATTACTTAAAGTCCAGTATTTAAAAGCAAGTATAATAAAATATGAACAAACCCATTCTTTTAATACTGTAGTTCAAAAATATATCAAATAAGAAATTGTGAACAATGAATAGATTGTATTGTACTGTATAGATAGAGTCACAATAAATAATTGTTGTGCCCAAATATGCCTCATGACAAGTAGGGATGGGTAAAACTCCTTCTCAGAAATGAAACATGCAAAAAAATGGAGCTTCCTGTCTTCCATGGGAATTACTGCAAAAAGAACAGTTTTTACACTTTTTTACTTTACAATGAAAACAATGATAATCATGTATTTCCCCAACATGAAGAATTTCCCCCATGTATTTCCACCATGCTAACTTGCCAGTATGAAAGACTGCATATCATCAGTCTGAAATGTTGATGTTAGCTATTGTAGAGGCAGAAAGGCAAAGGAAGAGAGCTGGAGTTGCTCTGGACAGGTAGAGTGTAGGAGTGTGGATATGAAGGTGTCACGGTTATCAAGAATACACCATAAGTCAGTACTATAATTGTAAAACCACCTTTATTGAGGGTAATAAATGCAAATAGTAAAACAGTAGCAATCACAGAGATACCGAGGATGCCAGCAATTCCTACCAGAAATAGGATGCCGCTTAGAGTGACCTCTCTGCTAGAGACTAGGCAGACACCAATGGCAGTCTCAGAATGGCAAGCATGGAAACCAGAGAGGAAAGTCTGCCAGAGTCACAGGTCCGCACCAGAATGGGTGTCTACTACATAGACGGGTAAGGCAGGAAGAGCAGTCAGACAGAGCCACAGGTCAACACCAGGATGGATGGTCAGACAAGCCTAGGTCATACATGGAGCGGGGAGTAAGCCAGAACCACAGGTCTGCACCAGATTGGGTGTCTGCTAAGCCAAAGGGTAACGCAAGAAGAGTAGTCAGACGGAGCCACAGGTCAGCACCAGGATGGATGGTCAGACAAGCCTAGGTCATACATGGAGCAGGTAGTTAGCCAGAGCCATAGGTCTGCACCAGATTGGGTGTCTGCTAAGCCAAAGGGTAAGGTGTCAGCCAGAGCCACAGATCTGCACCAGATTGGGTGTCTGCTAAGCCAAAGGGTAATGCAGGAAGAGTAGTCAGACAGAGCCACAGGTCAGCACAGGATGGATGGTCAGGCAAGCCTAGATCATACACGGGGCAGGTAGTCAGGCAGACCCTCAGGTCAGCACCAGTATGGATGGTCAGACAAGCCTAGGTCATACACAGAGCACTACAAAGAAAATAAACAACTGCAACAAACACCAACGTAAGGGCAACTGGACTAGCAGTCCATCACCCCTTTTAACCTCTACAGTAGCAGTGAGGAGTCTCAAGTAGCCCAAGGTCTTAAAAGGTACTTGCATCATACATACAAATGCGCTGCAAGTGATGCCACTGACTGAGGAGATGCATTGCCTCCAGCTACATACTGCACTACTGCATCAATTGAGGAAAGGACACAGCCAGCCGCGAAGACGCGGCCAGGCCGCAGGCACAGAGAGATGCAGGTATTGACGCCAGAGTGCCACTACTGCCACTAGTACCCCAGCAACGTCCAGCCAGATGATGCTGGGCCTAGGGTAGGTGCTGTGACAGAAGGGAGAAAGAAATGTTATAAATAAAAAACTTTTGTACTGATAGATTATAATGACGGTGACAGTCAGACAGGCAGGTGATCCTAACTGAGCTGAGACTTGGGGATTATAGATACTAGACAGACATGCAAATGTATTTGAGATTCAAGGAAAGATAGATAACAGGTAAAACTTGACATGCTGTTTGAGCATACACTCACTAACCCCAATATCAGCATAGAAAAGAGCAAGAGAGACAATCATATGCTATAGTGTGGGGCCCTCTTGTGATGCACCAGCTGCTATGCTGTGCTTTATCTTTCTGCAAGCTGCTGAGTCTAAACTAACAGTTATATCCTGTATTTTACTTACAAATTAACACTGCAGCTAGAAAGCTGCTGAAATGTTTATACTAGTTAGTGTACAGCTAAAGTTGCTTAATTTAAAGATTATTGGTGCTTGCCAGTTCTCTGAAAAGTTATAGGGAGTGTGGTTAGGATGTGTATATAGTGACACTGATATAGAGATGTAGTATTATAGCAGGGATTCTAGTGGCCATGTAAAGCATTGGTAGAAACAGATTTTCTATGGGAATTTCACTGGCAGAAACAAAACGGAGGACATTTTCAAATGATTTTTCTATCTGCAGAAATTTCATCAAAAAAGAGAAAAAATGTTTTTTAGCATGAAAATTCCTGCAAAAAGAAAACAGCACTTTTCACCCACTTTCCAACAAAGAATATCCTTGGGAATTTCCATGAACAAGAATTTCCGGAAAGCTTCCTCATTCTAGGTCCTCAGCCATCAAAAGGCATTACCTTTAATCACTCTTGTGAGTTTATTGCTACAAAAGTACATTGAATCCCCTGAAAAAAAATATTTTCTGCCCCAAAAAACAGGACTTTTGTCCATCCTTACGACTGATTTAAATTATGCTTTTAACCCCTTGAATGATAGGTTTCTTAATTAATTGAAATGTTTATGCTCCCCCCCCATGGTAGAGTTGCTTTTGAATTTATTCATCTTTGTGTGTTCTGGCAAAACCTTTAACATAATTATTCAATCAGTCGCAATCAACAGGAGTATTTCCAGAAGATTGGAAGATAGGAAATGTAGGGAAGAGTCTGGTAACTACAGACTAGTAAGTCTTACATCAGTAGTGGGAAAATTAATGGAGACTATGCTAAAGGAAAGCATTGTTGAATATCTGAATTTGAATGGCTTGGAAGATACCAAATAGCAAGGGTTTACAGCAGGGAGATCTTGTTAAACTAACCTCATAGATTTTTTTGACTGGGTAACTAAAATATTAGACCAAAGGGGAGCAGTAGATATAGCTTACCTAGATTTCAGTAAAGCATTTGACACTGTCCCTCATAGAAGACTCATTAATAAATTGCAGTGTTTGGGTCTGGATGCAAAAATAGTTAAATGGATAAGACAATGGATGAGTGACAGGAGACAGAGGGTGGTAGTCAATGGAGAATATTCGGATGTAAGGAGTGTTACTAGTGGGGTACCTCAGGGATCTGTACATTATTTTTAATATTTTTATTAGTGATATTGCAAAAAAGCAAGAAAAACATTAGAAAATATTATTTCACTGAAAGAGTAGTAGAAACTTGGAACAAACTTCCAGCAGAGGTGGTTGATAAATCCACAGTAACACAGTTTAAACATGCCTGGGATAAACATGTATCTATCCTAAGATAACAATAAAGGAATACTAAAGGGCAGACTAGATGGACCAGGTGGTCTTTTTCTGCCGTCAATCTTCTATGTTTCTATGTTTCTATGTTTCTATGTCTTCAAGGTAAGGTATGCCTTTTGGCAGATGATACAAAGATCCACAATAGGGTAATAAGCCAAATGACAAATTATTTAGGTAAATTAGAAGAATGGACAAGAGTGTGACAGCTGCAATTTAATGTTGATAAATAAAAAAATAATGCACTTGGGACATAAAAATCCAAAGGAAAAATATACTGTTAAGGGTACTGTGCTGTCAAAGACAACAGAGGAAAGGAATTTGGGAGTAATTATTTCTAATGACTTAAAAGTAGGCAGACAATGTAATAAAGCGGTGGGAATGCAAGCAGGGTACTGGGTTGTTGTAACGGTTATTCAGACTCTCAGACCAGAGGTAAAAAATAAAACACAGTTTTATTTAGAAGAAATGAGGAACACGGCCCCCTAAGGGCAGAAATAGGTAATTACACGTAACTTAAGGCAATATGGTAATATAGCAGACACAGTATGGATAAAGAGCAATGCATGCAAGCAATGGAACAGAGTAAGGCTAGGGTTAAGTCCAATGCAAATAATCAGTCTCTGATGTGGTGTGTAAGACAACGCCCAGTAGTCCTCAAGGACTGGTGATAAGCAAGACCAACACTGGTGCTAGAGCTAAATAATACCAGAGCCAAGGGCACTCTGCCGTGCATAACGGAATAGGCACACTGCGTGAGCTGATTTGGACCGGTGCCACAGCACTCTGCGGTACTGAAAGGGTTAATGACACTGCATCAGCTGAATGGAACCTGAGCCAGTAGCACCCCTTGGTGCATCAACGGATACCCGTACTGCCAGAGCTGAAAGGGACCAGAGCCAGTAGCACCCGGTGGTGAGTAAACGGATACCCCAACACTGCTAGAGCCAAGTAAGACCAGAGCCAGTAGCACCCTTCCGGTGCGCCAATGAAGCGTAATGTTGCAAGAGCTAACAGTAGATGGTAACGGAAACCCACTGCTCTGCAAATGTAGTGAATGGCTCAGTAAGGAGAGTGAGAGCTCAGCAAGTGTTAATGGAGAGGCTTGGTATCTGAGGCAACAAGCTCTGCAAGTGAAAACGGACAGGCTCGGTAACAGAGGCAACAAGCTCAGCAAGTGTTAACGGATGGCCCAGAATCGGAGGCAACAGGTACTGCAAGTGTCAGCGGACAGGCTCGGTAATGGAGGCAACAAGCTCAGCTAGTGTTAACGGATGCCCAGTATCTGAGACAAAAAGCACAGCAAATGTTAACGGACAGGCTCGGTAATGGAGGCAACAAGCTCAGCAAGTGGGAGGTCAGCTTTAAGAAGCACAAGTCTGACAGTTCACAATGTTGTCAAGCGACATAGACGAAGCCACACTGGAACTGGAACACAGGAAGCTGGATACAAAGCAGGAAAGTCAGCCAGGCCGGGTCATACACGGAGCAGGAGCGTCAGACAATCCGGATCAATCACGGAGCAGGAACGTCAGCCAGGCCAGGTCATACACGGAGCAGGAACCAGAAGAATAGTCAGACAAGCCGAATCGGTACACAGGAATACAGGAACACAGCAATGGAAGCACTGGTACTAGAACACCATGAAAGGGCACCTGACAGGTGCCAGAGGCCCGGTATAAGAAGGCCATACTGGGCGGGCATAACAAGCGCTGCCAATAGGAACACACCACCTCAGAGAGTGACAGGTAATCACGGGAACCGTGATAGTTGTATAGCTAGGGGCATTCGAAGCAGAAAAAAGGAAGTGGTCATGCCACTCTACAGATCTCTAATTAGACCTCACCTAGAGTATTGTGTACAGTACTGGAGACCCCATCTCCAGAAGGATATAGATACTCTAGAGAAAATTCAGAGAAGGGCTACTAAATGGTGACTGATTTACAGGAAAATATATATATGAACATGTATAGCTTGGAGAAAAGAAGAGAGAGAAGGGATATGATAGAAACATTCAAATACATGAAGGGAGTTAACAAAGTGCAGGATGGAAGTACATTTCAAAGGAGTAAAAATGTTAGAACAAGAGGCCATAGTCTAAAACGAGAAGGACACTGGTTTAGATGTAATGTAAGAAAGTTTTTCTTCACTGAGAGGGTATGAGATAAGTGGAATAGCCTACCAGCAAAAGTGGTAGAAGTTAATACAGTGACAGAATTTAAGCATGCATGGGATAGGCATAAGGCTGTCCTTAACATATGAAAAGACTAAGGACCAAAAAAGGTTTGAGGTTTTTTACAGTAGGAAAATGGCAGACTAGATGGGCCGAATGATTCTTATCTGCCGTCAAATTCTATGTTTTTATGTTTCTATGTATGTCAGCCTCATTAAGAGTAAAGAATTCAGATAACTTTATAGTTAAAATGCAAGTATTTTTTATTGCATCTATAGCTGCAGACTTAAATCACCTACTATAAGGAGAGGTCATGACTTAAAATATCTCATGCATCTCACGCCCTTATGCCCACTGTCATTATGTTCCTGGACTGTGCTCTGATAGAACCTTTATTATATGGACTAAATAATGGATCCTTTTCTAGTCTTCTAATTCATTATCCTATCTATTTTTATCATTAGTTGACCATACTATTAATATCAGAAGCACCTATGATATATTGGTTCTCTTGAAGAAGCGTATGCATTAAGAGTACTATTTTGTATGGGTGTGGCAACTTGGTGGAACTGATGCTTTCTGCCCTCTTTCATCTGGGTCCATAGCTGCCAGATATATTTTTGCTGACTTTTGTGCATTTAAATGTTGTTTATCTCCACATGGTCTCATATGGACCAGTAGCTTCAAGTAATGTCCAAAAATCACTAGAAACTGAAGCATCTAACCCAGATATTGAGGACTGTGGATTTTTCTACTATATGTGCACTGACAAATCAGCATATTTTTAAAAATGAAATAGTATATATCGATCGATCGATATATCTATCAACTTTATATATGGTATATTACAGCTGGAAGAAACTCCATATTGCTAATACACATGTGCTACTTATTGATACACAAAAGAGAAAGAAAACGGCGTACTAGTAGCATTGTTTTTATGCAGTACTTTTTCATTTTTTTTACATTTTTAGCTACTATGCCTCTATGGGCATTATTCTATATATTATTTAGTGTTATTTATTATTTATTTATTTATTGTGATTTTCTTTACATTATTAAAATATAGCTTTTAATGTACCCCGTTTCTTCTTGTGATCTGTATATCCATCTATACACCAGGACCCAATTTCCCTATTTTTTTTCTTCATGTTATAAGCATAATTCCCAGTATATAGTCCCTATATACTTTTATATATATGGTCTTTTATATACCTATGTTTGGGAATTAAATTTCATCTTATGGTGGGTGCTGAAGATCCATAGTTATTGTCGCGGATAGCCTATGACACTGGGAGGTAGGGGAAGCCTCTGAAACTAGTGAGCGAGACTACATGGTAAGGGGGTGGATACATACTCATGCTATATTATACAATATTACTTTCTCTTTATGTGTCTACTATAGTCAGTGACGTGGGCTGAACGAGTGATACCCACTGAAAACAGCAGTAAATAAGATTAAGAATCCTGAGACGCTGACTTCTTTACCTGAGCTTGGATAAGCATTTTTTAATACTTACTGAATAGTAATCAAAATATTATTTTAATTGTAAATGGGGCTTTTTATCCATTGAAGGTGACATGTAAGTGGTTGAAATTTACATTTGAATCAATAGATATTTTTATTTATCCCCCTATGTATGTATGTATATCTTTATTTATATGGCACCACACAGTGTACGTAGCGCCTTACAATGTTACAATAAATAAGAGGGGATAAAATAAGTGCCACATTCATAGAAACAATAAGAGAGAGGTCCCTGTCCCAAGGAGCTTACAGTCTAAATGGGTAAAAGGAGGGTGTCAAGTGCTGAGATTACAAGTGCTGAGGTTGGGCAATTGGTTTGCTCTAGAATTGCCCCATTTGCGCTTATTAAATCAACCTCATAGTTGCTTTTGGATGTATGATACCTGTTTAGATAATATTCTATTTTAAAATACAGTGCAGTTTCATATTCTGTTCATTAAGCACAATTTGTTCAATATTTATTTTCTCCAGATGTAAAATTTAATACTTTTGCGATACATGACCCTCTAGCTGACACACTACATTATAAATGTAATAATTCAAATAATGTAATTGGACACTGACACATTAACTTGGATGCAAAATTTTGACAACAGCTTTATAGAATTCTTCTTTACTATTTTTCCCAATAATAGACTTTGTCAGGAGATTGATCTTTATATAATAATTAATCATAATTATTCAATGTTGAATATAACAGCTAGAATGTATTCAACAGTTTATGAAATTACATTTATCTCAAATTTACTAACATCTGATTTTAGATTTTTTTTTTTAACTGGGAGAAAACATCCTAATAAGAAAATGCTCTAAAATTCTTTACATTTGACAGTCACCCTTCTTTTTAACTTTAAATATACTGCAAGTGCATATGTGGTTAAATTGCCAAGACATATTATTATTATTTAAATATTCACGTATTTTTATGTCCTTGACAGAGAATTCCCTGAATTTCTGATTCCAGAAAGCTTACTGTAAGGGACTGTAAATATTGATACAGTGTGACATCCCTACAGGAATTAGTGCTCTGTGTGCTGTATTTAATAGACCGGAGACCAGTTTTACTGTTTCAGGGATAGTATTACATTGTTTCACTATACTTACCTTCACAGTCCCTGACAAAAAACTCTCTGGAGGCACAAATTCTGAGAGCTTACTGTCAGGGACATGAAAGTGTAAACAAATAGGTGAAGATGAAAAAATAATAAAAATTGTAGGCAATTTAAATATACATATTGTACACTTATAAAGTGTGTAAATCCAAAATAGAAGTTGGCTGTCACTTTAGTAAAAACACAAAAACTATGCAACAATCCTAATAATTATTTAAAAAAATAAATAAACAAAGGTCCCTTTAACACAGGCAACATTGGTGGAGAGAGGGTATGAGAGTGATGTCACACATCTAGAAAGGTATTTCTGTGGCCTATAGTGCCTTTCACACAGGGGGCTATCTCCAGTGGCGTAACAATAGGGGTCGCAGCGGCTGCCGCCTGCGACCCCCTCGCCAGCAGCAGTCACCTAGCTGATCTCCCACTTGGCGCGCCGCTCTAGTAATACAGAGCGCTGGGAGATGACATCATCTCCCAGCCTCTGCATTACTAGAGCGGCGCGCGGGAGCTCCAGTTACAGAGATCTGTGCCGAAGGAGGCACAGATCTGTAAAGTCTCTCCGCTAGACCTCCAGGGACTGGAGGTAGGGGAAATGTGCAGATGAAGGGGCAATGTGAAGATGGGGGCATTGTGGGGATGAAGGAGGCATTGTGGAGATGAAGGGGGGGCATTTAGGAAGGGGCAATGTGGAGATGAAGGGGGCATTGTGGAAGGGCTATTGTGGAGATGACGGGGGCATTGTGGAGATGAAGGGGGCATTGTGGAAGGGGCAATGTGGAGATGAAGGGGGCATTGTGGAGATGAAGGGGGCATTGTGGAAGGGGCAATGTGGAGATGAAGGGGGGCATTGTGGAGATGAAGGGGGCATTGTGGAAGGGGCAATGTGGAGATGGAGGCGGCATTGTGGAAGGGGCAACGTGGATGAGGGGGCAATGTGGTTGGGGGCGGCCATGGCAATTCTTGCACCAGGGCCCGGTAGCTTTTAGTTACGCCTCTGGCTATCTCCTGTCACAACTTAGTCAAGAATCCCACATGCATTTCTTTATTGTGATCATACACAAAAGAAATACATTTTAGCTTGGCTTTTCTGTCTGACAGCCTATGATTTCACTGGTCTTTTACATTAGCTACATTGAAGAGTGGGATAATAGACTCTGTATTCCATATGGATGCATCTGTGCTGGTTGCTTCTTTTTGTCACATGACGTCTGGTTCTGGGTGTGGCTAAACTCATGCTTCTCATATATTATTATATATGTTACTTCCTGCCCCTCTATAAATGACTGACCAGTTTGTGGTATATAACCATTTTATTGTGAACAAGAAAATAGTCCTAAAAGAAAAAATATGTAAAAGTGTTAATTCATTCTCATTGTGTTTAAGACCACCCATTGGGTGCCACAGATGTATCCAATGCTTCGTATTACAATAAGATGGTTGCTTCTCTGGCAGTCAAAGGGTTAGATGTTAAAATTATGTGTATGAGTTTTAAAGTATATTTTTATGCATTCAGCCTTCATTCTTATTATGCCTCAGGAAGACACCTAGTTGTCTTGAAATTGTGCTTCAAAAGCCACTTAGCCAAGAAAGGAATCATTTTTACTTTACTATTCTCCTAACTTTTCTAAGGCTAGCACAGTCCCATGCTTTACCTAGAAGATCACTCAAAATTAGGGATGGGCAAAAAGTCAAATTTTATTCCCGCAAGTTGCTGCTTTTTCCACTTATATTCCCATATATAGAAATCCAGTAGAAATTCCCCTTTGTGTTAACCCACCAACATTTCCAATGAATACTTTGCCAGTTTCTGTTAATGCCCAACATATCTCACTGGGGTTCAGACTGAATAGTATGTGTAGTTTTATGATTGTGAGTGCAATGCAACAAGACTGGGACTCAGTATGTGTGGATTTATGGATAGGAGTGAAGTGAAGCAAGGCTGTGGAGTCAGTATATCACTGGAATTTCTGCAGGTGAAGAGTACAATTTTTCATACGTTGCCCTCTTGAGGTGAACGTTTTCCTGTATCACTGTTCAAGTTATCAAACTCCTTCGAAACAATGGGAGTTTGAATTTGTTTCTTATGGTACAGTGGATTACCTGAGAATTGCTCCACTTTTACATTGTGTCCATGGTCTATAGAGACAAGAGCTTTTTTTCTCTTTTGCATCTTACCGACTCTACTTTCCTATGCATCTATCAACACAGCAACCTATTTAGGACAGCAAAAATATGTGCATAAAATGTATAAATTTGCATAGGGATAACATCTTTGGCCCAATATCCCAACCACTTCAAATGATTCATATGAAATCGATTCATACGTGTGAACTTCTCATCCTAAATTCAAGATAAAGATTTGGCCACCTATATCCGCACAGGGAAATTAAAATACTGCCAGCCATCTTCAAAACAATAACAATAAACTAATTAATGATAGTGGATATAAATAAAGGTGGAAGAAAGAAAGAAAGAAAGAAAGAAAGGAAATCACCACTCAGTTTTGTTATCTGAAGGTGAGAATTTCTTAAACATATAGGGTCAGTTTTAGAATGAAAAAAAAGCCATTAGTCTGCTGCCTGGGGCTTCAATATATTTACAGAAGAAACAATTTATGAATTCTATATCAGCAATTTGTTCCTGTGAATATCAATATATAAC
Organism: Rhinophrynus dorsalis; assembly: GCA_037306005.1. Lineage (NCBI taxonomy): Eukaryota > Metazoa > Chordata > Amphibia > Anura > Rhinophrynidae > Rhinophrynus > Rhinophrynus dorsalis. The sequence continues at coordinate 64,903,837 of CM074724.1, read as the reverse complement.
ACTTGAAAAACAATTACCCTTCTCAACTCATCTAACTGTTAAGAGTCAACCTTATTAAAATCTGTAATATCACGTCAATATTCTCCTGATAGAGAACAACATGTACGTTTGCTTTTCTGCTGCTCTGCCGTGTGCCCACTTTTTAAGATATTATTTATATTTTGACTTATTGGGTCCAATATGACATAGTGATAAATTAAACATGCAAGAGGTTGCTATCTATTGAATATCAGTATATGATGACCCTAATACTGAAGCTAATCATTGACAGCTTGTAAATTGTGCAATGCATATTTTGGACACAGCAACAATTACTCTTTGTAGTGAAGATATAATAAAATAGTCCATTTTAATAGTCTGGTTATTTCATTTCCTCCCTTGGGTTTCTGATTCAAGGTTGTAGAAAAATTAACAATTATTTTTCTTCATTGTTTGTGATGATCTTTTTTCTTGATAGGTCTCACTGACATATGATGCAAATAACTTGAAGCAATATTTGTCTCTCAGTTATTTTGTAAGATGTATTTTAAATTTATAGGATTGTACTGAATAAAAACATATCCCTATATTGAAAGCAAATATAATAACAATTATTATAATAAACAAAACTGTAGAATATGTTTGGCGTTGAATAAAAAAACATGTAATTAGTGGAGAAAAAGTGATTCATTAATCTGGTATGTATAACTCTTTAGAATTAAATTATAAAGAAGAACACAAAATACAGTAATTCGTAATCACTCTGGGCTTATGTATGAAAACAAAGTAGAACAAGTTTGGGCAAACCAAATGCAGTGTAGGGGACAAATGTATATTGCCAAGCTTCCTGTTTATTTAAATAGAGCTTTAAATGGCATCCTTTAAATCAGTTTGCCATTATCCTAAGGTACAGTTGTACTCTGTGGTTTGTCCCAGAATTGCTCCACTTTATCTTGATGAGCAAGGTCCAATGTTGTACTGTTCATATTTGAAATATATTCGTAGCATAGTAACTGTAATGCCCCTGCTCCATCAATGGTGCACTCCCTGCTCTCATTAGTCCAGTTTAACATTTAGTTTTCCTTTATCTGCCTATTCTTAAAGCTCGCTGAGTTTGTATTGCCTTGTTACTGGAATTTCTTCATCCGACTTGTTTTCACTCTTTAGAAAGGATGCCTCCACCCAACAACATTTTAGTCATCTAACTACCTGCTCTCTCTTCTGACTTGGTACTTTACATTCAGTTACACCTGACTGCCTCCCTCAAGCTGATTACTATCTCCAATGTGAGTTTCTCCAAGAAGCAGTAACAGTGTCTTCACCCCATCAGATGAGTCTAGCGGTTCGTCACCAGTGTCTTATTATTATTATTATTATTCATTTATATAATGCCAACTTAATCCTCAGCACTGTACAACAGGGAACAGACATACAGGGATATTAAATAGTACTATCAGATGTGAAGAACAGAAGAATCAGAGGGCCCTGCTCGTGAGAGCTTGCAGTCTAGAGGAAGGTAGGTTCGACACAGATGTAAGTGCTATTGGGTGTAAGTGTCTCCTGCCACATGAGCTGCCGGTCAGTAGGTGGAATAGAGACGTGCTATTGAGTGCAGTGGCCAGGGAAGGGTTGGTTCTTGGTGATAATGTTTATGGAGGAAGTTGATAAGCTTCCCTGAAGAGGTGAGTTTTCAGGAAGCGTCTGCAGATCTGAAGGCTGGGGGAGAGTCTGATGGAGAGGGGGAGGGAATTCCAGAGCTCGGGTGCAGCACGGGAGAAGTCCTGAAAGCGGGAGTGGGAGGATGTAATAAGAGCTGTGGAGAGGAGAAGGTCATGCGCAGAAGGAAGATGGTGAGTGGGAGTGTATTTGGAAATGACAGATGAGATATAGGGGGGTAAGGTGTTAGTAAGGACTCTATAAGTTAGCACCAGAATTTTGAATTTAATTCTATGTGCTAGTGGGAGCCAGTGTAGGGACTGGCAGAGGGGGCTGGTATTAGAGAAGCGGTGGGTGTGGTAGATTAGTCATGCAGTGGAGTTCATTAGGGACTGTAGTGGGGTTAGTCGGGTGAGAGGAAGGCCAGCTAGTAGTGAGTTAAAGTAGTCAAGACGGGACATGATGAGTGTTTGGATTAGTATTTTAGTAGTGTTTTAAGTGAGGAAGGGTCAGATTCTAGAGATGTTGCAGAGGTGGAGGCGGCATGATTTGGAGATTGAGTGGATGTCTCTCAGTGTTTATGTTGGACTGCTTCTTCCACTTAGTCAGTGTGCAAACTCCCCTTGCCCCTTTTCTTTTCCAGTTGACTTCTTGATTTTGAATAAGGGGTCAATCTCTATACAAGCCTTTTTGAACTGCAGTGCTGCCACAGTTTTCATGGACCTGGAATGGTCTGTGTCCTTTTGAGTCTCTAAGTACTCTAAGGCAGTTCCTTTAGCTATCTTTAAAGTCATATGGGTGTCTACTGGAATTTTTTATATTGAAGCAAATGTCATCCAATCTCCGACTTCTCAAGATATTTTAGGGTTGTTCATGCTCCTTAATCAGCATAGCCTGGTTACATATTGGAATTTCAGACACATTTCTTCATGGAGGACTTGCTGCCAAGAGAGCTATTTATCTAAAGTGACCTATCTTGTTGCTGTCCATTACTCTTCTCTGGACCGTGAGCCTTACTGAGATTATTTATATACATTTCCAAGGCTGGATATGTAAAGTCAAGGCTGAATATGTCTTTCTTTACAAAAAAAGGATGAAGCACTCCATTCATGCATTGACTATATGGTCCTTAACAAAGTCACCAAAAAGAATCATTATGCCTTTCCTCTATTCTCTGAACTTTTAATTAGAGGTGCAGCTGTCTTCAAATTAGATTTCAGAGGGGTCTACAGTCTTATACGCATTAGGAGTGGAGATGAATAGAAGACTGTTTTCAACCTCATTCCTGGGGTACATAATATCCAGTTCTAGACTCGAAATGGACCGTGCCAAAGTCTTTAGGATTTTAAAATTATTACCAGAAATGTATCCAGCACTTCCCTAAGTTAGCCAGTCCTAATTGGAAAGGTGTCAGTCTGAGATCATGGCCACATGATGCTTTCTTTGCCTTTGGAAAGCTCAAAAATGTCTTCATTAATCTTCCATTCCTCAGATACCCAGGTGCATCAAAGCCTTACACCACTGAAGTTGATGACTCCAGGAGCACCCCTGCTTCACCCCTGCTTCAATAATTCAAATTAGTTTTCCTCATGCAGGAAAAACGTTGATGTTGGCAGTTGAAAGTTGTTAGATGTCAAAATGGTGCTTGAGGAATTGTGCAAAAAACAGGCTCATGTAGAGATGGGTGGATGAGTAATTTTCCCATGAGAATTTTAACAGAAAACTAGAAATTTCATGCTTTTCCTGTGAAAAGTTCTGCACATTGAAAATAAATAAAATGTCTTCCTATTTGCCACTGCCAATATAATTCCTGAGAGAACTTTGCCAATTTCTTCCCTATGCTTTCTATGGCTCCAAAATTTGCTGCAGCAATAATACTAATGCTGAGGGCTGAATCGGAGAAATCAACAGCTGAAAGTGAAAAGTTGTGATCAGGCAGTGCCCAACAGCAAAATATGTCCCTTTTCCTTTGCGTATGACACTAACCACCTGCTTATACAACTTTCACACAGTCTTCCTTGAAAAATGACATCAGTTCTTTAAAACCTCAATTTTCATAAAGAAAAAATGGTGGCATGTCAATCAGTAATATTTTGGCATACCTTTGAATTATTTTTGTGCAGGATTTTACTCCTTTCTAAGGACTCAGTAATTGTGGGTTGGCAGTACATAGTATAAGAACTATGTAACTTTATTGCTTTATCAACATGACTTGTGACAGTAGAGGTGGTGGAGGTGGCAGTGACAGTTGCGGGCACTCTTTGACTCTTGTCATCTCCTCCAATAAACCGAGTCATACTCCTCTGTAATTTGTATTTGCAGAACAGTCAAAGGAATAATTGGTGTTATTGTAAATTAAGGAAATGTTGGCCCACATGTTGATACATCTACAGCACTACTATTTAGTGCCCCTGAGCCCTATGAACTTTTAGGAGTGTTTCTACTGCTCATAGATGTTGCACATCTGAAATGTTGCTGCTGTTGTTTTGTCTCTCAATCAGACCAGTGGTTGTGCTTGTGGTGGGATCTTAATGAGGAAGTGCCTAGATCGGATCCCGCTTCCCCCCTGCTCACATGTTTTTACAGAGACAATAGATAGCAACATCTTTAGCTTTTGGATTGTGAGTAAAGTATCTCCATACTTTCATAGACTGAGGGGTTAATCTGCTACAGGAGCTAAATGCTGCAGTTATAGAAGGAATATGTGTCAATTCTGCTACATTTCCAAGAGCAGCAGAATCACTAATAATAGCTAGGGTTGCAGATGTGGATGAAGACCTGTGTTGCTGCTGTGTGACTGGGTGGAGTTTGGACTTGGAAGCATTGCCAATTGTCAGAGACTCTGCTATGACTGGAAGGAAATAGTTAACTTTTTAGAAAGCCAGAATTTTTCTGAAATTCTGTTTTAAATGTGTTTAAATGATCTAATTTTCAAGTTGGGGTTGAAATATTTCAGTGAAGTGTTATGGAAATTTACAAATAAGCTGTATTTCAAGAGTAATTGAATGATAAAACATTCCCCTTCCGCCCCTTTTACTGATATAACATCGCTCACCTCAGGACAGCAAGACTGGAAGGATGGCAGAGAGGGACAATCTTCAGTGAGCATAAGGAAAAACCTGAAAAAGCTGTCAAGGTGGGCAGGGTTTTCCTTATTCTCCCATTAAGAAGATTGTCCCTTGCTGTGAGATGTCTGGTCCCAGGACCAGATTCCACATCTGAGGGGAGGTGGCTTACACTAGATAAAAGGAGGGGAGGGGGATACTTTATCATTCAATTACTCTTGAACTACAACTCTGACAGTATTGAAATAACACTCTCCATGGACCAAATACTATGAATATTAATTGGAGCTGTTGTTTTTGTGAAACATTACTATCCCTTTAAAGTCTGTGTACTAATATGTACATACCGATTGGTGCAGGAGGAAGATTTCTCAGCAAATCTGTAATGAACAAAATGAGATACTCTGGTTAATTCATACTTTCAACCCACTGACGTTATAATTGTAGGGTACACATTAACTGTATTTCAGGTACTATGCAACAATAACTAATTACTGGATTACAGAAATATCAGGCCATATGGACACAAAGGTAGAGCAACACTTGGGCAAACTAACTGCATCATAGTGAACAAATAAAATCCAGAGAGTTTCCAGGGATGGTGGGGAACAAAGTGGAATGTTAATATCTGGCTGGCATGTCAGGCAGTACTGACTAATTTGCACAAACTTACAAACAAATAAAACAAAATAAATCATAAACTGCCATATTCATTTAAAATAAAAAATGATCAGGCTTTTTTCATCCCTACTTTTTTACACATTTATGACCCTAACAGTGATCTTCCTGGAACTGTTTCCAGAGAGCTTTCTTTCAGGGACTATGAAAGCAGGGATAGTTATACAGTGTAAAAAAGATATAATGTGAAAAAAAAAGATATCTGTATCTATCTTTTTATATTTAAAAAGATAGATAGTGAGCACTCATTGCTACAGGGATAGTGTTACATTATATCACCAATCCTTGCTTTCACAGTCCCTGACAGAAAGCTCTCTGGAAACATAAATTCAGTGCACTCACTGTCAATGACATATAACTTTAGAATCAAATAAAGTAATAAAATGTATAGGTAATTTAAATGTGCATGTATGCACTTGCATAATATGTAAAGTCAACATAAAAGGTTACTGTCCCTTTAAAGGGTTTACCATTTACTTTGATTCGTCTGAAATGCAGGTGAATTAATGCTAAGCATTTTTCTGTTTGTGCCAAATCAGTGCTTCTCAGTAGGAAGTTAGCCCATCTTAGCAAGCATGCTTTCATTCTCAGTAGGCAGTCCATTTCTGTAGCGTGCCATTAAGTTAATTTCAAAAACGAACCAGTAAAGGTATATGGAGCAGGCATGAATAGCATGGAAAATATACAAAATTAGTAGACCCCAGCAACAGAACTTCGATGTCATTGTCATGCACTAATAATTTGTACTTTACATATTGAAAGTAACAAAAATACACTGACTAGTTTCTTGGTTAAATCATTCAAGTAATTAAATACACTGTTAGTCTTTTCTTTTTTAAGAAGAACAGAATGCCACTTAGTTTTTAACATGCTATTTGCATTTTATAATCAAAAACTATTCACAGATTCCCTGTCATTGAGATCATCTGAATTTCTTGTACATCAAAAATATAAAGTACATTCCCAGGTTTTCCTGCCAGTTTAAATACCTAGAGATTGTGAAGCACCGTATAACATTAAAAAATGGTTTATGGGAATTAGAGTGCTAGTGGTGCATAATTTGTAAATATGAATTTCATTAGACAAATTACACAGTAAATTAAAGGTTTCAAAAGAGAAGAGTACTCTAAAACTGTATAGTTTATTTTCATAATATGTCGTGGGATGACAAGCCTGATTTAGGAATAGCAAATGGGTTAATATTAAATCTGCTGTGTTTGTTTATCTTGTCCTTTTATTCAATGGGATGTGCACTTGAGATATCACCTTTTCATATGGCTTCTAGCAAGCTTCAAACTAATTTGCCATACACAGCTGTATACATACAATATGTAGTCATTTTAGTTGAAAGTGCATTACTGCCTGAATTTATAAGAAATCATTGGTGAATAAGAACCTTCTGGCCTACATAATCTGGCACTTTTCCCTGCTTAGTCCTTTGATACTATCTCAAGTGCTCAGATTCTATATCAGTGGTAATCAATTGCTAGACCTTCAACTGTTGGGGCTACAACTTCCTCTATCCCCAACCAGCAGTTGGCTGTTCAGAAAGGTTTAGAATTAAAGTCTTAACCCTGGAGTGCCAGAGGGGTACGGAACGCATTGCTTTGCAATGCGTTCCATACCCCTCTGGCACTCAAAGGGTTAACAATGGCAGTTCATGTGCACCTGCATCATTAAAAAGATCATAAGCTCTTGTGCATAAATCAATGTGCGAACGCAGAAGCTAGTGCAAATTGCCAAGGAAGAAGTGCAGTAGGATTCATACATTCCCCCCGGTCTACAAACTCCTTTCACTAAAGTCTTTCTTGTTAGACAGGTCCTTGAGAATGGCAATAAATAAGTTTGTATGCGTGTATGTGTGTGTGTGTGTGTTTGGAAGTGCATATGTTTTTGTGAGTGTGTGTGTGTGTGTTTGTGTGGTGTGTCTGTGTGTGTTTATTTATATATGTGTTTCTATGTGTGTGTTTGTGTGTATGTGTGTGTGTGTGTGTTTCTATGTGTTTGCTTTTGTAAGTGAATGGAGTGCATATGTGTGTGTGTATATGAATGTGTGCTCCTGTTATATGTGTGTGTGTGTGTCATAGTGTCGGTGTGTGCACATGTGTGTATATATATGAATGTATGCACCTGTTTATATGTGTGTGTTTCTCAGTGTGTGTTTTTATGTGTCATTGTGTAAATGTGTGTGGGTATGTGTATGAATGTGTGTATGTGTGTGTGTGTGTGTGTTTCTATGTGTTTGCTTTTGTGAGTGAATGGGGTACATATATGTGTATGCGTGTGTGTGTGTCATAGAGTCTGTGTATGTGTGTATATATATATATATATATATATATATATATATATATATATATATATATATATATATATATGAATGTGTGCACCTGTTTATATGTGTGTTTTTCTCAGTGTGTGTTTTTCTAGTCATTGTGTAAGTGTGTGTGGGTATATGTATGAATGTGTGTATGTGTCTGTGCATGTGTGTGTGTATGCGTCTGTGTGTGTTGTAATGTTTTCTCATTGACTGAGTACACTGGGTGAATGCTAAGGCTAACAATTCAATACTCAAGGCTTTAACACATCTTCAAAATATATTACATCTTCAAAATATACTACACAGACAGGATGATAAGTGCAAGGGCAAAAGTGGAACAATTCTGGGGCAAACCAGCTGCACAACATGGGCTGAAAAATGTTTCATTAATTTAAATTGGGACTTTTAACGTTTTAACTGCTAGAGAGGTTGCCAGTCCAGTGTTAAGCAATGCCTTAGAGAGCTTGTTAGGATTCAAGGGATTAAAAGTCCAATTTAAATCAATGGAAATTTTGAGCATTTGTATTTGTTCCCTAGGGTACAATTTTTGCCCCAGAATTACTCTACTTTTGCCACTGTGAATATGGCCCATCTTTTTGTAACTCTTACTATCAGTGTATGAAGCAATACTATCTCAATACAAATACAGTAATTGTATCAAATAAACCATAACTAACATTAGCATCATAAATTACTAACCAGCTGACACATTTATGCACCGGGCAGAAATATCTGATACATTATTCAGTTTTCCAAATCAAATTCCTAAACATGTCTACACATATCAAGACTTTCTGTTTACAAAAGAATGAACATTTATTTATGAAGTTTTCATAGAGAACCTCTCTTGTTGAAATAGTTCTCCATTTGAATGTATTTTTATCGGAGGCATAATTTTTCATGTCGTATTTTTGCCAAAATCAATATAACACGAGCCAAACTCTTTTCCCTGTTCTCTATTTATGCCCTCCTCTTCTTGGCTACTTACCTAGATATGTCTTCCCTCACTGCGTAGGTAAACAAATGAGTCTGGCTCGTCAAAACAGTCCTTGCCAAAAGGCTGGTCTACACATTATTTTAACACCAGTTCACAGTAACATGTTGTGGGCCTTGTTCACTCACAAAAGGGTTTTTTTCTATATTTGTAAATACAAACAGGAAAATTGCAGTAGGAAACATGGCAGCAAGCCTACACATTTCACTTGTGATTTACAAAGAAAACTCATCAAAAAAGTGACCATGACAGTGGCAGGTTTTTAAGCCAGCATAGATTAACAGAGAAATACTTACAGGCAAGGGAAAACACCTCTTTTTGACATAACTAGATCGTGTACGTGTTCCCTGGTGGAATGTGAACATTTGGACCTTATTCACAAACACAGACATACAAAGCAATCCCTTATTCTCACAGGTAATGTTCTAAGAGAGTAAGAATCAGGAAGAACAGAATTTCTGTATTAATATAATATGAAAGTCTTTCATGCGGTCACACTTCCAGTTTCACATTATGTTACTGCATCATAATAAATTAGTTACCAAATGACTGTAGCTGACACCTACAAATTTTAGCTTCCTGCCTGTAATAGTGCAAGTCTGCATGTTAACTGTTATTGTTTTCACAAATATACATATCCTCAAGCCGAAGTATAAGCATAATGATGTACTACGAACTTGAGCGATTCTGCTGCAAACAAACTGCGCCCTAGGGAACAAATAAAAATTCCCATTGAATTAAATGGGCCTTTAACCCTTGAATGATAGAATGGTCTCAGACACAACGTGAAGCAAAATGTTAAAGACCTCATTAGCATTCAAGGAGCCAGAAAGCCCATTTAACCCTTCAAGTGCCAGGGGGTATACATGGGAATTTTTATAAATCATTTAACCTCTTGAGTGCTAGGGAGGAATCAATGCATTGCAAGGCAATGCACTGGATGCCTCCTTGACAATCAAAAGGTTAACTCCCTGAGTACCAGAGGGAAGTACAATGAATTATGGTGCAATGCATTGTGGAGCAATATGCTGCTCACCTCTCTGGTTCTTGAAGGGTTAAAACACAGTCATCTACATATTATAATAAACCTGTGAATGTTATAAAGTTCTCCAATGCATTGGGGAGAGATGCACTAAGGCGTGACAAAGAGGTGATAAAGTGGTGATGACTTCTCCAGTGATATCACTTCTCCAGTTCTTATGTTATTCTATGGAACCAATGTACCATGATTTCTCCAACTTTGGGGATCTTAGTGCATAGACTCTATCCAATAACATAGGAACTGGAGAAGTGATATAATTGGAGAAGCTATCTCTACTTTATCACCTCTTTATCATGCCTTAGTGTATATCTTCCCTTAGTGCTCTTGGGACCAATAGCTTTCAAATGGTTAAGGCGGCGCTATCACTGAGATATAAATGCTCCTTTATTAATAGTTAGTATAGCGGTAATCATGTAAATACTGTTATAATGTCTATTAAGTGCAGACATTATGTGGAAGCATACATATTTATGAGCTCACCTCAAGACTATAGCATTGAAGAGGGATCTGTGAGCCCGTGAAGTCCGTCCCTGTTTGTACGGTATAATACAATGCAATTCCCCCTTTGGCAAATAACCTATCAGTGAGGAGACAGGGATGGACAGCGCATGCGCACAGATCTCTCTTTGACAAGATATCTGCGCTGTCTTCTTGAGGGGAGTCTCAGAAGAACTTATCTTGCAGTATGATGCCGGCACTTAATAAACACAACAGTATTTAAATGATTACCTCTATATTAGCTATTAATAGAAGGGCACTTATATCTCCATGATAATTCCACTTTAATGAGTCAGGGCAGACTATGGGTTCTGTGTAAAAAAAAAAAATTGGTGTAATTGTGGGAGAAAACAAATGCATAGTGGGAAGGACAAATACGAATTCCCAAAATTATCTTTGACCTATATGGTCCTTTTAATCCTTCAAATGTCAGAAAGCAGCCCAGTACACTGCAAAAGCAACATGTTGGGGACTTCTCAGCATTCAAAATTTAAAAAAATGGACATATTATTTCTCCCCTATGTTGCAGATGGTTTGCTCCAGAATGGCTCCAGTTCCTCTTAATTCAATGGCCTCACTAAGTTATTGCATCATACTAATTTAAGGCAGAATGCAAGAAAGTGGTGTGTAGAAGCGGAACAGGGAGATGAGGAATATTGCTTAGCAACCATCCCTCGAGACCACAGAAAGAAGGCCATCCGAGAGTATGGCATCTCTGTGTGTGTGGTGCACAGCCAACGCGAGAAGAAGCCTGTATCTGACGGGTCCAAGTCCAGAACTTCCTGTCTGCCTGAACTGCTGATTAAGCATTCAAGCAAATAAAGTGAGTGAGCGTGTTGCCACTCCGTTACTACATATTTACTGGCATTCTTTTTTGGGGACTGAATACCACAGAGCATTAGCTAATTTTTGAAAGCCATACATTTATGTGCTTTTTGCTCACATTTTGATGCAAGAAACATACGGACACCTTGATGTTGAAAAGCACATGCTCCCTAATTAAAGCAAAGTTGGCGAGCTATATGAAAATGTGTGCTAACAGCTTTTGCTGAATTAGTCTTGATACATAGTAACATAGTTGATTAGGCTGAAAAAAGACATGTGTCCACCAAGCTCAGCCAATGCCATATCACACCTGCTGATCCAGCAGAAGGCAAAACACTAAAAACATTTAAGCCATTTCCAATTAAGCCAAAAGTGGGTAAAAACATTCCTTCCTGACTTGAAAGGTCAGTTAGATATTTCCCTGGAGCAACATCCTATCTGCTTTAAAGCTAATTGTCATAAATCTCAATATTGTTCATTGCTTGATAGGTATCCATTACTTTTGTGAAAGCAATGTAATCACTAATCTTCCCACAAAAAGGTGGACATTTTAGCCACACCCACTTTTTAAAATGCATTCAGTAATAAAAAAAAAGCAAAGGTTCTCTAATTGATAAAAAATATGGTTATTTCTGTTGGTAATCATTTTCCAACAAAAGTACATTGTAAATACCATTTGTGCACATTTCTTGCATTGTTTTCTTAGTCACCAAGGGCGGAATGCAAGAAAGTAGAGCATTCCCCATTTTATAAAAGCCATAAATTTATGGGCTATTTGCGATTTCTCTTGTTTTGATGCAAGAAACCTATCAACACCTTGATACTGAATAGCACATACTCCTATGTTAACAGCAAAGTTAGTCAGACGTATGAAAACATGCTCTTATTGCTTTTCTGAATTAGACACAATTGTCAATCTCTCATAAAATGGTGGACATTCTAGCCATGGATACATTTTGAAAAGCATTTGCTAAAAAATTAGCGAACGTTTGTTAATTTAGAAAAAACATGCGCACAACATTTTGGTGCTAATCATTTTGCCATCAAAAGTACACTGTAAATAGCGACTGTGCACATTTCTTTGTTCCAAATGATCGCAGGTGATACCCACACAATTTTAGTGTCTCTAGTACATTATTGCAAGTCCAAATTTTGACTCTTATTTCATCACAAATAAATATATTCTGAGGCTGCTGTATTAAGGGGAAATATAGCAATTATGCAGGAAAAATGAAACTTAGAAAAATAAAAAAGAAAGCTCCATAAAGTAGTAAAGGGGGTGCACCAGGTACCAGCTTTCAAACGAGCCCCATCTGCCCCATGCCTCTGTAAAAATATTTTTGTTATAGGGGGACCAAAACATGTTTTCACCAGGGTCCTCCAATGACTAGTTACATTTCTGAGTGCAACTCTCGCAAGGATATAGAACAATATAGTTTACTATCAAGATACAATAAAGTATTTAAAACACGAGTGAAAACATACAAGTCCTCCCCTCCAATAAAGCACCAGTTTTGTAATATTCTAAAATGGCAGCACATGTATAAAGTATAGTTACTACTGGGAACCAGTGATCAACTGCAATGGATATGCAGTTCTCATCGATAACCACATATCATAAAATGTCAATAGACTTACACAATATTACAAGAAAAGATGTATGCTTCTCATAATCCTACATGATGTTTTCACACTTCACACACTCTTAGAACATAAATGATTATCTACACACAATGATCGTCTGCCCTTTGGCCAGTACTCGGTATACATCTCAAGGTGTGTAGGAGTCAGCATGTAGGAGTTGCACGGGTGAGTACTATCCATGTTAGTCTTTACTAAGAACAACATTATTATTATTATAAAAAAATAACTGGCAACTGTTACCTGATTAAACTTAGCCTAATAATTTAGCCTTAATTTCCAGTTGCCAGCTAGCATTTAACTACATTGAATATGATACTATGGTAACCCTTTGAAAGCCAGGGAGGCATCCAATCCATTGCAATAATGTGCACTTACTTAGGGAGATGTGTTAATATGATTATATCCTAAAATAGGAATCTGGAGCCAGTTTTGGGGAGCTGCACCTTCCCAACACCAATCTGATAATCTACATATTGAAAAAAGTCCCTCTTTACAATGCTTGCACCAAGGAGAGTGCAGAGGAGAAGTGCATGGGTATTTAAGGCATTCCATTGCCCTGTATCTTGTTTCTCATTGGGGGTTATGCACTAATGGGTGATAAAGAGGTAATAACATGGAGATGACTTCTCCAGTGATATCACTTATCCAATTCTTATGTTATTATGTTGTGATCTTTGTGCATGGGCTCTATAGAATAACATAGGGACTAGAAAAGTGATAGAATTAGAGAAGTTGTCTCCACTTTATCACCTCTTTATTACGCCTTAGTGCATAACCCCCAAGGTATGAGGTACAGTGGAAACTGGCATAACATACTTAACATATTTTCCTGCCCATGTCATAAGTGCAATCTTTAGAGCTTGCTTGCATTAAAGTCTTATCTCCATCAGTGTGTATGCTCTAGTACGCACTAAAGTGAACATATACACTTGTACATACAGTGAAAAGCAGGTGTCTGATCATTATACTTACATATAAGTGCAGAAAATGAGCAACACTGGCAGTTTTATTCATTCCCCCTTTATTTATTGGACAAAAATGTAATTTGGGCTAAAGATTAAAGCACTGGAACTTCATTACTGATATTTTATCTTTATAAATACATTGGTTATTTTCTTTTTACTTTTCAGTGAGAACATGTCAAAGTTCGTAATATAATTTTGGAATACGTGGTGTGAAAAACTGTCATGTGTTTGTTCGTGTTCATGCAAGAAAAACAAAGGTTTTCACATTGGAAACAGATGCAAACCAAAATGGACCAGGTCAGACCACGTACTGTATAATAAGACATCACCCACTCTGCTTGCCATATGTTTGTAGACATGTTGTTAGCTACATTTCCCACAAAACTTGGATGCTTATTTGGAAGCCTTCACTTCAGTGTTCTTGCGATACTTCTTGCAGAACAACAGCCATAAATCATGCTGTATTCAATTGAAATCCACGTAGCTCTTGATAACTAGCACTTGTCATTATGCTGTCTAATTCAAAGCACTGGATATGGTGCATAAAAAAGGACAGGCATCAGAAAAAAAACAGCTTAGCAATATATACGCTAAACTCCATTGTCTAACATCTGAAAAATGTTAATCAAATTATATACTCTGCCTTCACATGAAGTAAAAATGTTAAAAAAAAAAAAAAAAAAAAAAAAGAATCACTAGGTTCAGTACTTTGCAATGCATTGCTGAGAAATGCTTTGAGCACGCCTGTGGGGCTTAACCCTTTGGGTGCCATGCATTGCGTACCCCTCTGGCACTCAAAGGGTTAAAGGGCAAATATGAAATGTGTTGCCGTATTCAATCTTTCGGAGTAAATCTAATAAGAACTGGGTCGATTCTGGAGTACAATAGCTACACCATATAAAATTTCCCCAATTCCCTTTTGATTTTGGCCTATTAACCCCTAGAATATCAGAGAAGCCTCCAGTGCATTTGCAAAAGAAATGTGTTATAGATCTCTATAGCAATTAAGGGGTTAAACATCAATTTAAATCAATTGGAATTTCTATTTGTTCCTAATGATACATGAGGGGGAAGATTCAGTAAGCGGTAACTAAGCAGTGATAAAGCGGAGATAACTTCTCCAGTGATGTCACATCTCCAATTCCTATGTTATTCTATAGAGCCAATGAACTAAGAAATCATAGTGCATAGGCTCTGTAGAATAACATAGGAACTGGAGAAGTTATAAACTGGAGGTCATCTCTGCGGTATCCTTTTAAAAGTTTGCATGCAAAGAGAGTGCGACTAAATGACACTGTAACCATGTCTCCATAATAAAAATGGCAACATGAGAAAGGTTGCATCCCAGTCCAACAAGTACCACAGTGCATTTGTATGACTTGGTAACCTGATGTACTCTGTCTGTTGCTGGACTGAAGCTCCCATCATGCTGTCATGCAGTGAAAGATTCTCATGTCGCCATTTTTATTATAGCGACATGGTTACTGTGTCATTTGGTTGCATGCTCTTTAACATGTGACTTTTTAAAAGTAAACCCATCTCCGCTTAGTGAATCTCTCCTGTCGTTGGCTATAAAATTGCTCCAGTTCTACTTGTTTAGCTATCCTCCAAGGGTATTAAAGATATACTGACACCAAAAATGAAAACTTGCCATAAAATATTATATGAAAAAAAAAACAACAACAATCTACACCCAGCTTACATGTAGAGACACATTCATGTATCCATGTCCCCAGTGGACATGGCTAACATAAATATAGATGTTTTTGAAAGCTCTTGAAATCACCCAGGTCGTTGTAAAGTGTTAGTTTCACTTTAAAGCTGGCTGTTTAAGTACACAGCTTTAAAGGGATAGTAATACTTGCAAATTACTAATCCCCATATTGTAGCTTTGTTAAAAAGAAACTTATTGCCTCCAGTGTCATCTCTCAAACACTTATGGTGTGAGAGATGATAGCGCTCAAAGTTCCCCCCTCCCTCCCCCTTCCCTGAGTGAACACTGAACACTGACTGCAGGGATATCCGGTATGACTTGAATCGCGTGGTTCTGCAGCATTACCGAGATCACGTTTATAAAAAACAAATCTTTCACTAAAACGGTCTTCTACATGTACTTGCAAACCAAACACACGTAGAAAACCATTTCAGTGAAAGAATTCTTTTTTATAGACACGATCTCGGCTCAGCTGCAGAGCTGCCTCATGCACATAAGACTGTCGTACGACAGTCAGTGTTCAGCTTCTGTATTTGAAGCCTGAGTCCAGCAAAGTGAAAAAAATGTATTCCTCATTGCTTTTAATGAACACTATGCAAGGATTTTGTTCAAAACACACTAATATATCCTTTACCAGCTGGTATAGAAAGAACAGAGAACAAGGGTGCCCAATAATGTCGCAGTTATATATTAAATAAATTTAGTGCAAGATGGTCAGGCAATAGTAAACCTGACAAACGCAAGACAGAGTTCATTAACCCTCCTCTACTCAGGATATGTCTGGAGATCTTAGTGGGTAGTTATAATCCAATCTTCCATAATCCATGTAAAACTGGATAAAATAACTAAAAAAAACTGGCTCAGGACATATGCTACAATTTGTATTTTGTCCACCAAATATATTCTGTGCATAGTAAGGTAAGTCTGTTTGTGTGTGTGGGGGGGTATCAGTAGGTGATGTTATTTTTCCATTAATATGAAAATGTATTCAGAAAAGAGCTAATTTATGCATGGTTTCCAGTGTTTGTTTTATGTTTTAATTCAATCACAGGCATTATTGATGAGGCAGAAAAAAATGAATAGGGTGTTTTACACCATTATTGCCTTACAACTTACCATTAAGCACCTATGAAGTTCTCTTTCTTAGCTTCAAAGAGCTCCACTCAGCAGCTTCCCCTTGTATTTCATCCCTCATAGCTCCCTTCTTGTCACACCACCCACACCCACTCTACTACCACCTTAAATCTTTCTCACTTTCTACTCCTTACCTCTGGAACTCCATTTCTTTCCTCCTATGTCTACAGCTGTCCCCCTCCATATATAGTAAGTCTTAATTTTTGGAGCATTAGTATTATGCATGTTCTTTTGCCAATATCAGTAATGCATTGTCGAGTGTTTACAAGACTCGTGCCTTTATGCTTGGCCCTTACTACCCAATTTGACTATAAGCGTCTTGAGGAACTCCTTGTGGCATTTAACCCCTTTAGGGAAAGAGGAGTGGGCAGCACATTGCTTTGCAATTTCCTACACACCCATATTGTCCTCAGTGGGTTAATATAATGCCTATCTTATTGATTGTAGCCCATATTTAATTTACTGTATGTTCTGTTTCTATAAGATGCTGAGCTCATCAAGTTTCACCATATATTTACAATTATACATCTCTGTAGCCCCAAAGTCCTGCACTATTTATCAGTTTATCATCATCTCAGTGCCTTGCATTATACTTAATTGTGCTTTTCAGTGGCCTTCTCATTAAACTGTATTCATAGCTTGATAAATGGAATATACCCTATCTCAAGTTATTCTCAAGATTCCACAGAAGATCACTTGTTTAAAATATGGAAGAATATTGTAAAATACCAATGTTTCAACTCTACTAGTGAAAATACATTCCAGTGTTTCCTATTACTTTCAAAGAAAAGTGAGAATTGCTATTCATATAACTAATTAGCTAATCATGCCCAGAGCAGGTGCTATCAGATCATTGTTACCACATCCTAACAGTTTGCTTCATGAATGCTGGTTGAATATATTTGGGACAATTAGGTAATTTGCATTCACATTTGCATAGTGTGCAATGAAATTGCAGAGCAGACACTGATACAGTGAAAAGACCACAATCTCACAGAAAATGGGCTAAGTTAATAATATGGTACATTTAATGTATCCTGTGAAAGGATCAGTGAAATTGTTACAATTGCATCATTTATTTAATCAATGTTGCCAAAACAATGGAAAGTAGAATTCTTGTAATACGTGTACCATTAATTGCTACTGCTTTAACTTTGCAAATGTATCCTACTTCCCTAATTTAAAGCCTTTTTTAATCAATAAAGTGTTTCAATTAATTTCCAGGCTGTGGGGTAAAAACTTTCTAATCTTGGCTAAATACATCAAACTAATTAGATACAATGAGGTTGATGTACAAAGAATACCTGTAGGAAAGCTGGGTCACCTTAGTGAACAAATGCATATTCTAATTGATTTAAAGAGCAACTACATTCTAAAAAGTGCCATGTTGGCTGATTTTCTTTCCTGGGGCTGAAGCCAAGGCTGCATCATGAACCATTGTGGACCAATGTTGAAGCAGACCAAGAGTCTAAACAGAGACAACCAGTGCAGCCTTGTTGGTGCAACATTGTAGACAGTTGAGTCTCTTTGGGCTATGAATTCAGGACCCATAGACCTTAGTTAACAGCTTCCAAACTTGACACTTAATGTGTTTGCAGGATTTATATTATGCAGCTTTAAGCCAATGATATTTGGGAGGTCTCTGTTTCCACACATTGCTTAGCAATGTATCAAAGACCTCTCTATAATCCAAGGGTTTATGTGATTGATTACCTCCACAATAGCGTGGAAGAACATAACAATGCATTGGCTTTCTTCCATGAATATCACAGTTTACTTGAATGATACAGAAACATAATTACAGGCAGATTATGTATTGTATACTTAGAGACATTACTGTTTGCATTGTATATTTGGAGACATTACTGTTAATAAGTCACATACAATTTCAGGCCCTCTTAGCACTTTCTTAGGCTACAGCTTAAAAAGGGTTGAAATTGTTTGAATGTTGCCCTAACGCTTTATGTGCAATTACTTTAAGACAATATGATGTATAATCTGCCTTTAAAGCTCTCATATTAATCAAGTAAACAGATTGGTTTACAAAGGAAATTCAGATTGTTGCAACTTTCTTCTATGACTGCAAAGTGGAGAAGGAAGTTCCTTGACTTACAGTCAACTTATAGTGGGTAGGATGTTGTCTAAACCTTAGTCTCTTGGCATCCTAGTTCAAATAGGTTAATGGGTCTAGTTGCAAGTGGATTAGAAGCACCACTGAAGGTGGCCGGTGGCAGGTGACAGAAACAGTAGATAGGCTTCCATGTTTCCAGCAAGGCATAATGGGTAATGCTCACACATAGCCCACATCAAAATGACTCAAAGAAATGCACCTTAAATAGAGATTATTCAACCCTTTGAGTATGTTCAGTTATTTTCTGAATTTTGTCCTGTAACAAGTTTTGGGTATTTTGTATAAGAACGTGATCACTTGACGATGTCACAACTCAGGAACAACAAATAGAGCAGCTTTATGCAGCATCCTCTGTATGTAGGAACAGGTTCCTGTTTGGGTAGCTACTTATACATAACATATTGGAGAACTGCTAGACATTAGAATCATTCTTGCAAAACTGATTGTCACATTTGATCACTTTTAATCTGAACAATCCAGTTGATCATGTGATTGTCTCTATGGTTGCCTAATAGGCCTCTGTTCAGAAAGCCCATGCTGAAACTTCTTGGTGATTGCTGAAAAGCTGAAGCATGCTGCTATCATCACTGACAGTCCTCCAAGTGAACAGCTGTGTAAGGAGCAAGGCTATCTGTTGTGGATGACTGCATGCGTCTTTCATGAATCCATAGCTGTCAAGTGAACAGAAAAAAACAGGTACAAGTGAAAAAAGGGAGGTTTATAAAGGATGTGACAATTGCAAGCAAAGTGTTTCCTAGGAACCAGTGCTGCAGTGTCTGTAAGCAGTTCACATTACAACTGCTGTGGGTCAGATGCATAAAGGAAAAGAGGAACAGTGCTTGAGCAAACCATCTGAATCATAGGGTACAAAGAAACATTCTCCACGTTTCTTCATTTATTTAAATGGTTGTTTGAACCCCATGAATGCTAATAAAGCAATGTGCTGAAATCCTGTATGGCATTCAATCAGTTAAATGTCATTTTAAATCAATGAGTGATTTTATTGAACCCCTTTGGTACAGTTAATTTACTCCAGAATTGCTCCATTTTCTTTTGTGCATGAAGTCTTTATGTGATCTGAAACAGCCCTACCCTTGTTAAAGGGATAGTAATGTTTCATAATAAAAGCAGCTCTAATTAATCATCATAGTATTTGGACTTTGTAGAGTGTTATTTCAATTCTATCAGAGTTGTATTTCAAGAGTAATTCAATGACAAAGTATCCCCCTCCCGCCCCTTTTACTGATGTAACACTGTTCAGCCAGAGCAGAAGGGAGGTGCCCAGATAGACTGCAGAGAGGGACAATCTTCAATTAAGATAAGGGAAAAACCTGAAAAGCTTGTCAATGGGCAGGGCTTTCATTGTTCTCATAGGAAGAAGATTGTCCCCTGCTGCTATCTGTCTGGTCTATGGACTGCATTCCACATCTGAGAAGAGATGGTTTACACTAGGTAAAAGGGGCGGGAGGGGAAACTTTGCTTGTGAATATCTCATAAACCATAAAGGTTTGAGAGATAAGACTTATATCATTCTTCATGTTTTTTTAATGCCTACAAAATAAAATAAAGTTAAAACGAAGTATTACTATGCCTTTAAAGTTACTCAGAAATCAAATACACGTGCACTGAGTTTTTATTTTATTTAGACCAAGTTGGAGCATAAGCAGTTAAAAGTATACCAACCTCACGTGTGTGATAAACACAAACTCCTCTCCAAACCATTACCTCCATATTACTAAAGTTGGGGGACATGGGGGATGGCAGCAGGTATCGTTCACAATATCTCAGTGTATCTTATACTACTCAGGTTTACCCAAGGTGGGCCTGATCGTGTTCTGCATGTGTCATATAGATAGTCCATGGCTCCCATCTTTTCTGTTGGAACCAAGACTACAATTTAATCTCATCACTAGATTCTTAGCATATTTTGATTTGCTGAAAACTATTATTCTTCTAATATTGTAATTCCTTTTATATATTAAAGGGACAGCATCACGTATAACATATTACAATGAGTCTTGTTTTAGAATATTCCATTGTTTAGAAACTATGTTATTAATTTTAAAACACCATGCTTTATTGGGTAAGACCAGGCATCCCTTATTCATCTCCAGCATTTCAACAACCCTGCATGTTAATTACTGTATTTTCCCATATGGTGATGCGTGTTTCATCACCAAGGCAGTGTGCTCGCCACACATCACCATAGCATTGTCCCTTAGTGCTTCTCCTCCCTGGTGTCCAGACAGTGATTTCGTTCTCCTTGTACATTTCTTCTGCAATCTATGTGAAAGCAGAGCCTTAGATTACTCTCCATAGAATGTGATAACAGCTTCATCTCAATGTGACACTTTGAACTGTTATTAACCCCTCGAGATACCGACCGGCATATCTGGGAACTCTCCAGAGACTCAGTTTTTTGCAGCAATTTACTGAGTCTCCAGGGCAGAGGATGATTCTCCGGATTTGGGGCGTTTCATTAATGAAACTCCCCACATCTTGCGTTCACAGTATGTTCCTCCCACTACCCGCCCACTTTTCCTCCTTCCCCAGCCATTTTCTTCAAGTTTTTGGATGTCCCTCCCCCCACTCATGGTTTAGCCCTGCCCATTTTGATGCAATTTCCATCTTTTATCTCCCTTGGTGGCACAACAGGGCTCCCCTCTCTGGGATGTTCACAACCAGAAGTTCCCAGGTATGCGATGCGTTGCATACCTCTCTGGCACTGAAGGGGTTAATTCTTAATGAAGCATCTCAGCAGTGAAAGCCCCATTGTTTAATCAGCAGAAAAAACAATGCTTTGGACACCCCCGGCACTGAGAGGGTTAAGCAACTTTGACGTAAAGCTATGTAATGCTTCATTGGGGTAGATAGAGTTAGTGAAAAAATATTTCATAAAGTGAAAGCGATAAACAGTTAATTACAGTGACAAGCTAAATAATTAATTGACACACTTTAACCCTTGAGTACTAGAGGGGTATGCAACGCATTGCAAAAGCAATGTGTTGCGTGCCCCTCTGGCACTCAAAGGGTTAATCCCCTGACTACTGGAGAGGTCTACAACACATTGATTTTAAATCCTAAGGGTTAAGAATTATGATTCTACAAAACTAAGTCAGCCGGCTGAATAAGCTTCTTTATTTAAAAATCTTTACATAACTAATATCTGCCCAGCCATTGTGTCCTTTATAATAGAGTCATGATATCAAATGCTATTATTTCAGTTACAACAAAAGGATCAGAATTGTACTTGAGGTTCATGGCCTGTCATTGTTCTTTCCACAATAATGGTAAGCCATTAAATGCTCATTTTTCTGTTCTCAGTTTATATTCCCAATGGTGGCTTGCTTTAGATGTAGTCTATGGAGCTCTTGATGCACAGGCAAGTGCTCTGCCCAAATTTGCGGAACACATTGGAAGTACAGTTTTCAATTATTCAGTTTCCTGTACAATTTCTCAAATACACAAGTCTGATCTTGGGTCAGCCTCTGTCTCTCCTTCTCTCTCTCTCTCTTTTATTTTATTTTATTTTTTTATCTTTTTATTTTTATCTGATTCTTTGCACAGAAATGTAAACTAACAACTGAGACATACTAGGTGTTATGCAGAAATTAAAGGATGTGCAATTCTGGAACATTCCAGCTACACCATAGGCAACAAATAAAAATTCCCAAAGTTCCCATAGATTTAAATATGATTTTTAACCCACTCTGTATTAGACAGGTCTCCAGTGCATTGATTTTGTGCTAGTGAGCTAGTGAAACGGTGCCTCGAATGAAGGAGATTTAGAGCTAGAATTTTGGAGGAGGGTAAAGTTTGTGATTGAAGAGTCGTAGTTCATGTAGGCAGGGAATGGGGAGAAGCTAGGGGAAAATCGGCGTGGAGCAGGGGACGGATTTAGCTTAACAGAGGAGAAGGTACCAGACTAGTAGCCCTTGTTTTAGCTGTTACATATGTGTCTGTTGCTTTACAATGTATTGGAAGATGTCTTTAGCATCTCAGATGTTAACCCTTTGAGTGCCAGAGGGGTACGCAACGCATTGCTTTGCAATGCGTTGCGCACCCCTCTGGCACTCAAAGGGTTAAAGAATGCTCTGTAATGCATTGATGATGCAGCAAACATCCAATGGATTAAGGAAGTGCTTTCCAATGCACTGCTCAACCATCTGGTCTGCAAGGGGCCAATACTAGTTTGTTGATTCATTTGTAATAATGTACAAGCTACATAAACTGGAATAACTGTTTTTTCTTCAAATATCTGGAAGCAAAATAGTTGCGCTACTTGGGCTGTTTGCTTTTAGAGAAATGAAATGATACTTAGCAATGAATGTAAACATGTGTACCGAGTGTGTGAATGATACTGTATGTTTAATTTATTTCTAGCACTTCTGAAAAAATACAGGATTGCAACTCCTTCCCAGTTTAAATAATCTCTTTTCATATGTAATTCAGTCTTAGATCCGCTATGACAAAATACATTGGAGAGATGTACAAATAAGAGTCTATGCTAAAGTAGTCCTAATGTTGATTTTCTTAGATTTTTGCACTAAAACTTCTCCTCTATATCCCTCTTGTGGTAAGGATTGAGCACTGTGGAAGTCTAAGGGTGTTGTGAGGAGTTACATTTTCTGTGCATCTTCTTCCTCACCAGGACACAGAGGAAATTGGCTTAAAATTCTTCCTTTTTCCTACTCCTGCCCGCATCAAACTGTGTTCACCAGTGTGCACTGGTAAGTTGGTAAATACCAGTTTTTGCAGGTGCAGAATTGTTCATCTAACATATAATCACAGAAAATGAGCTGTGCTGATGGAATTATACACTCCCCTATTTAGATTCTGATTCTACAATGCACAGTAGTTGTCATTCAAGAAGTAATGAAACATGATATTACTTTTCAAAGCAATAATTAATTGTTGAATTGCAAAGATATAAGATCATATACCAGTCATTTTTATCCAGGTCGTGACCAGTACCTTTTTTATTGGGTGTTGCATACAGCTAGCAGATAACTATGCCACCAGCAGATCAATACCATTACACAAGGTGACCTGATACCTTTCTTTTTTAGAAAATCAACAGTGGCCATATATAATAAAATAAAATAAAAAGCTGTGCCATAAGGAACAAATAAAAAATCCTCAAAGTTCCAATGATTTGAAAGGGGTTTTTAACACTTGGAATGTTAGGGATGTCTCCAACACATTGCAAAGCAAATTGTTGGATACGTCTTAGGCATTCAAGTGGTTAAAAGTCCTAATTAAATCAATAATAACTGCATTTTTTCTCAATAGTTCAGCTGTTTTGTCTCAGATTTTCTCCTTGTTCTTTATGCAAATGGTTAATAGAATAACCTTAATTTTTCCCCAACTATTCAGGTTGGCTTTCATTAAAGACACCAAAGTAGCTTCATTGGCAATTTGTAGATTTCAGGTATACCCGATTTTCTATGTCAGTGTTTTTCAAACCTTTCTCCATGGTGGGGAGTTGTCTTGAAAAACATACACTCTAAAGTTACTCAGCCAATAAAAGTATCACTTTTATTCTACCAGTCTTCTGCCTTTTCCACGGCTAACACTGTACCACTTTTTGGTGTACCTGTGTATCAGGGAGGTCAGGTTTGCTTAACTGTTTCCTTACAAATGTCTACTATGCAGACATTAGTATCATTTTAACATCCTGGTTAGACCTTACTTCGGCTTTACCGCTAAAGAAAAGCTGAAGTATTGTCTTTCTACAACTTTACCACCTAATAGTAAACATGATATATTAGTAGTTATTGTATTGTGTGCCACAATTTCTTATTTTGATTCATTTTGTTGTACAGATCAAAACATTACAGTTACACAATAAATATTAGCTGGATATTTTGACGTATGAATATCTTTTTACAGCTTGCACACAGATGAACAAAAAAATCTACATTTCATGGATCAATTCACCCATATCAAAAAGAGTCAGGGCATATTATTCCAGACAGAATTTAGGAAAGGGGGAGAAAGACAGAGATGGACCCCTCTATCAGTCCTGGCTTGATCAAAGTATATGATTTAGTAAGTAGTAAATGCTTGATTGCAGTGTACATTGTAGTAACCTGCTTAATCACAGTTCCATTTGTAGTAACCTTCCTGATCACAGTCAGTTGTTGCAACCCTGTTGGTCACCGTAAACAAAGATTTTATAACCTGCTTGAAAACAGTAACCTGATTGATCACAGTGTAATCTGTAGTAACCCACCAAAGCAGTTTTCCTACTCTTCCAGACAGGATGCTTTTTAAATTATATTGTTGGCATACAATTGCACTTTTTTATTTGTCAAATATCACATGATACTAGGTCTTCCAGTGAGATTTGTAAGCTGCATGCAACTGAATAGTTAAGCAACAGTTTAATAAACCCTATATTACAACAAGTAAAATGGGCCAGATTTGTACAACTACTAATATTACAGAAGTGTTTGCCAAAGCACTACAAAGAAATATGTTGGAACCATTTTTAGCATCCATGGGTTTAACTCAAATGGCTAACATACGTGCTCTTCAGGTGTAGCTCCGCCTCCTAGGGCTTGTGGATGATATTACACCCTTTGGATGACAATGTCACTGTGAGTTTATGACTATTGTCATATCATCTGAAATAATGTGGCAAATGTAGGAATGTTAGTGTCAAAGGCCAGTGACTGAACTCAAGGGCAATTAAATGATAAAGTATCCCCCTCCCACTCCTTTTACCTAGTGTAAGCCACCTCCCCTCAGATGTGGAATCTGGTCTTGAGACCAGACAGTTCGCAGCAAGGGACAATCTTCTTACTGTGAGCATAAAGATAACCCTGCCCCCCTTGACAGGTTTTTCAGGTTTTTCCTTATGCTTACTGAAGACTGTCCCTCTCTGTGATCCATCCGGACAGTCTTGTTGCTCTGAGGTGAGCAGTGTTACATCAGTAAAAGGGGCGGGAATACACTCTTGCAGCCAGAAGCAAGCACAAGGGCAAAGAGGAAGTGAGCCAAGCTTTTTTAAATACCCTGAGAGGGTTGGTTGATAACTGTCAGATGAGTAATCACAGAGAGGTCAGTTGATTCAGCCTGACCCAGGAAAGGAAAGGCAGCAGCAATCAACAGCAGATCACTAGATTAGCTCAGGCGGCAGAATCAGCAGCAGAGTTAAAGCAGCTCAGCCAAACCTTGACATAAATACATTAAGAAAATTGATGTTGGCAGGTATATTGACAAAAAAATTATTCCAACACCCGATTTATTATGGAATTGTCATTGTAAACCCTACTGGAAAAAGGGGAAAACAAGAGTACCTTAAATATTTAAAGGTCACTGATGACCTATATGCTTGATATATATCCTATTGAAATGTCGCCTTCTATTTGTTGACCATCAAAAGGGCGATATCATAATGTTGACTGCATCAAAAGGGCAACATCAGAATGTCGCCTGCATCAAAAGGGCGACATTCTGATGTTGCACACTTAAAGGGATAGTAACACTTCGTTTTAACTTTATTTTATTTTGTAGGCATTAAAAAAACATGAAGAATGATATAAGTCTTATCTCTCAAACCTTTATGGTTTATGAGATATTCACAAGCAAAGTTCCCCTCCCCGCCCCTTTTACCTAGTGTAAGCCATCTCTTCTCAGATGTGAGTCTGGTTGTATGACAGTACAGATAACAGAAGGGGACAATTTTCTTTGTATGAAAACAATGAAAGCCCTTCCCCCCTTGACAAGTTTTTCAGCTTTTTCCATTATCTTAATTGAAGATTGTCCCTCTCTGCAGTCTACCTGGGCATCTCCCTTCTGATATGGTTGAACAGGGGGGGGATACTTTGTTTGTGAATATCTCTTAAACCATAAAGGTTTCAGAGATAAGACTTATATCATTCTTCATGTTTTTTTAATGCCTACAAAATAAAATAAAGTTAAAATGAAGTATTACTATCCCTTTAAGGGTCACTCTGCAATGATCACCAAATAGAGTGCAACATTTCAATAGTAAACCTGCTTGCTGTAACTCTGTACAATAACCTGATGTCTGTATCTCAGAGAGTTTCACTCATGGACCTCAGTATCTTCTGCTGTAGGGGTTTCAAATTTAGGAAGTAAAATTGGAAGTCTGTAGGGTAGCTGGGTAAAGCATTGATTAAGGTAATTGGTTCCTTTAATGAAATAAACATAATGTTTCCCTGAATAAAACAGGGTGCACTATATCAATTATATATTTTTTTTAGTTGGCTGATGGCAGATTCATCAAGAACTTAACTTTTCATAGAAAACCAATAGAAAAATGTACATTATAAATAGTTATGGCAAAGTACAGGTTTATTATCATAATCCAATAATCGTAAGTAACCTCAGTATAAAAATGAATTAATAAAGTCAGTCTATTTCAAATAACCACTGTATAAAATACAAAATTTCAAAAGAAAAGTTATGATTAAATTAGTTCTTTATGGATTTCAATAAGAGAGAAGCATTTTATATTGTTATAAAAATCATTGACTAACTCCTATACATTAAACATTACTAATGTAAGAATAGGATAAATGACAAAAACACATAAATTCAATTTTTATGTGTTAATCCTTTTTATTTGCCATGGAGCAAAGCAGCTTATAACTCTTTGGGCCATTTAAAATGGATAATTCTGGGACAAACAAATGATAACAGAAGAGAGAAATAGAATATCCCCATTGATTTAAATAGACTGTTTAACCCCTTGAATACTAGAGAGGTCTCTAACACATTGCTCCCTAGTATTCACGGGGTTAAAAGCCCATTGAAATTCATGAGTATCTTATTTCTCACATGTGAAGCAGTTGGTCTACCACAGTATTATTCACTTTTGAACTTAAAACTCTTTAACAATTTAAGTGCCAGAGGGATATTCAACGTACTCAATGGTTTAAAGAAAATCTATCCCCATCTAATAAAACACCATCTATTACCTTAATCCAGGCAGATAATCTGAATGGCTGCTATAAATCAATTCTGGATTGGCTCTCCAATATTAATATTTACAGGATGTTGTGTCCATGGAGGAAGACATGATTGGTTTTGCAGGATTTTTGATGGAATATATGAAATCACCATCACGCCTTATATGTTAGCTTAAAAATCCTGCTCTTGTACTTCAGGTTACATACAAGGCTACTTTAGTGCACAATGGTGCACACACTCCACTCTCATTAAAACGTTAATGTGAACAGCCCCCAATAGCATGAGCACAGGAAAAGAAGAATTTAACTTGAGTTTCTTGTGTGCCTTATCATTCATAGCGAGAAAAATGCAGAGGAACAAAATACTCCAAAAGGCCCACATATTCTCAGACTGTCAACCTCTTCGTGTAAATGGTATAAAGAAGAACATTTTAACCCTTTTCATGCCAGAGAAGGACTCTGCTTTAAGCACCTCTCTGGAATGCAAAGTGTTAAGAGTAGTCAGTATAGTAAATAATTTTTAAGGAGGAACAGCACCGATAAACCGATCCCAGTGCTTATTTTAGCTCAGAATGATGTCAATACATCTTCCTCTAGACCCCAAATTCCACCCACTAAAGGCTTTTCCCCATGGACATGATATCCTGTACTATTTAACGACTAATGCACATAGAATTGATTCATACTGACCAACCTTTTGAGTGCCAGAGGGGTATGCAACACAGTGCAGAGCAATGCATTGGGTTCCTCTCTCTGGCACTCAAAGGGATATGAGTTTCTGCCTAGATTAAGGTTAGTGCAGGTTTATTATTAGGTAGTGTTACTTTAACCCTTTGAGAGCCAGAGGGGTATGCAACAGATTGCAAAGAAGTGTGTTACGTACTCCTCTGGCACACAAAAGGTTAAGGTATTTCAGAATAACAGGGATATAATTCTGGAGCAGACCAACTGCACGATAGGGGAAGAATTAACATTCCCCAACTTCCCATTGATATGCAATGTGTTGGGGACCTCTCTAGAATTCAAGGGGTTAAAACTCCTATTTAAATTATCAGACGTTTTGTATTTCTACCCTGTGGTAAATGTGTTCGCTTAAGATTTGTTTTTAACACTTTCTCTTCTGCCCGATAATTTTATTTGATCATGTATCCATTCTTGCTTTTTCTTCCCCATCTAGCAGCAAGAGTTAAGCTATATTTTTAGGACCAAGTGGGATTTTGAGAGGAATGAACTGACAAAACACAGATATGTTTTCTGCCTGATTTTTCTTCCTACTCCTTTTGTGTCTACCTCTGCTTCCAGCTCCATCAACATTTCCAACTGAGCCTGGGGCGAAAGTAGAAAAAAAACACTGCATCCAATTTACACACGGAAATAAACACCTTTCCAGCAGGTCCTACATTACCACTAAACAAAACTAGGGAAAAAGATTTTTTGATGTATATATTCTAAGCAGCTGTGACCCTGAATTTTCTTGAGGAAATAACACTATTACCTAAAGATATCTAGCACTGGGATCTCAAACAGCATCACAATTTTCTTTGTTGTTTACTAAAAAGCTAATATTTTGGCTCTTGTGTCACACCTTAGCATATTGCTTAGATATATTTGTGCAGTGAAATTGTGTTCTATTCCTCTGTTCTACAGGGAGAGCACAGCTGCACTCTCAAAGGATTATACCTGAGCCATACACTGAGAAGAAAGCATTTCCATAGCGCCAGGTATTCTCAGTTCAAATGATACTGGCAGGGAATGAGAACTTAGTACAACAGCAGCAGAGTGAGTGAAAATGAATCAGATATGAAAATGTCTGACTCTATAAATTAACACACAGCAGGTGGGCGATAGCTTAATCCTGTCTAGTCCAAACAGTACCTGACACCCATTATTGTGAAGGTAGGTGGTACACTGTAACAGTACTGGAGTGAAAATGATCATCCCCAAGTGGATTGAGGCTTTGCAATAGGTTTGCTAATGTAATTCTGTGGGAAAATAATGTAAACTGTTGCATGGTTTCTCTGCACGTATGTTAAACAGTAAAAGCAGCTTTTATTTTCAAAGATTGTATTCTTTTTTTCTAATTTATTCATTGGTCGATGTTATTTTACCACTGGAATTTTTGCCTTTCTTAAGTAAATTTAATGGAGGAAATGTATGAATCAGCCAGAGCAGCGCTATTGGCATTAGCCTCCATCACCAGCGTCTGCATTTTGAGGCCTGCATTGTAATGAATGAGCGCTGTAGTGCATACCATCGGACACACTACTCCATTGTTATACTTTAATGCAAGCAAGCCCCTTATATATGCCTCTATAGCAATCACAGGAAAATGGTGTAACATCATACCGTTTCCTTTGAACCTTGTTAATACATGGCACTAAATTAAGCTTAAAGCATGGGCTCCAAACTACATTCCTAAAGGGGCAAAACTATGCACATTTTTGGGATATCCCTGATTTTAGTTGTTCACATTACACACATGATGTCATCACATGCTGTCAATCACATTGCACACATGATGACATCACATGCCATACCTATTTATTGAGGAAGTGCCATTAGTCAAATGCTCACTTGTACTGGTATTTTAGTGGTGTTAGCAGTAAGTCCTCTTCTCTTTTCCTGGTTCCTGATGCCTGGCTTCCATTTTGACCTTGATCTTCTGCTGCCTGCCTCTGACCTTAGGCTGTTTGACCACTCTCTTGGAACCCCCCCTTTGGCTCTGTGTGTTAGACTTTTGCCTCTGTCTGCTCTGCTTCTGAGTAAGTCTCATCTAGCCATACAGCTATATACCTGTGTACCTTTTCCTATTGCCTTCAGCAGACTGTTCAGCTTCAATCATGTACAAACTATACACCTGTGTACTGCTACCTACTGCCTTAGCAGACTTTTCAGCTTTAACCTTGTAGAAGCTGTACATCTGTGTACCTATACCTACTGCCTACAGCAGACTGTTCAGTTTAACTCTGTACAAGCTATTCACCTGTTCATCTGTGTACCTCTGTATCCTGCCTTCTGCAGTCTGTTCAGCTTAACCCTGTACATGCCATACATATTTATAAGCTATATACCTGGTGTACCTCTGCTTCCTGCCATCATCTGCTTCTCAGTCTTACTCTGTATCCACAATTATTGTCTACTCAGCCATCTCTCTGGATTTGTACCGTGCCATTGGGTTCCATTATCTGTATACCATTTCCAGAATAAAGAAACATTCTGCTATAACTCTGTGAAGCCATCTCATCTCAGAGTAAGTTCTAGTAAGTTCACATTCACAGAGTTAAACTGTTCTGTGACAATTTTACACAAATGATTCAATCATGAACTATGTCTTTTTAACTGTAATATCTGCAAAATCGGAGATATCCCAAAAATGTACACTGTCTCGTCCCTCTGGGATTGCAATTTGACACCCACTGAAAAGGAAATAAGTGCTCAGAAACACCCATAAACTACCTCATTGCCCTCCCCTAGACAAAAGCAGCTTCAAGGGAAGATGCATTAGGCAAGAGTAGACCTAGAAAATTAAATCAGTGATTGTTTTTGTTGGGATCATGTAAATTAGGCTGATGTACTAAAAAGAACTGGAGTAATTCTGAGACAAACCAACTGCACCACAAGGGACAAGTGCAAATTCTAATTTATTGAAATTGGTCTTTTACCCTTCTGAAGGCTAGAGATGAGACCTCTCTACCATTCAAAATGATAAAAGGACATTTTAATGCATGGATATGCATACCTGGGCATTCGCAAGGGACGCCAATCTCAGATAGGTACAAGTTCTGGGGTTGGAGGTGGGAATTATGGAAAGTGCTGAGATAGCTCATTAAGTATGTCCCTCCAAAATTCCACAATCAGGGGGCAAAACCACCAGATGTGAGATCTTCAACATGTCTCCGATGTCGACGGATACATCTTGGCCAGCGTGGAAGGGGTAAGATACCATCTAGTGATAAGTTTGTAATGGGTTTCCCTATGAGAGAGTGGATGTTAGGAGTGAGAATGACCTGTTCCAGTCCTCCACAGGTATATGAATTCCCATCTCATATTCCTAAGATTTTTTAAATTTCCGTTTATAGTGTGGGATACTAGCTACTAGAAGTTTGTATATGCAAGATATGGGTTTAGTTAAGAAATTGTTAGACCGGAATACTCATTCAAAGGGTGGAAGTATGTCTGAAGTAGTAGTCTGCAGAAGTGTGTCTTCAGAAAATGGGCCACGTGACTATACCTCCACCATTCAGCCTCTGGAAATGAGTATTTGTGCTGCATATCCTGAAAGGTGTAACGGTTATTCAGACTCTCAGACAAGAGGTAAAAAATAAAACACAGTTTTATTTAGAATAAATGAGGAACATGGCCCCTAAGGGCAGAAATAGGTAATTACACATAACTGAAGGCAATATGATATTATAGCAGACACAGTATGGATAAAGAGCAATGCATACAAGCAGTGGAACAGAGTAAGGCTAGGGTTAAGTCCAATGCAAATAATCAGTCTCTGATGTGGTGTGTAAGACAACGCCCAGTAGTCCTCAAGGACTGGTGATAAGCTAGACCAACACTGGTGCTAGAGCTAAATAATA
Source organism: Rhinophrynus dorsalis (assembly GCA_037306005.1). Taxonomy (NCBI): domain Eukaryota; kingdom Metazoa; phylum Chordata; class Amphibia; order Anura; family Rhinophrynidae; genus Rhinophrynus; species Rhinophrynus dorsalis. The sequence goes on along the minus strand of CM074724.1, from coordinate 64,871,667 downwards.
CCAGAGCCAAGGGCACTCTTCCGTGCATAATGGAATAGGCACACTGCATGAGCTGAATGGGACAGGAGCCACGGCACTCTGCGGTACTGAAAGGGTTAATGACACTGCGTGAGCTGAATGGAGCCTGAGCCAGTAGCACCCCTTGGTGCGTCAACGGATACCCGTACTGCCAGAGCTGAAAGGGACCAGAGCCAGCAGCACCCCGTGGTGCATAAACGGATACCCCAACATTGCTAGAGCCGAGTAAGACCAGAGCCAGTAGCACCCTTCCAGTGCGCCAGTGAAGCGTAATGTTGCAAGAGCTAATGGTAGATGGTAACGGAAACCCACTGCTCTGCAAATGTAGCTAATGGCTCGGTAAGGAGAGTGAGAGCTCAGCGAGTGTTAATGGAGCGGCTCGGTATCTGAGGCAACAAGCTCTGCAAGTGAAAACGGACAGGCTTGGTAATGGAGGCAACAAGCTCAGCAAGTGTTAACAGATGGCCCAGAATCTGAGGCAACAAGTACTTCAAATGTCAGCGGACAGGCTCGGTAACGGAGGCAACAAGCTCAGCAAGTGGGAGGTCATCTTTAAGAAGCACAAGTCTGACAGTTCACAATGTCGGCAAGCGACATAGATGAAGCCACACTGGAACCGGAACACAGGAAGCTGGATACCAAGCAGGAAAGTCAGCCAGGCCGGGTCATACACAGAGCAGGAGCGTCAGACAAGCCAGATCAATCACGGAGCAGGAACGTCAGCCAGGCCGGGTCATACACGGAGCAGGAACCAGAAGAGTAGTCAGACAAGCCGAATCGGTACACAGGAACGCAGGAACACAGCAACGGAAGCACTGGTACTGGAACACCACGGAAGGGCACCTGACAGGTGCAGGAGGCCCGGTATAAGAAGGCCATACTAGGCGGGCATAACAAGAGCTGCCAATAGGAACACACCACCTCAGAGAGTGACAGGTAATCACGGGAACCGTAATAAAAGGATAGTATGCCTTTGGGTTGAAGTAAAGAGATGATACTATGAATACCTGTTTGAGACCAAAAGGTGAAGGCATGGGAGCAAAATCAACTTTCCTATGTTGGACATAAAGGGAGAAGCTAAGGGGGCCCATTTATGATATGCATTGAGGGTATGTCAGGTGGATAACAGATGCTCCATGACCAGGTGTGTACTACATCCTCTTGGGATATCCAAGCGACTACACCAGGGGAGCTGGTTGATATCCAGTCCTGGAAAAGATTATTTAAGCACTAAGATCCAGCTTGCTTCACATTGGGTAGCATGAGATAAACTAAACAGAATGCCTAAATGGCAATCCCAGAAATTAGAAGTGATGTCTGGCACCCCCAACCCACCCACCAAGGGAAATTTACAAAGAAGATTGAAGAGGAAGTCTGGGGCAGTTGAAGAACCAGATAAAATACATAAGCGTCATTTGGATATCTGCTAGCAGATGAGAAGAGAGTTGTAACGGAATGGTTTGAAAGAGGAATAGGATCTTGGGACGAGCGACCATCTTGACCACTTGAGCTCTATCCAGCCAAGAGATGTAAAGAGTATGCCACCTCTGGAGGTCTGTTTTCAAGGAGGAGAGAAGGTGTGAATAACTGAGGTGTACTATGACATCCAAGTCAAAGGATAGGAATATTCCCAAATACTTGACTGAGAAGCCAAATGAAAGGGGAATTTCTTTTGCAGTATTGCCAGGTATCTAGGGGAGAAATTAACGTGGAAAACTTCAGATTTGGTAACATTGACTTTAAACCCTGAATGATTAGAGTAGCAGGAAGAAACTTGGTCAGATTGGTAAGGAATATTAGAATGGAGTCTGTGAATGCTGCTAATTTAAATTCTCCTTGATCGATGTATTTGCATGGATAGTAGACAATAGTGCTCTAACATTAATACAAATATAAGAGGGTACAGAGGGTATCCTTGCCTAGTTCCATTCGAAATTCAAAAGCTGTGAGATAACGATCCATTGCATTTACAAGCGCTGTAGAGAAACAGTATAAAGAAAGAATGGAAGAATAGAACCTAAGACCAATGCCAATCCAGCAGATTACAGCTTCCTTGTAAGACCATAGCATGAATGAGGTGGGTACCCCTGAGGAATTGGACCGATGTAAGAGGGAAATTGCTTTGACTGTGTTGTCGTGAACAAGTTGACCAGAGATGAACCCTACTTGACCCTCATGGATCAGTGAAGGCAGGAATTTTTGTACTTGATTGGTTAATAGCTTGAAAAATAGTTTAGGGCCACATGTATTAATGAGATGGGACAGTAACTACTGCATTCCATAGGGTATTTACCTTGTTTATATAGGACTGTGATGTGTGATTGTAGAGACTGAGCTGGCAGTTCAGCTCCAGACATTATCATATTAAGCGTGTGTAGCGTAAATTTGAGGAATTTGTTTTGAAAGTTCTTATAATAGGTAGACGGGAATCCGTCGGGCCCTGGGCTCTTCCCTGATAGAGAGGACAGTAGAGCTTGTACCAATTCCTTTTTCTTGAACAGGGCTTCCAGGGAGGAAGAATCTGACTAGGATAGTTTTGATATATTGGCCCTGACCAGGAAACTGTCTACGAAGGAGGGAGGGGATGAGAGAGTACGCAGTTCTGAATCAGATACGTTATAGAGAGATTTGTAGTATTCATAAAACATGTCAAAGATGTTGGAAGTCCTAGATACTGTAGTTGCACCTCATATTTTGATGTAAGAGATGTATGTCTGATCCCTTTTGATTTTTATTAAGCATTCTACTACTTTCCCCTGACTTGTTACCCATTAGGTAATGTTGATATTTGTGCCACATATGTGACTTTAAGCATCTACTCTGGGAAAGTTCTGTACAGGCCTGTGACAGTCTGTGTAAAAAATCTGGGTATAAGGAGGCTTTGTGACCAGATTCCTGGTCTCATATAGTTTTTAGGAGGTCATCAATATGTTTATAGCTTTCTTATGTTGGGATCCTAATTTTATGAATAAGTCTGGGGTGACACATTTTTGGGCTTCCCATATAAAGGGTTATATACACACATGTTATTATCAGTTTCCATAAGATCATATATTTTGTACATTAGAGGAAGCTCATTTTATATTTTAGGGGCTTTAGCCAGAGATCATCCTGAGACATCAGCTTCTCACTTGATGAAGAGCCAGAGCAGAGATGGATAAAGTATCTCTGCAAGCTTGATTTAGTTGATTGGAGATACAAGATTACCTTTCAACATTGTATAAATGTGACTGGATGAACAATGGGTGGAGGTAGTTTAAAAAGATGTAATGAATGCCTATGTGTAGAAGTGTGTCTGAAGCCCTGAGGAATGGGCCACTGAGGTCTAGAAATGCAATGGCCAATATTTGTACTGATTTTATGTAGTTTATCTTAAGAGAAATGTATTACTTTACATTCTTTTTGTTGATTATTTTACATCTACTTAATTGATGTTGCCTGAACAGGGACTGGATAAAATCCAATTTTCCTTTAACCAGTCTATACCCAGGTATACACCGGGTATACATATGTATACATATGTAAGTTAAATCATTGTCTAATACTTTGTGATCAATGCCTCCATTTCTCTCTCGACATTTTTGACTGGTCGGATTTCTTTCTAGAGAACTTACTGATATCATAATTGGAGCTTGGATATCCCATGTTTGCATGAAGGCAGAGGCAGCAGCCTCCACATAGGTATATGCTATTTTTGATTTATTTTGTTTAGTAGTGAGTTATAAATGTTAATACATTCATCATTTTATGAGTATCTGGAAGAAACAGAAAGTATCTACACTATGAGGCTCCTTTTTTGTATTTTACGTATTCATTTATTTAACTGGGGCTTTTAAAATTCCCATTTAAATCAATTTTTATTTCATCGTATTTGGTGTGCCTCAGGATTATGCCAGTTCTTCTTATTGCACCAGCCTTAAAATTTCATACTTTTCATACTTATTTAAATGACTAAATTCCATATCCCTAGCAGAATAAGCTACAGTGCTCCTCCTTCACATCAGATCCCTCCACACAACATTCTCCCTTTGGGTCTGTCTGTACAGCTGGTGAATGATATACTTTAAATGGGCAGTAAACCTTACTTAAGGAAATATTTTGTTGTAGGGATTTTCTTCTTGAGTAAAACAAGGGTACTTGGCATTTTTCTGACAGCTTCCATTTAAGGTGTTTTTCTGCCAGGTGGCAGTGTTGCTACATCCATATATGGAAAATGTGCATCTGCTTTAACTCATACAAGATTGCTTTGTAATAACCTTTTATAAAAGTACCTACATGGGAGAAAACTTGCTTTATTTACTAAGAAAATCCTATACCATATTAACATAACTAGGGTTTACTGCCACTTTAACCTTCATTTCTTTCATAGGAAAAGATGAGCAGCTAGACTTTACCATAGAATGAGACACCTGTATGTTATCTTTTATGACATCATCTTTTCCTCCAGAATATAAGCTCTTGTGAACAACCAACTGCTATAAGGACAAATTCCCAACATTTTCATTAATTTAAATGAATCTCTTGAATGTTAGAGAGGTAATGAAACGAGCCATAGAATAATAATAATATCAAAGTATTTTAGCAGGAAGGATACATTGAGATTGTCTCTCATTTTCAATGATGTCCAGGGGGTATAGATATTAGTACACAATTTAATGACATTTTATCGACCTCAGAAGGATGAAAGGCTGAGTTGACCCTTGTGGGACTAGAACCTGTGACCTTGCGGTTTGAACAGGTTCTACAGCTGGTGCCTTAACCAACTGAGCCATCTCATCAGCTGAATGCCTTAATTAAAATTATACTTGCAGGCAGTATTCTTATTTGCTACCACTGAGTGATTAATTTAGCTTTTAGAGTATATATATCTGTGTATGAATGGAAAAACTGTTTAAATCATAGAGTGCACAGAGATGTAAACAGATGGTATACATTTGCAAGGGTAGTACCTCGGGGCTCAGTCCTGGGTTTGAATGTTTTTATTCTGTTTATCAATGATCATGCAGTTGGTACTGAAAGTGGTATACCAGTGTTTGTCAATGTCAATAACTAAGTAATTAACATACAGAGTAGGATTTTTCTTTGCAGATAGATTTGGATAAACTGAGTGAATGGACAGAAAAATGTTACCTCCCTGACAACCACAAGGTTATTATAGATGCAGAAACATAAATGCTACATATATACTATATATAAAAATCTAATTGAATCTGGTTCGCTGTCAGGGGGAGTCTGTGGAAAATGCTGGTTGATTGAGGATGCAGCAGAGGGCATGGCCCAGTGCCTCCTCAACCAACCACTGCTGCCAATCTATTTAAAAAACATTAGCCACCGGTTTAGAAGAAGACAAGAGGCGAAAGCCTCCCTCGTTAACATGAGAGGGTTTCCTGAACCCGCCCACTCGTAAAAGGGTCTGGGTAGAGTGGAAGCAGGGAGCTTTCTTATTCCCTATTTCCTGTAATACTGTACTGCATATTATTTAATGCGTTTTAAAAATGTACAGTATCACTGGTTACATCTGGATTTTAATCCATATTTGTATTCAGGGCCAAATATCCAATTAGACAAAGGGATTGATGTTCAAAGCCATCATAATGAAAAAAATGTTGGCTCATGAATTGTGGTAAAAGTGGGTTTCTGATGAAAATCATTATGTTTTAAAATGTGTCATAAGGAATTAAAATGATGAGCTTGATAAATATTGTCCTTAAAAGAGCAGTAACGCTTTTTATGAATATCTATACCATGTAGTGCTTTTCCTAACAAAGACACACCCACTGCAGGAAGATGTTTTATTTATTTAATTTTCAGAAAGTGAGAGACAGATTGATTTACTTCCTGAAAGTTCAAACTGGCAGCATGACTCAACAGTTTCTGTCACATTTCTTTTCAAATCTGTCATTAACTCACCTCTCCCATAGAATGCTACAGAATAACCGTTTGAAATCTGGTTGTAATGGAAGCTAAAGATGCCAGTTATTTCCAGGTTTCTATTGATGTTGACAGTACCCTTGCTTTATACAGGAAGAATAGCCCTACAATACATATTTTTGCCTAACATTGGCACTGCTCCTTTAAAAGGTATTTTAACATCGGTATTTTCATTTGTCTTTAAAGTGAAAAAAGATAAAGACAGTTTATTACCATTATTATGGTACTAGATCATTTTTATTTGTCAGAAAAAATAAGGAAATTAGACAACAAAATTATGTCTACAGGAGAATACCTTACAATAGGGGTGTCCCAGTTCAATCCACAAGGGCCACCAACAGGCCAGTATGTAAGACTTTCCCTGGTTAAGCACAGGTGAGTTCTGATTGACCCACCGTTGCTCAAACAGAGACATCCTTAAAACATGGACTTTTGGTAGTCCTTGAGGACTGAACTTAGACACCTCTGCCTTACAATATATCAGTAGATTAAACCACGCCCACTTTTAAGACTGAGCTTTGACTTGACAGCTGGCAGAATTGAATGTAAACAATGACTGTAATGCATCTGAGAATTGATGAAGCATGAAATAAGAACTTTTTCAGACTGACTACTGACATTTCAGTTACCACAACCTTTTGAGCATTACACCCAAAGCCAGAATCGGCCTAGGGCACCTAAATATTAGGGGCACCTCAATTTTGATGGCCACACCTACTGTGCAAAGTTCTGGGTGTGACCAATACAATATAACACACCCTACAACATACACAGTTTTCTGGTATAACAACTGTTTCATTTAACAGTTTATACATTGTTGTAAAGTCTGTTTATTTTCTAACTGAATCAGTTTATTTATCATTGTTAAGTATACTTGTACAGACTAGTTTATTTAAAAGCTTTTTTGTATGTTTTAGCCCAGTGGTTCCCAAACTGTGCCGTCTGTGAACACTAACAGGTAAGAACTTAATGATTTCTATGCTTGAGTACAGGGGCTCAGCCATTTCAATGAACTTGCAGGGAAATTCTCAAGTCCTGGACTGTTAGTGGATCTTGAGGACATGTTTAGAGACCATTGTTCTATTCTTAAGTATCTTCTGTTCCAGGCAACAGTGAATGTTTCTGGAGATGGAGTCATGTGTGGATCGCAAGAAGTAACCATGGGCAGGGCAAGTTCCTCCTAGGACTTTCTTACCCTAACTGACCTAAAATGTAAATCTGCTACTATTTGTCCCCATATCCTAGCTGTTGATATTTTTCTCTTATCTAGTCAAGTTTCTTGTGTATAATCAAAATCATACTTACCATTAAAAATGAATAAAGATAATAAATGGGGGAGGTTGTTTTTTATTGAGGGTCTGGAAGAAAATACACTTCTATATTACATCAAATCTTAAGCCAGATGGCAAAGAATATGAGCATAGCCAGTTTTGTGTACTTTGGGTAATTTCCATTTAACTGACCTAAAAAGCAAATGATTGCTCTAATTAATACATCTCCTAATCTGAATTTGGGAACAAAAAGTAAGGGATCTTATGTGCTATTCAAATTACTTTACTTTCATCACTGTTTTGATTTAAATTAAGCAATAAATAATGTGAGACTCTAAGTTCACAGATGAAATGTAAACCTCTTGACCTTTCATACTATTTCCAGGACTGTGGTTAGTAGTATAACAAAAAAAGTTTCTTAATTTTACAGTTAGTCTGAAAGAAGAAATATTACCCACTAGCTATTTCAGAAAATTTGTGACACTGTATTAATCAAACATTTTACGCCATCCCCCTTGCCTTATTTAACCACAAAATAATTCTCAATCTGTTCTTAATTATGCTCTGTTGATGGAATTGCACTGATGCACATTGGGGGCACCGGTCTAAACTTTTCAGTCTCATAAATCATTGTTGAATCTGGGATTTAAATGCAGGAATTAGATGCAAATGCAGTGATCAGTAAAAAGTTAGTGCTTTAAGTGTGCATTTTTTTCAGCATTACGCTAAGCTTTTTTATATTTGTTTTATTCCTATATAGGGAAAGATGTACTTTTTTTCTTTAGTAAATTTGATTTCCAGAGAAAGGAAATTCCTGGAATGTCAATAGAGCTAAGGGAATAATCTATCAAAGTTTATGGACCAGTCAGCAGTAGTTACCAACAGGTTTTATGAAACTGTATGCTACCATTACAGTTGTTAAAACTTTTACAACTGCTATACTGAATCATTCATGACCAAGGTGAATATATGTGAAGCTACACTGCTATCTTTCTTGTGCATCAGCATAGAAACGTATGCTGTTTAAAAGTGCTAGGATTTCATTTAAACCTTTAAAGGAGATATAACACCCCCAAATAACAAGTCCCCACATATTACAGCCAAACAATTTTTCCTAGTGGCTCCTATTATTAGGGGGTGTTGATTTTATTTTAGAGACTACAGGGTTGTGAAACACTTGCAGTACAATGTATTATACACCCCTTGATCCCTTAAAGGGTTAAGACGTTAATAAAGATGTTGAATCTGTGGTTTGCACTTGCCAATATGGACCCTTTTGGTGTTGTGCTAGAAAGATCTCCAACACACTGAAAAACAACGGAAATCTCTCTTGGACCCTAAGCATTGATGTGGATTCAAATTTACAACCATGTAACACCTACTGAACCCAAAGTTCCCATTGCTCAGCCCATAACCAAGCTACCATCATCTTCTCACCCCCCCCCACCACTGTAACGTTAGTTTATAACTTACAAGCACAAAAAAATCTCTTTGTAAGCTAGATAAGTCATCTTTGTAATATTTTGCAATTGAGTGGAGACCTCTCTAGCATACAATAGATACAATAAGTTGCTCAATATTGATACATACATTGTTAAAATAATCAAGACAGATGAATGTATAAACTGGACATATCAGGTGTCTGATACACCAATACTATATTTAATTTGGGCATGTCCACTGTTCACTATGCTGGACAGGACAACCACAGCTGACATCACCAGCTGCCTATGAGTTTTAATGGACAACTGGCCCTGGTCCTTGATAAATATCCCAATGGCATAGGCAGGATTGCAATTTTGGCAGTGCCCAATAATCAAGATAAGTGGGAACAAGGCATACACAGGTTTTAATTTTTGAGAGGGGCCAGGAGGGCAATGTAGTTGATTTTCAGGAAGCCTCTAATTTACTTTCTGACCCTTAGTTCCAGCAGTGAGCATTGAATAAGTTCTCACATTTCTGGCTTCCTTGCTTGAGTGCATGTGAGTTAATAAAAATACCTGAGCCTCTGATCAACAAACCTGTGCTCAAGCATGAACATCTCTAAATCCAATTAGCGATCCGTGAGGGTAGGTATGAGAACTATTGGTTGTACATACCCCCCTATAAGGTAAATAACTTAACAAATCATTGAAACATTTTCAAATACTGCACTGTTTTACCTGATGTTACCCAAAACTTACAGCCACAAATTAAAGCATTTGTTTTTATAAGAATGTTTCACTTTAACAATCTGAGTGCCAGGAGGACACAAAAATATTTTTTTAACCATCTGGCAATCGGAAGGCAAAAAATATACCTTAAATATGTGTAGAGTTAAACAAAATCCAGTGGAATATATGCTTTATACAATTGTAATTGGCTTTAATCAACTACACATGAAAGGACATTTCAATGTACAGAAAAAAGGCTACATTTCCAACAGCACACAAGGTCTAACGATGGTCCTGTTTGTGTGTGCTTTCAGTGTACTGGAATAAGAGTATAGATAAACAAATGTTGCAGTCTGTGATGTAATAGGTTTTATGAGTACTATAAAACAGTCCTTATGGATAAGTGTTTTACCACACAGATAGAATTTTGATCCACGGAGATAGCTGGCTGCCTTTTGGAGTCAGGAAGGATCTTTTTCACCAACCAGGTCAAAATAGAGTGTGACTTCAATGTAATGTGATAAGGCATGGACTGAATATGATGTATACACATCTCTTTTCAACTTCAGCAAATATCTTCATATATGTTACCATGTAACAATGATATAGACTAATATTTACAACACCTTATTTTCAATGAAAATGATCAAGGATGGAAATATCAACTAAAATGTATAACTGAATGAAAAGTAAAATGTATACCATTTTTAATTACAGGTTATTTATTGGTAAAGGTAAGGATTTGATGATCAGACTTTTTGTTTACTTTGTACATGTAGTTAAGATATAATCTTTGTTGCTCTCTTGACTATACACATTTGTAACTATTTGAACACTATTGATAATGGTAGTTTGAGCTCACTAAAAATCTGTATTTTATATATTTTTGTATGCATTTTCAAAGGTTTTGACTCCTCCCCTCTTGGTTGGTAGCTCCGTATATTCAGGTGCTGGTTGCAATTAGGAAAATTATAAATACCGCCCTTATTTACCTCATAAGGGTTTTGCTCACAGTTGAGGTAAGGTAGCATTGCTACCTTTTCATTGCGTTATACTAAATACATGTTTACTTAGGTTTGAGTCAAGGAGGTTTTAACCTAATTTGGGGTGCTTTGATGGGACAGGCAATCTTATTATGGTTTTGGCCAGAAACATGTAACTAAACCTCACCTTATTATCTGTAGTAAGTTACAGGTTATTTATTGGTAAAGGTCAGGATTTGATATGCAGATTTTCACTTCACTTTGTTTACTTTGCCCCTATTAGTGTCTTTATTCCCTATCATTTGTATTTTTGTCTACATTGAGTACTGTATGTCAGGGTTATTTTTAGGATGTGTAGTAATAAACTTGGTTAAGGGAAAATATATCAAAATAATAAGTTAGATTAAATTGCATGAAAAAAATGAAACAGCGTACTGTGTCTCATGGTATGATTTGCTATTCTCTATGGAATTACAATCTTCTCAGTGGCTTTTATGTAAAGTGACCAAAATAAGTCTCAAGAAGGGATCCATTCAAGCACTTTTTCAAACCAACCTCTAGGGACTTCTGGTAGAGTACGTGCAATGATTATACCTCAAGTGAAAAATAAATCAATGAATATTTCATATGATATTAATTATAGTGTTGTATAATCTATTGATATTACTTTGGTTTCATTGTTCTAGTTAAAGAGAAGCCACAATTAAAATGTAATATGATTACTTTTTCTATTGACACAATATTAAGAAGCATAGGTGGTCTTTACTAATCAGCACAATCAGCCATAAAGCAGTATAACATTTCGAATGTATCTTATTTATCAAGTGGAAAATTAATATAACTTACATACAAAAGGAGACATAGAAAATATAGAAAATTTAAAGGCTAGGCCTAGAATTGCATTAAAAAAATAGGTGATTATTTTTTTGTGCAAAAAACGACAATTCAGCATTCATACATTTCAGCCAAATAATTGACAATCTGCATATAGTTTAATTTTTTTACTGTTGTGTTTTCCTATTTTGTGTGTTTTATCAGATTTAAGCTGTAATTTAAGGGCATCACCACATTGAAGCATATGTTTTTTAAAACATTTGTTATGTTTTAATGTGTTATGAAACAAAAGTATCTCAGGTCATCATAAATGCATTCTGAATATAAAAAGCTGGCCACCAGCTAAGCAATCTACACTAGGATTAAGGTAGAAAGAAGGTTCCATGTCTCTTCTTCTGGTCTTCTTCCTGTGTATCATTTATGTAGAAAGAGTGAAATCTAGACGTGCCCTTCATCTTTCTTGCTTAGTACACAACCACTTCTCTGGAAAACTACCATAATACCTGAGCAGTATGCTCACTCCAGCTCTCCATACTAACTATAACCTCCGCTCCACTACTAACAAGTCACTGCGTATACCACAATATAAGAAAGAAGCAGGAAGATCTGCCTTCTCCTTCAGAGCTCCAAAAATCTGGAACAATCTGCCGGAAATAATCACATCTGCTCTCAGTCTAAAATCCTTAAAAGCAAATGTTTCTTTATATCTAAAAACAGTGTGTTACTGTAAATAATCCCATTATTTAATAAGTATGTATATTTATGTTTGTTTGTATATAATATCTCACAATTAGAGTAAATATGTAACCCTTTACTGAAATCTATCCAGGACATACTTGAAAACGAGAGAAATCTCAATGTATTCTTCCTGGTAAAACATTTTCTAAATAAATAAATTAAATAATTTTTTTTTTGTTTTCTTTTCAAACCTTTTCATCACTTTCTGCTTTTTGTTTTGTCCACTGATTACCATGATAAAAATTGAGACATACACAAGCATGCTCATTGTTTACTGTTCCCAAGGACATAATAGAAAACCTAGATCTATGGAGCCATCAAACTCCTTGACCACAGAATAAATGCCTTTTTATGTGCATTAATGTTATAATTATTATGATTATTATTATTTTATCCAATTTATCAATACAGTTCCATGCAACTTCTGGCCTGTGTTTTTGCATTTATATACATTTTGGGGTAGCACAAATCCAATTTTTAAAAGGATCACAGCAAGTGCTTAAATGGGTTTATTTCTTGAACAATGTATCTTTACATAAAACAAACCCTCTAAAAGTCAATTTGTCATATTTATCTATTTCAAATTTCAATATATTTGTTATTTTCTTTTTTTGCAAGGAAACATACTCTGATATTAGCTGAATATCTGTTATTGTTAATAAATATAACAAATGCAATCATAATTGCTATTGTCTTTGTGCTGTTATTTTATATTGAAAGTGTATTACATTTACACAGAAGTTCTAGATTTCCCATTATACTGAGCTGGTAGCCATGTTGATATGGCTGATTTCAATGGCAGTTCAGCCATGTTGATCAAGCCTACAATGCAGATTTGTGTGAATGGCCAGCACATTCCAAATTCCACTGCACACACTGGCTTTTGGTGGCTGGGTTAATTACCAGTTTCTATATTGCTGCAATACAATACAATACAATATATATATATGCCAAGTTTACATGCCAGTTTTTAGACCTGGCCAATTTATTTAATAGCTTTTGCATCTGTAAATCGTGTCCAGGAACAGAGGATGGGGATCGAAGCAGGGTTTTTTTAGAAGCACGGCTGCTGCCATTTGCAGAGCTCAGTAGTGTAGGATGCCTTTTGTAGGGGCACCTGTAATGTAAATCTGGCTCTAAATGTATGTAGCACTATAAACAGACAAATCTATTAGTCATCAATAAATACATTCAATGACTAATGTTATACTTAACCCCCTGGACACTAAAGACTCACTCCAGCTCATTGATTCGCAATGGGGATAATGTAAGAATCCTCCAGTTCAGGTCTGCTAGTATTAGCCTACAAGATTAGTGGCTAAGCTTCAGGGTATGCACTATATCATATGATCTCTTAAGTGCATTCCGGCAGAAACACTTCACCATTGTTAGAATTTTTATGTCAACAAGCCATGCAGTCCTACTCAATTGCATGCACATAAAATGGTGTGAAATCACAAATTGTCCTCCATGCCTTGTTTAGTACATAGCCTAAACAAGAGATAGGGGAAAAAAGCCACAAGACACTCATAGAACACCCCATTGTCTCCCACTTGGCACAAGCTGCATGAAGGGAGAAGTTTTTTGTAAAAGTAGCTTAGTAAAGGTATACAGATAGAACATTGATTTATCACATGATTTGGCTCAGAACTGTACTGAATAATTCACCCAAAAGTATTGAATATGTATTTTCCTGCAATGAATGACACCAGTGAATGTCACCTTACATTCTCCAGTGTGTGTGAGGTGACATTTTGGGTTGGGCTTCCTCCCACCCTTCATCACCATACTCAGGATTTGTTTTCCCTCCCACAGCTAGTAAAGATTCAAGCAGCTCATATTACTCCCTACATCTTTACTGCCAGTAGTGATGCCACCATTGATTTGTAGAAATAAATGATTACATGTCCTATGCCTTTGTTAAAACATACAAACTAAAAATACAGCTTGATACTTTTTACATTATTTGTCCATGTATCTCTCCCCACAGAAATGCATACTTATGTGTATTAAAAAATAAATTTTAAGCCCTTCAGTGTTGTAAAAGTGCATGTGTGTGTAGTGGAGGTAGAGTTCAAGATGGGTGTGCCCAAGTGAAGGCATTTAATTGTGTAGCAGAAAGAGACTGGCCTGACCAAGGAATTTTGGGAGGGGAATGAGTAGATTTAATAAACTACAGTAACACCCAGAAGAGACTCAGAAAGTCACATTTAAAAGCTATGCCTAAGGCACAGCATTAAAATTAAGGGCTGATGTAATGAGAAAGGGGTTGGTCATTAACAAAATGCACGCACATACACACATATATATCTTAATCCTACATTTTACTGAGAAAAATGAAAAGCACATGTACATGCTCTTTCTAATGAAATAAAGTGCATGACGGGTCTCATAATAGGTTGATTTCTTGTTACTCTCTAAGCTATTTGCTGTATCAGTTTTTCACTTCACTCACTGCAAAATAACCAAAAATTGGAAATGTAACTAAAGAAAACATTGAAGCTGATAAATAAGAAGAACTAAAATAACGTTGGGGTTTACCAACCTCTCAATAGGAGACAAATAAACATTTCCTCTTTTTTACATCAGCCTCTTTGATTAGCAGTCACAATTACTGCTTACTAAATGCAAATGTATCAGTTAACCCATTGGTTATGTGATTGCAATATTTTCAGTATTCTGGGAGCTATGGGGAAATTAAACTGCAAATAAATCTGAGGAATCAGGTTTTCCAAAAATGCTCATCTAAATTTTATATGTATCTTTTGAATGCATTTTGTGAAATATTAATATTATATATGGTGTGTGTATATATGTATATATATATATATATATATATATATATATATATATATATATATATATATAAATCCTATATAATAATTTGCTAAGACGTGTCTAACGACTAAGTCATGTGCAGTAGAGACTGCTGTGTGTGCTGCAGTCATGAGCAGTAGAGACTGCCCGCAGAGCGGCTGGTACAGAGCTGGACGCAGGAGTACCCAGCTCTGTATCAGCCGTGGAGCGGGCAGTCTCTACTGCGCATGACTGCCCCGCGACCAGCTGGCAGTGGCACTGTGGCCCGTGTAATGGGCTGTTCAACTAGTATATATATATATATATATATATATATATATATATATATATATTTATTATAGTCCAGTATTTTTATGAGGGTACTCAGTAGTAAGCAGAAACAGCAATTTTTTTTCTTCAACATTTAATTTTCCGTCATGGTATGTAATAGAGTATCTTTTAAAAAAAAAAAAAATTAGCCCTTATTAACTAGGAGCAAACATTTGATTACATTTTCCAATATATCTATATGAGACTTTGGAAATGTCACATTTCTTCAGAATCTTTAATAATTAACCCTCTGATTGCCATTGTTTTGCAATTTGCTGGGCACCCTTCCGGCACTCAAAGGGTTGTCAATAATGCTTGAGTTTAGAATAAAGTTACATTCAATATTATGCTCTGGGACCTTTTAAGTAGCTGAACAATTCAGTGCACCTTATGCAGAGCTTGCTATTGAAATTTACTTTGCACTTTGTTTACTATATATGCCAATAGTGTAATATTAAACAAAAACATTGTGTCTCGTGCCAGAGTGATTGATTACTACATAGTTGCAAGGTCACCTCCTAGGAACAGGCTGAGTGCAGTAAGGGCTGTCTGACTCATACAGTTAACACTATATCCGCATTGTATGAATGTCACCAGCAATCTGGTGATTTATTGCTTGGAAAGCTCTGTTCAGTTTTTTCTGCCTGACCAAATTGCACATTTTCTAGAAAAAGAAGCAAAATTATTTCAGCACATAGATTACCACAAGCCCTCATTTTCCCAGTAGGTTCAGTGAAGCTTTTTAAAGATACTGATCATCAAAACCATATATTTTTTACTCATTCCTGCCCAATACGTTATTCCAGACATTTGGTCTTGCTTATTATACTATAATGAAAATGAGCTGCTTGAGATTAAGTTTTTTTTTAATCAGATTATGGAATATATATATATATATATATATATATATATATATATATATATATATATAATATATATGTGTGTGTGTGTGTGTGTGTGTATGTGTGTAGCAAAGTCAGGCTGAAGAAAAATGGATTAAATAAGATCATGTGTTACATTGTGGAGTATATCTTGAAAGCTAAAGCTAACTGATTATCATTACACAGTAGTATACTTTTAATTGTTTCAGTGACAGTTGTCTGTGTACTGCACACTCCTCTGGAGCTTGAAGGGTTATAGGTATATATTTAAAATGTAATATTACTCAAGCTCTGCTAATATTTTCACATGCTGCAATTTATTTACTAAGGTTAATGCAAATTAAATTATTGTGGTGTTTTGAATGATGTATTCATCATTCCAAAATTAACCAATGATGTTATGCAATGTGTTGCTCCTAAAGGGGGTTAAACCAATTGCCCAATGGTGTCATTCACACAGCAATGTTCACCTAACAGAGTGCACCAGGATGTAGCATGCTGCAACTTGGATACGTCCTGCAGTGGGCAAATTTTGGTTACTGCATTTCTGATCTGATCTCAAAGCTGCCATGCAGATTGTTCATTTAGACATTATTGGAGATGGTGACACTCATTTCAAACTCATATAACTGCTGGCCGACCCACATGGGTGTCAGCTAATCATATATGTTTGATGCTTATGTGCTCCAGCCATCTGTGATACCTCCACTATGGCCCCCATGTGAGAGAATAACTGGGGAAAAGCAGATGAGATAAATAAGATGGGGCTGCTTGGTGCAAGCTAAAATGGAGCTGAAACAAGTCACCCATGTAAAACTACCAAAGGCTGAGCATAGTAAACAAGCATTAGAACAGAAACTGAATTATGCGCAAACTAGTGTAAAAGCCTGTGTACACGGACCAAGGTCCAGGTGATGTTAACCCTTTGAGTGCTCTTTGAGTGCATTGCGTACCCCTTGGCACTCAAAGGGTTAAGAGTCCGGTCCTGCTCTGTGTCGTGCCACTGATGCAGTCATGCACTGTAGAGACTGCCTGAAAGCACAGAATGCTCCCAGCACAGAACTCCCAGCATTCCGTGCGTTCGGGCAGTCTCTACTGTGCTTGACGGCTTCTGACAAACATCCTAGCAAATTATTGTACAGGATGGTAAGGCTTCAATTTATCAACAGGAAAATTGTTAACACTAAAAAATGGAGAATTACTAACACTTAACAGGCTCAAGCCCAGGATTTTTAACCCCGTAAGGACCAGGGAATCCGCACCTCGACCCGACTGAACGACCACGGAGCAATATTTTTTTTATTGCTCCATTGCGTTCCAGACTCCCCGAACGGCGTGCAGCCACAGGGGGAGCCCGGAATTCGATGACGGTCATAGTACGTCATCGGTCGTTAAGTCAAATCGACCCTTGACGTACTATGACCGTCAAGGGTCGTTAAGGGGTTAAAGAGGGGTTCCTAAAAATAAAAAGTATAACATTAAAATACCTTGAATCCAGTTTATGTTATTCTCAGGGGCATCACTAGAAACTACTGGGGCCTGGGCAAATTAGAGGCTGCCCCCCCAACACACACACACACACACACATATGCTGATGGAGTTATGTGCAATAGCACGGGTGCTGGAATTGAGATCTTATATGTAAGCGCAACTTATGAGCTGTGCTGAATGACACAGATATTGTCCTTAGAATGTCTTATGCACAGAAGAAAAGGAGCAGTTCTGGAGTGAACCAACTACATTGTACATTAGAAATAAACATTCCCCTTGATTTAAATGGCACTTTTAACCTCTTGAATGCTAGAGAGGTCTCCAATGTGTTACAAAGCATGCAAGGCATTATAAACCACATTTTAATCTGTGGAAACATGGTGAATTTTTATTTGGTGTAGCAATGGATGCAGTACAGTTCACTTATACAATTAAGGTGACTATATGGCTATTATTATTATTATTATTCTTTATTTATATAGCATAATAATAATAATAATAGCCATATAGTCACCTAGTGTCCAGTCTTTAAAGAGTTAAGAAAAGGTGAACTGCTCCTTGTGCCATAACAGACGATAAGTTGCAGCCACAGGAAATAAATTTGTATTTACTAAATTCCCATGTGTTCCGTACCCCTCTGGCACTCAAAGGGTTAATGCCTTGACTGCTAGAGATGTCTTCCCTCTCCACTTGTGTTGTGAAGCAATGCTTTAGAGATCTCTTTAACACTGAAAGGGTTAAGAGGTCCTTTCATATCAATTAAAATAAATCCGGTGTGCCCCAGAATTGTTCCAATTTCTAAGTGCATTAGAGTTAGTGAGTTTGATTTACTAAAGAAAATCGGAGCATATAAAAACTCCCATTGATAAAAATGGGGTTTTTATCCACGTGTTTTCATTGCATGTATACCAATGAAGGGGTTAAAAGTCACAATGAAATCAACAGAAATGCTGCAAAAATGTCAATACTTTCTTATGGTTTCCCTTATCCTTCACTTCTTCTTAACCCTTTAAGGAACACAGCAGAGAACACTAGCCACATAGTAATCTTAACTGGGTATTTGAACTGCACAGCATATGCAAACATCACTAATTAACTCTTTGAGTGCCAGTTCACTGTATACCTTTTTGTCTCTCAGTGGGTAAATGTCTGGGTACAACAATAGCTGGATCGAAATTTGATTGGCATAGAGTGGTAAAAGGGCCTTTTTAGCCTTTTTCTGATGCGTGCTATTCAATTATAACTGGTATGTATACCAAATGTGGCAAATTAGCATACATACAATAAACAGCCCAGAAAATCAATGCAAACAGTTATTCTACTATTACATTGTAGCAGAATGGCCTTTTCAATGCTCCCTTCTGCAGCTGGACAGGCCTTCCCAAGCTCAGCAGCTTAGCCTATTCAGCTTCAAAAGTGCACAACCAGCACAGTTCATGTGTGCCCAACCACCCTCCTAACAGTCACACATGTTCCACTTAACCCTTCTGATGCCAGGTAGCCTGTAAGCAGGCCCACCATTACCCGCTCCATTGCTGGATTAGCTAGGAATACATTGTAATGAATGAGGTAGATTGCCTGGCAATGGAGGGGTTAACTTGTCCAACACAAATTATTTGTCGAATATAAAGCTATAATAGCCTTAAATACATTTTGGGGGGTCATAACATTATCTCTCCCCAACTTTCCTTCCTGAGCACATCAGGATTGAGAGTATTCAAAAATTAAGGAGCATCCTAGAACCCCCAACATACCTTTTTCCATAAAAGGAGGGTACTTTTGTTTCTTCCTTTAAAACAATTAGCAAAAAATGAGGTACATTCACCCTAAATTTTAAGATAAAATGCAACAAAATAATGATATGAGATTCACAGACCTTATATCAATCTTAAAATGCCCAAGGAAGAGGTCCTGGACCCTTTCCTCTCCCCACCAAAAATGGAGCCCCCATACCAATCCATAGATGTCTATAGGAAAGGGTGCTTGGCCCCTCTACTCTCACTAAAGGAGACAATGTAACAAAAAGTGAATATTGGGTCTAGAGCTCCCAGATTAAAATAGATCTGAATGTGGCCCCCAGGATCATTTACACCACTTACACCACCACCAATGATGATGTGTGTCTTAAAAAGCTCTAGGGTCAAGGACCTCCTATCCTAACATATGCTCACCTAGGGCTTGATTCAATTACAGACACTAAATCAGTCTTTATGGCCAAAATTAATTCAATTGATTGACCAACATGCACCAAAACAAGTATTGGTAGCCAAAACCTGTCTTGTAGTGTAACACTTGTCGCAGCATTTGCTCCCATAACTCATTAGCGTGAACTATCGGAATATTAAAGGAAACTAGCCAAAGGCTGATATTTGACATAGTGTCAAACATGGACTACGAGCTAGTAACACAGTTAATCCCCCCACCCTCCTAAACACTAACTTTTCCCCTGGCCCTGCACTACTCCTAACATTAACAATAAAGTTAAATAGAATTAACACTATCTCATGGCCCATTACGCACAGATTTAACAACAAATACTTACCTTGAAGTTGGAGTTTCACTGGTGTCTTCTTCACCCTGTTCTTCCTTTGTCTTCTTCTTTATACCTTCTTTACGCCTCTTTAAATCTTCTTTATTCTTCTATAATTGTTGTCTTCTTCTTCTTTAAAACTTCTTTAACCCTTTGAGTTCCAGAGAGGTATGCAACGCATTGCACTTAAATGTGTTGCATATCTCTCTAGCACTCAAGAGGTTAAGTCTAAAAAATAAAAAAATGAAATAATATCCCCTGGTTTCTACCATCTATGCTGATGCTGCAGCCACTAGAAAGAAAAAAAATACCCACATTGTAGTTACTGTTTGGGCTGTTGTCTGGTCAGAGTGAGGGAAATATGAACAGAGATTGGCTTTTATGGCCAGTCTTGTTCAGATTGGTTTCCACACTCCCATTGGCTGGTGTGTGGGGTTACACAGGGCACAAAACATGCCCTCGCAGTAACCCCAACTCCCAGCCAATCAGCTTCTAGCTGGAGGGGTCACAATTGCACATTTTGTCATCACTCCAGCAAACCAATCATTGAATATCTTTTAGGAATTATAAAATGCACATTCAGAATTGTGGTCCCTCCAGCTAGAAGCTGATTAGGTGGGAGGTGTCCTACGTAACCCCATACCACATACAATAGGAGCATAGGCACCGATTTGAACAGAGATTGGCCATATTAAAGCCAATTTCTGTGCATATTTCCCACAGTCTGGCTCGGGCAATGACCTGAGCAGAAAATACAATGGGGCATTTTGTTTTTTTTCTTTCTAATGGTGGGGGTAGCAGAGATGGTATAAAACTGGGGATATTATTTCATTTATTTTTATTGTTTAGACAAAGAAAACGGAGAGAAAAATTACAGAATAAAGAAGACCTAATGAGGAGTAAAGAGAAAGATGATGGAAGACCAGAGTGAAGAATACATCGCTGGACCTCCAATTTTAAGGTTAGTGCTACAAATGTGAGGAGTGGGAAATGGGCCATAGGATAGTGTTAGTTGTAGGGAAGATTAATCCTTTGTGCAAGAGGGATAGGCAATGCTTTGCCACATGTTGCATACCCCTCTGGTACTCAAAGGGTTATTTATATCTGGTTTCACTTATGTTTTTGGTAGCTTGGATGAAGTTATATGGGGCTTAGGGCCCATTATCAATGGATCTGCGTGTCACTAGTGTAGTGATGCCTAGTTGCACATGCGTGTATGCTAATTTACTACTTTTTAAATACACGTTGGTGTTTTTTAACACACATTAGGGACTCAATGCCTAGGTTTGTTAGGCGCTAAAGTCCCAGTAAAAAAAGAAAGTCCCTGAACAATTGTTTCTAGCCACTGATTGAAGAAAAAAAGAACTCACAGTGCTATCACACCATAAATATATTTATATAATGTAAAATGCCTATTTGGATGGGTGCTAATTTTGTTCCTTTTGTGGGTTTTTTAAGTTTTGGTAGTTTGTCACAGCATCCTATATAATAATTTGCTAAATGTGTATTTGTCAGAAGCCGTCATGCGCAGTAGAGACAGCTGCGCGCACTGCAGTCATGCTTGGTACAGACTGCCCGCGCCGCAGCTGATAATGGAGCGGGGCTACGAATTAAGTCCTTCGGTGCGCAGAGAGGACTATGGTCTGAATTCGGAGCACCCTGCTCCGTATCAGTCGCGGCGCGGGAAGTCTCTACTGTGCATGACTGCACCGCGGGCATTGTTGGGTGGCATTGTGGCCTGTGAACATGGGCAATTCAACTAGTAAGTAATAAAATACCAAATTGTGACTTAAAACTACTGAAGCTAGTTTGGTTTTACAAGTCCTTATAGAATCAAGCAGCTATTCTTCCCTTTAAGATAGTCTTCATCTGTATAACCACTTAACTGCTGTGCTTATTGTATTCCCTCTATGTTAAATGTAAACTGTAACGTGATAAACACACCTGTTGATGCTATAAAAATAAAAATATATATATAAATATGCTCACCTTGGTATCAGAGGTCCATCGATGTTGATAATGCCCTGGTCTTGTCATTCACCCAAAATAAATAAATAATCAAACAAACGTACAAATAAAAATAAATCTCTAAAAACCCACAGACTCATTTGTCACTGCTTAAGAAAAGTAAAAAAAAAAAAAAAAAAAAAAAACACCACCTCCCCAATTCTGCCTGGGCAATCATCCCAAGCCACTGTGAGCCAAGATCAAAAAGAGGTATTGACATATATTTGTAATATTTGTACCTGAGGGGTAGGGTGGCAATTTTCTTTTTATTCAAATGGGTTCCACCTTTCTTTATATGTATCACTTCAAGGTATGTATTTTTTAAGCAGTCTTTAATGCTAGTGCTCTTAATTGCTGGCTTTTTTTTAATACTGATGGTTAAACCCTCTGTTTCTGGTGGAGCAGGTTAAGCATTTTTGTGGATGCGGTGGTTGAGGGAGGTTGATTCTTTGAGATTATTCTGATCCTGCAATGGCGATATTAATTCTGGGGGAGGAGGGCACTCAGAGATATGGCAGTTCAGACAGGGGACCGGGGGGTCTTCTGTCACCCCCAGGCTTCCCCAATCTGATCCAATAAAAAGAAAATGGATGAAATCCAGTCACTTTCCTTGGGCTTTTAAAACTAACTTTGGGGTCATCCTGGAGATCTTCAAAAGAATTCCAATTCAACATTTGATGGGAAAAATGCAAATCAGCAATCAAATTCAGACCTATAGTTAGAATGTGATTGTAGAATTGAGAAGCTGGAAATATCTTTTGAAGGTAAAAATAGCCATTGGGTGCAATGGAATGCCGACCTAAATATTTATGACTGTTTATGTTCAGCTATAAAAACATTTTTATGACAGCAAAAGAATATACTTCAAATCCCTTGCATAACTATGAATAAATCTAGTAATACGTTCAAGTCTTAATGAGGTTATATTAATGTAAAATGAGACTTTACATTTATATAGTGGATTTTAGTGTATACTTAAATGTGGTGACATTTTACACTTTTCACTATATCATCAACTACATAAAGTAGGAAACAATAGTGATAGTTACTTTGTTTTATTCTGGGAAGATACGAAGCAATGAGAGTTTTAAATGTACAGCAATCTGTATGTTACACAAGAACTAACATTTCCTGGTTAAGAATGGGCGAAAAGTTCCATTATCCTTTCTATGGAATTCTCTCAGAAAAACACAATTTTTCTCTTTTTTGCAGAAATCCCTATTGATAGAAAATCCCTTAAAGGGATAGTAATACTTCAAAATTACTATCCCTTATATTTAAGCCCTTGAAAAACTGAATTAAATGCCACCAGCGGCATCTCTCAAATCTTTATGGTTTGCGAGATAGCCACTTTTAAACTTTGCTCCCCCCTGCCTCTCCGCTGACGTCAGCGTTTTTGCTGCAGCAGGGAAATCCGGTCCCAGGACCGGTGGAGGCTCTTTGGCAGAGCCGAGATCTCATTATGGAAAACAAGATTCTTCACTAAAACGGTCTTCTACGTGTGTTTGGTTACCAAGCACACGTAGAAGACCGTTTTATTGAAGGATTGTTTCTTCTATAACGAGATCTGGCTCTGCTGAAGATCCTCCGCTTGATTCAAAGAAGGGATTTCCCTGCTGCAGCAAAAACGCTGACGTCAGTGGAGAGGCAGGGGGGAGCGTAGTTTAAAAGCAGCTATCTTGCAAACCATAAAGGTTTGAGAGATGCCGCTGGTGGCATTTCATTCAGTTTTTCAAGGTCTTCAATATAAGGGATAGTAATTTTGAAGTATTACTATCCCTTTAAATGATCTGCTTTTTCTCCACCATCAATGAAACTCCAGTATGAATTTGGCAATTTTTACTTATGTGTTCTTTGGATGTGTGGCATCCTGCTGCAGTACTATAAAGACTTGGAACTTCCTGCCATCCAGCAAGGTTTTAGTAGTCTGCATGATGTCTGTCTGTGATCAAGTAAACTTTCTTACTTTTTAATATTTCCAGCACTTTTCCCATTACCCATGACACTAATTCCTGCTTGTACTGCTCTGCCACAGTGCTTCTTGAAAGGTAACTGTGGCTTGGGATATGCTAATGAGCTGCAAAACATATCATCATTCTTTAAAGGGATAGTAATGTTTCACAAAAACAGCAGCTCCAATTAATCTTCATAGTTTTGGGCCATGGGGAGTGTTATTTCAATAATGTCAGAGTTGTAGTTCAAGAGTGATTGAATTATAAAGTATCCCCCTCTCTCCCTTTTTAACTAGTGTACGCCACCTCCCCTCAGTTGTGGAATCTGGTCCTGGGACAGACAGGTCACAGCAAGGGACAATCTTCTTGCTGTGAACAGAAGGAAAACCCTGCCAGGTTTTTCCTTATGCTCACTGAAGATTGTCCCTTTCTGCAAGCCATCCGGGCAGTCTTGCTGCTCTGAGGGGAGCAGTGTTACATCAGTAAAAGGGGCGAGAGGGGGATACTTTATCATTTAATTAATCTTGAACTACAACTCTCTCAGTATTGAAATAACACTCTTCATGGCCCAAATACCAAGAAGATTAATTGGATCGGCTTTCATTTTGAAACATTACTGTTCCTTTAAAACCTGTTTTCTGAAAAAAGGGCTGCATGTCATCTTCCAACATTTTGGAATTTGTTCTCATTCAACAGGCAAGCTTTTCTATTATTTTTTATATCAGAGTGGATGGCAGCACATCAGTGTGGATTGGCAGCACACAGAAGGACTGTCTAACTTAAAGTGAACCTGTCACCTTGAATGTTTTTACATATTTGAAATTGTCATTCAAAACTACCTGTGTGTCTTGTTAACCAAAAGTCAAGCAAATGTATAGTTTAGGAAATGCTCACCCTTTTATTTCTGGGAAAAGTGAAAGTCAAAGTCTCCTGGTGCAGCAAAGCTTTTCATTTAGCATACAAAACATCTCTGAAAGCTTAATTATCACATGAAATGGTGCAGAAAAGCTTCATTAGCATATCACATCACAATTACCATACACTAGCATGCAGTATTATGTTTGAATATGTCTTTAAATGACACATAGGCAGTTTTTAGATATGCAAACTTGAATCAAGGTGACAGGCCCTCTTTAACTACTTTACCAGCAAGAATAGTGTTGGCGGTGGTGGTGGTAAGTGTGGCAAATGTGTGAGCTCTATGCCTCATCACCTCCAACTAGCTCAGATTCATCTGAATTTATTAAAAAGTAGTAGGAGACATGGATGTTGTTACTGAGGAAAATGTTGTCCCTTTCCCTGAGCGATCTACAACACTACTATTATGTTCCTGTCTGCCTCATGTACTTTTAAGGGTTCTGCTGCTGCTAGTTCTTCACCTTTGATATGCTGCAGGGGTGCCCCCAATTCAGACATGTGGCTGTGCTTTAGATGGGATGGCAATGAGTATGTGCCTAGATGTGACCCTGCTTTCTCCTTTGTCACATATTTTTTATGGCGACAATAAATAGCAATATGATTCATTTTTAGATTGTGAGTAAAATATGTCCATCCTATAGCATTCAAATCGGATGGGTTTCTGAGTAACTACTACGTCTTACATAATCTCTACTACTGTGAGTAGATGTTGCAGTAGTACTAGTAGTAAAAGTTGGAAGTGGAAATGCACCTCAAATAGCAGCAGAAGTACTAATTACTAAGGTTTTTATGTTGACCTGTGTTGTTGCTTATTCAATAATAATGAATGTAGCTAGATGAGGTTTGGACTTGGAAAGAAATGATGGTGAAGCTGATGACTAAGATGACTGTGCATTTTTAAGCATGTTTACTTGTCCATGCTTTCCAGCTGATATCTCAAATAGTTTATATACAGGCATATTGCTCCATTTCACTGGTAGAATATTAGCTGTATCTTGAAGGAAAACATTTTCCTTTCAGATACAGCTAGTATTTTTACCAAATTCTCATCACTTTCTATTTGGTCTGTATCAGGAGAAGGGGAGAAATGTGGAGATACAATCATCCACTAGTGAAAAATTATCATTCCCCTCACACACACTTACATACACACACACACTATTTCATGTTTCTGAAGGTTTTTTAAAATCTATTTTTTTTAGTTTCCCCTTGGGAGGACTTAAAGAACATTGGCACTGATCATTGGTTTGCCCAGCGATTGTTCTCGCTACTTCTAGATCCTACTTCAGCATGGCAACAACATTAGAATGGGAGTTGTCATTATCTTTTGTGTTAAATGTCTTAGTACTGCTAATGGTGTAGTAAAAAACTCACAAGAGTGATATAAAGGTGATACCTTTTAATGGCTGAGGACATAGCAAGTGCAAGCTTTCAGGACAATAACAATACCGGTAAAAGGTATAACCTTATATCACTTTTGTGAGTTTTATGCTACACTGAATCCTTTCTACTCTACTGGCTAACATGGTACCATCTTTTTTTCTGTACTGCTAATGGTGAAACTTTTCATATCACTTTTATAAATGCCTTTTCATGAAAAGCAAAATAATTAGCATTTACTGCACAAGATAGAGCAACCATGTTTTTAGTACAACTACTATCACCAAAATATCCATGAATATCTCCTCCTAGTCCTTTCCCCTTACCCTACTATGTTTGGGGAACATAATGATAATGTTATTGACTTTTACTTTAAATTACATAACGGAGATGTTAGTTTCAACACGTCTTCAGAATACATAACATAACATAGCACAGCACAAGCACTGATAAATGCTGTTTTTACTTGTCTGAGTGTGAAATTGTATTTTTTCTATTGCTGTATGTCTGAAAATACTGTTTGATGTATGAATCTCTGTCTAGTATCTGTCGCTTTCATTCCAAGTCTCAGCTCAGATAGGATCACCTTCCTGTCTGTCACCTATAAGTCTAAAGAATTTTTTTTCAACTATCCCTGTCACTGTCCACAAATCATACCCACAATTCCTACAATATTCCAATCCAGAGAACAATTGGTTACCACCAATATTCCTTAAATCAAGCAACTGCAGCTCCCCTCATTGCCTGTCTGCCTCTATAATACCTAGTGTAAAAATGTCAGTAGCTTTCTCTCTCTCACACACAACCACAGACTTACACAGGCAGTAAACTGATATCTCTTTTTAACCTGGCAGGTTGTCCCAGAGACTCTTCAAGCATGGAGAAATCACATTATTGTCACGGATTTCAATGCAGAAAAAAAATGAATAAAATTGATTGATTTTTACAGGAACTCCCACAGAAGGTGACAAGAGCACTTTTTCGTTTTTTTATTATTATTCGTTTACTAAGTTGTAGGTAGTGGACAAGGGGTGTCTTATAGTATTTGGAGAGGAGATAAAGGATTCAAATTTGGTAAGATCCCTCAGGCTAATAGAATCCCTGGAATATTGTTGTAGCCAGTTTCGAACCTGAAAGAAGGACCACCAAGAGACCCGATGGTGTGCTAAACACGCCTGGAGTACTTCTCTGATCAGGGGATGTGGTAAAGCCAAAAGGGACCCCAAGGTGGTTAATCCAGATGGTTCCCAACTTGAAATGACGAGGGTGTTAAACCTGCTGGGAATTCAGGGTTTCCTACAATAGACAAAAGGGGGGAGGAGGAAGTGGTCATATTATTTATTTATCAGCTATTTTGGGAAGTGCAAAGGTATGGTTTTGAAAATATACAATACTTTGGTGAGGGTCATCATTTTAGTGATATTTATTTTCCCCAACCAGGAGGTACAGTTCATGTTTTCAAGATATCTTTGCTTCATCACAGGTGGGTAATCAATGACTGAATCATTCTGACCAATGGCATAACCTGTCATTGGAAGGCTTTGGTGGAACAATTCTTTTGAGCTCATTAACACAAAAATATTTTACTGATCCATAAGTAGAACCTTTTGGACCTTGGGGCAGATGAGGCCTCCTTGGATGTTGGTCCCCAGCACAACTGCACCGTCTTCACCCCCTATAGTTACCCCCTAATTCTGAATGATCCAACCCATTAGTATGACTGAAGAACTGGAGCTGAGAATCACTCTAATAGGATATATGATATATTAAATACATAATGGTATACAAAGCTATAATAAACTAATGAGAGCAAGCTCCTAACATATGCCGTAAATCAAGAGCTGAAAAATGGCTAAAGGTCCTGGTTGATACATAATGTTGAATAAGCTGCATATAAAATGCTCATATACTGCACACTGGTGTAAACACCATTAAGCAGAGAATTTTTAATGTGAGTAGCTTAGTGTGTAGGCAGGTGTGGCATTAAGTATTTGATTGCCAGAGGAGTACACAACACATTACAATGGTTTGCTTTCCAAAGTTTTTGATAAAGTGTCAGTTTTGCAGTGAAACACATAAGTGTGACCTGTCTTTACTGGTTTTAATAAATACGCTATATATTCGTTTGAATTAATTGAATCACGTTTTCTCCTTCTCTCACTTCTTAGTAATCTGGGAGGACTTCTTTACTGACCATCATAATATGTGAGTGCATTATACATTGTTTTTTACTTGTTAAACTTGTGTTTGAGACATAACACCATCTGGCAACTTCTTTTTATTTTTTCTGTATGCATCGTCATTTTGTGGATTCCCAGGTATGGAAAATGTTTGTCTAATTGTTACTATATAGGGTTTTTTTTCTTATTTTGCAAGGGGCATCATCATCATCACTAATAAATGGCCAGATATATGGTTATCTGATGCAGTCATGTGCAGTAGAGACTACCCGAATGCAGACTGTTTGTCCAATACAGTCATGAACAGTAGACATTGCCCAAACACACAGAATGTTGGGAGATGTAGTTCTGCAGTAGTACACCTGCTGTGCAGTTCTACGGTAGTACAAATGCCACTAAATAGCCGTTGGTACCTGTCGTGATGCACTTTGGCCCATGTACATGGGCGTTTACACTAGTTTGATATATGGTTAAGCACCTAAATCCAGTTTCATATGAAGCAGATATTTTGTGAAGGGCTGGCAACTTGCTGGGGGCAAATATAATCTAGTGGCACATTCCTACTATCGTTTGATTCTACTGCCACAGAACACTAACTTTTGTTACTTTTAAAATTGTCATTAATGTTGTGAAGTAAGAAAAGTGATACTACCTAGGTCACAGTTGAAATGGACCTACACGACTGATACTACAGCTATTACACTTTAAGCAAAGCTACACTAGTGATTCTATGGAGCTTACAAGGGAAATGGATTATGCTACCAGTGTAGCTTCATTTTTGATGTAGCTCTGTGGTATCATTTGTGTAGTTTCATTTCAATAAAAAGATCTGTGGTGTCAATAGTGTAGCTCCGTTTACAGAAGCAAGAGGGAGATTAAGTGAGGCAGTGGCACACTGACCAGGCATATGACCGGCCCAGGCCCGCCTTCCCATGCCTTGAATACTAGAGAGCTCTTCAGTACTTTGCTTTGAAATGCTTTGGAGAAAATTTTAGCATTCAAAGGGTTAAAGTAACCATTTTAAATCAATGGGAAATGTTTATTTGTCTCCCATAATGTTTTTAATTTGCACAGTATTGCACCATTCCTTCTTAGTACATCAGAGTTCTTGTGAACAGATAACATTATATCATAAGAAATACTGAAGTTTGTACATCAGATACTGTACAACTTTTATTATTATAGCATTGTCAGTGGTTTACTTCTGGGACACTTGTTCTCAAATTAATTTCCTAACACAAATGTGTTTCCTTGTCCAGTGCCGAAATTCAGCTATACAAATAATTTATGACATAAAGAAAATGGAAGGTAGTGTAACAAAGTCAGACACCTACAATAGTTAAACAAAGGAATTCAGTTTTCCTTCTTTGTATTTACTAACCTCTATAACCTGTGAGGTCCAATACATTTTTTGCTGTCTTCAGATAATATTTCACATTAAAGTATTATTTTTTCATTTATTTTTCTTTGTACAAGCTAAGATCTAAATTTCTTTCCTTGAAGAAAATAATTTCAAAATCACAGCAGTTCTATGTTTTCCAGCACTATTAAAAACTAGCGATTAACTAACATTACTTAACGTGCAGTGAAACTGTCACATCAGATGTTTTTCTCTGCCACATATGGTGTGTAATTTTGTTGGGTTTAAGTGGAGAGAGAACTTCCTTGTGAGGTCTCAGATAATTCATCATAGGTTGTGGCATGAAATTGTTATAAGGGAAAGAAATATCTCATAGTTATACTGTCGTTCATCCTCCAGCTGACAAGAAAGTGGTTAGTGCAAATAGCAAAAACGTGATAAAGGATTTTAAAATCAGGCACAGTGGAAGAATTGTAAAAAGATGTATTCTTTAGTCATTTGATGTTTAAGGTTTGCTAATAGTTAGAACACATGCAATATCCCCCACAAAATACATGTATTCACCAGAACATACAGTAAATAGATAACACACAGTTGTCTTGCAAAGCACAAAAACCAAAACATTTTGATTGTTAATGCTATTTTGTAGCTGACTGACACACTGCAGTACACCAGGTTATGGTGCCAAATATTATTAGTAGTAG
This sequence comes from Rhinophrynus dorsalis, assembly GCA_037306005.1. Taxonomy (NCBI): domain Eukaryota; kingdom Metazoa; phylum Chordata; class Amphibia; order Anura; family Rhinophrynidae; genus Rhinophrynus; species Rhinophrynus dorsalis. The sequence goes on along the minus strand of CM074724.1, from coordinate 64,841,210 downwards.
TAGATATAGGAATATACTTTATTGGTTGAGTACCAATATATTCTCCATATACAAACAATAGAGAACAAGTAGAAATATCTAGGAAATGCATACCGCATATTTTGCGTTGATAAAATATATGAACATTTCTTAAACCTAACCCATACACACCAATACTTAACATAACCAAACATATACAAAAACATACATCAAAACACAGACACTAACAATTAAAAACAATTAAAATGACTGACACACCACATAACCTCTACTACAAAAAAGTGGAGAAAGAGACAGAGAAAGGGGCAATGTAGTCAGATAAGTGTTCTTAATACATCTACTTTTGAATCAAAATGGAATTGGTACACTTCAATCGCTTCCCATATTACTGAGTGGTTGAAGAACACTAGACCAAGTAAGGGCGAGATTTTCTGTTATAGTATAAGCCACGACAGATAGCCACAATTAGTTGTCTCAAAGCAGGTTGCCTTGGAGGTCAGGTGGTATGATCATCCTGAGATACATTTCACTGGAAAGTGGCTTTGGCAGGGCATGGATTGTTAAGCATTGAAGAGATTAATCTCAGTGCTGGGACACTGTCTTTCTTCTCATGCACTTTGTGGGGTTCAATAGAGAGCATAATCACTTTAGTGCATACCAATGAATACAGTCAGCCATTATTAATTCTTCAATTTGAGCAAGCCCTAAAAAGCCTCATGCACACACAAAAAATGGATTAAGTTGTGCATATTTCCTCTCCGCCTCGTTTGTACATCTTTAAACATGATGCAAAGAATGAAACTTTCTGAAACGTCCATATACTTCCCCACTGCCCTTCCTGGTTACAAGCAGCATACAGGATACTATGTACGCCATACGTAGCTTAGTAAATTAGTGTTACGCAGGACTAGCACAACAATACTAGGACTAAGTATGGCACATAATCTTGTTAGCACATCCCTGCTAAGGAATTTCCATGTATCTTAAAAAATGTCATATAGCAGCAAACAAGGAATTTAATTAACTACAAAACCAAATAATAATAATTAACTTTTTAGCCCCATTGGTTGTATCAATATGCATTTAATGATCAATATGGATTCAGACTACATAATTTTGGCATTAATGTATTCCAGCTCTGAGGCCATTTGTACTTCCTCAATTCCAAATACTTACATTCCACTGAAGGACCCCTTATGCAAATGAAAAAACACATTAGAAAGTTTATTGTTTTGTCTGTTATATCATTAGTTGCAGAGAATATCTTACAAATATGCCGCTAAATTATTTTTCTAATCTGTTGAGATGTATCTCCTACGTGTTTGTGCATGTATGTGGCTGCATGTCTGTGTGTGTCTGTGTCTTTTAAAATTCAAAGAGAGCTCATAATGAAAAGGGTGGAACAGAGTTGTTTAGTGCTGCATAAAACTGATTTTAACTATTTTAATAATCTATAATATGTTCTTCTATTATTTTTTTTTCTAAAATCAAATTTATGTTGCTTTGCTTTGGCCTCATAATAAATAGTACTATAGTTATAATAACAGTAGTAAAAATAATATATTTTTGGGTATCAAACATTGTCTCTGGGTTCAGGGTGCTAAATTAGATTAGAATCATATCATGCATGTATTGTTTATATTTTTTTAATTATATATATATATATATATATATATATATATATATATACTTTGTTTTTGCATACTGCAGTTTACAGCGATTTCAGTTTATTTTATTTTAAGATCTTGCATATTTTGAACATGGCTAAAATAGGAATATGACCTTTAGTCCATAGTCATAAATTGTGTAACTACTGAGATGCTTAATGAGGCTAGATTTAGGATTGTTTTATTTATAGGGAAAGAGACTTGGTTAGTATGAAGGGTGATTTGAAATGTATTTATGTAAACTAGCACATCATTAGGAAAAAATAAATTAACATCATCCAAATAACTAAGGTTGAAGTTTTAAAGAAATTAATGAAGGAAAAGCCAGTAAAATTATGGAAAGTGAGATCATGTTGTTACACGACTCAGAAAATGATAAATAACTAGTAGTCATGTTTGTGTATAATGAATTACAATTCTTCTACATTTACCTTAGTAACATTTTAAAGGGGGTTGTATTTTACTCCCAACTACCAATTATGTCATCATCCTGGCATTTACCTGGCCATAATGATACACGTAATCCTTTTGTGGAATCATAATTCATTTTTTAAATTCTTTATAAAGTCATTGAACATTCCAAGTATACTTAATTGTGGTATTACATTTAACAGATTAAAATGTAGTAAACCTTAAAATAATATGCAGATTCCCATATTTCTGATTATTATGAAAAAATATTTATGTTATGAAATTCTAATAATTATGCAAAAAAAATCACAAAACAAAAACAAAATAATATATATGTGTTATAGTACTCATAATGTAGCTCCTTCAGTTTAGGGTAAAACTGTTATTAATGACATCAGCAAAACACATTTTTAAGTAACATTTTATATGCAACAGAGTAGTGCTGTTTGCATACCAACACAATATCATTTTCATCTATTAAAAGCAATCTGGAGCTAACTTTAATGTTTATAGACCTAGTCTGTCTTTAAAACTCAAATAATAAAGAAATATGTATTATACTATTATTTTATATTTATACTGCTGAATTTAGTGAAGAGAAAAAGCGCAAACATTTTATACACTTGTAAGGACGCCACATTTAAATGGATGTGACCCTATTCTTAAAAGCATTAATAAAAACACAGACTGAGGGAAATTTAATATGAATGGTTAAATGAATGGAATTCAAATTCTACCGTCAAACGGCTCAATTAAACAAATTGAATTTTTAAGCAGCAAAAGGGAATTAAATCAAATTAGAAACAGAGTGGGATCTGAAATGTGGACATTTATGAGTGATAGTAAGAGGGCATGGTATAAGCTTATTTTCTTTATTTTCTTGCCTCAGCAGTTAGAAAGGGTTCACAGTCTACAACACAAAAGGGAAAACACATTCACCACTGCAACACACATTTTGGCTCCCAATAAATCATCTGTCACTTCATCACAGCTCAGTAGATAATGAGCAATAAAGTTTTCAGGCTCAGAGAATAAGGAGGCAAATATAAGAAACACAACTCGATCCGCCCTCTTCTTAAAGAAAGTGCAAGGTGCTTTGTGTAATATATGACGAATGGTTCTTTTTAGCAGAATGCAATGTGGTAGCCCCTTGAATGCTAGAAAGGTATCCATTGCATTTTGGAACATTGCATTGTAAGGTTCCCTAACATTGAAGGGTTTAAAAGACACGTAACTGTATATACTTATTTTAATACTGTATTTAATTCAGTGGATGAAAACTTTATTTTCTTTCATGTGGTAGTTTCTAGGGAATGACTTTAAGGACTTTAAGTCCTTTGATTTCCATAGAAATACAATGAGCCTACCACCTGAAAACAATGTTACTGAATCTGAACTTTAAAACTCACCTATATGTTGTATTTACTATTTTTTATTAAGAAAACTATGTTTTGTTAGTTTATTTAAATTCATGGATAATACTAATTAAGCCGTACCTTGACAGAAATTATTCTCTCATTCATTAACACTTCAAGGGATAGTATTACTTAAAATGTAAAAAAAATGTTTTAGGGTTTATACCCCTGAGTAAAACAAGGGTACTCCCACTGCTGAGAGGTATTTTATTCAAAAGTTATTAGAGCTCAAAGTTGAACTTTTGAATAAAACACCTTTCAGCAGTGGGAGTACCCTTGTTTTACTTAGGGGATAAACCCTACAACATATTTTTTTTTACATTTTAAGTATTACTATCCCTTTAACACTCTCAGTGCTTGTAAGGCAGGCAATGCAGTGCTGAGCAGTGTCAGTGAGTGGGGGAGACTAAGACAGGAAATCTCATGGCATGCTTTATTTAGCAAAATGTATCCATGTAAATAACTCAAAAGCTAGTTTTCTAATTAAAAAAATGCCTATTGCAATGTGTAGGTGATTCCGAAAGCTCTTTCAAAATCATCAAAGTTGTTGTAGGTGATAGGGTTCCTTTAACTAGGGGTGTGTGAAAAGTCAGAAAAATTTCCCATATGACTTTTCAGAAAAAAACAACAATTTTCTGCTTTTTTCCCAAATGTTTCTCCTTTTCGCCACTGCAAAAGTTTTCTTCTTTTTTTCACCATTGCCAATAAATTTTCGTCTGTGTTTCCTATGTCTGCAACATTTTTCCACCATAATATTACTTCTGAAGGCTGAAGTGGAGATATAAATAGCTGAAAGTCAAAGTTGTGAGTCATGCAACAACTTATGCCTTGAAAAGCTTGTTAGCAGGCTGAGTGTCTTTGTCCTTTGCCCACAACACTAACTTACTGCTTATGTAACATTAGCTCAACCATCTTTGAAAAATAATAACGGCTTGGGATATTCCAGTAGGGTGGAACACATGACATAACTTCTTTAAAGCCTATGTTTCAACAAAAGAAAAGAGCATCTTGTCAACCTTAAACACTTTGGTAAATTTACTCTTCTATAGGTGTAGCCTTGCATTATGTTTGTGCAGGTTTTTATTTCTTTCCAAGAACTTAGTAGGTGTGGGATGGAAGCACATAGTAGAAGAACTGTGTAACTTTTATTGCTTTAATGCCATCACTTGCGGATGTGGTGGAGGATGTGGTGGTATGTGTAAACAGTCTTGTATAACTTGTCATCTCCTACAGCAAATCCATAGTCACCATACTCCTCTGGAACAGGAGCCATAGATGTCACATAAATAACATCACTATTTATCTGCCATAGAGCCCTGGGAACTTTTTGGAGTACTTCTGCTACTGCTAATTGTTTCACTTGTGACATTTTCTTGTGTCTCCCAGCCAGACCTGTGGCTATGCTTCAGCTAGGATCTCATTGAGGAGGGGCCTTGATGTGAGCCTGCATTCCCCCTGCTCAAATGCTTTTTGCAAAGACAACAAATAGCAACATACTCAGCTTCTGGATCCTAAATGAATTACCTCCATACTGTGGACTTCATAGACTGTGGGGTTCCTGAGGGGCTGCTACTACTACTGGAGCTAGATGTTGATACAATTCTACTGCTACTACTAATAGGTGTCAAAGGTGCAAAACTTCCAGCAGCAGCAAAGACACTGATAATAGCTAATGTTGTGGATGTTAATAATCTGTGTTATTGTTGTTTCTGCTGGTTACTCAACACAAGTGTGTGTCTGTCCGAATGGGGCTTGGACTTGAAAGCGATGACGATGCTGATGATGGCAGACAGGATGACTGTGTATTTTTAGGCATTATTGCTTGTTCATGGTAAGACCTTCCAGTTGTTTTCACAAACAGTTTGAAGACAGGCACAGTGGTTGAAGACTGAGCCTTTGCCTTTCAGCTAATATCATCATCTCACAATCAACTTCATCTATATCTGAACAAAAGGAGGATGCTGGAGGGATTATATTCTAGATCTACATTATCATCATTGGTTACTCTTAGGTCATCCTCAGCATCACCCGTTGCTTCTTGTCCATTACCCTGATATAGATCTAAGCTTTTAGAGGTGTCAAACATTTATTTTTACTTGTACTTTATAAAGTTCGCTACTACTTTGAGGACAGGTGTTTTGGTGCTTGTTTGTCTCACTGTTAGATGCAGCAGTTGGTTCAGTTACTATACCTTCCTCCATTATGCCATCATCAACACTAGAATGAGACTCACTGTCATCTTTAGTGTTTTTGTTTTATAGTGCTGGCACTGGTGGAACTTTTGGTAGGACCTTGACAAACTGAATCCTCCATGGTAGGAGAGGGATCATCATCATTTATTGCACATGCTGCAGCAACCATGGCTGCAGTCAGTTTTTGAACTTTACTTACACATCCCTGTACTGCTCCACCTTTCCCCCTCCCCATGCCCCTTGTGTGTTTGTTGGACATTACTCAACTACTTTGTGTGTGTTTTTACTGTAAGGTACACAACAGAACTGATGGAGTGTGATGTCTTGCCTTGGTCCTCAACAAAATTCTCAATCTCGTCTGCTATCTATCACGTCTTCCTCAGTCACACAGCTCACATCAGGGTCCCAGTCACCTGTCTGTCACCTAATATATTATTATTATTATTATTATTATTATTATTTTTACAGCCGTCTATCACTATCCCAAAAAACGATAATTAAAAAACAAATGCAACAACTTCTTTCCCCAGACTTCCCAAGCACAGAGCTAATAACAGCAAGAACTGCAAGGAAGTTGCTTGAACCTCAGCTGACTGTGTACTTCAAATCAGTCAGACGGAATGTTAGTATATTTGGAGTCAGCATCCTTCTCCCTTCTTACACCCCCAGACTTCCCCAGCACCTAAAACACTCCCTAAATCTAAGTTTCAACTTCTAAAGCTCAAAAATGTTCTGCTTTCTCCTCTCACAAACACAGAATGGCATACTATGAGAGCCTGACACCCTTTTATATGCCTGCAGGAAAAGAAGAGAAAACTGTCATGTGGTGGGGATAAATTCCAATTAATTTAAATGCTCCAGGAGGGAAGTGCCATTTTTCACCTATTTTGGTTTGAGGCTAAAATTTTGCCCATCCCTATCATTAACCTTCTAACACACACACATATACTCACCCAGAAAATGTTATTAGGCATGCACACACTCATTCAGATACATGCATGTCATCTTACACGCACATATAAAAAATGCATATGCGCACATAAATCTACCTACCATCACCAGACCCCGGTCAATTTAGAGGAGATTTACTTTTATATTGCTGATTGAATATCTGCCTTTTCAGCCTGCTATTCATGTTCAGGCATCCCATATCCTGAGTAGGTTCACAGATAAAGTTGAAAGGCCACTGGTAGATTTTTGGAACTTGAATGAGCTTCTGCTTAGTTTAGCACTGTATTGCCAATGCTTTTGCCAATGGTGCAAGCTCGATATGAATGTTCCAGTCCTTTATAAACAACAGAGTAGCAAAATTTGTACTCAGTTTGCACTCACTGAGTTGGATTCCTCAATAAAAACACAGATTTATTAGTACAATAGTACAGTCTATACTGGCAAGGTCAGATCTTCTGCTTTCATGCATCTTGTTTGTGGTTAATTATGGATCTCAGGGATCCCTGCTGAACCAGTTTATTTTATAGTATTTTTTATTAAATTCCACTCAATTCAAGACAGACCCCTCTAGAACCAGATTAGACAATATGACAATTTCAATCCCCCCATTATGACAGGCTAGATTAACCTATGTGGTCCCATCCTTATACTAGGTATAGTATCAACTTTCAGAGTGAAGCATGCACAAGCAGTCTTAAGGTTCAGCAGACTGATTTATCATGTTATCTCTTGAACCAAGGAGCAAGGGGGCCATTAATATTTTCAGGCTATGAAAAGATAAGTGGACAGGTTATTATTAGAAGGCATTAATGATAATTTAAACTTTGAGTGACAGAAAGGTATCCGACTCATTGTGATGCAATGTGTTGGATACAGCTCTGGCACTCAAAGTTTTAATATGGTTCCCCTTCAAGTGGGCACAGGACCTCAGGTTTCCATTTTCCTTATATTAACCCCTTAAGGACCGGGAAAATCTGAGGTCGTTTTCCCTTAAGGACCGGAGCAATTCTGACCTTTTTGACTATGTCTTTGTTCAACAGTGTTTTCCCTCTTAGGCTTTTATTCCACCCCCATAAATTATATACTGTTTTTTTAAGCATAAAAAGGGCTTTCATTTGATACCCTATTTATATGGATAACCCACCATTCATTTTATTAAAATTAAAAAAAAAAGTAAAAAAATGTAAAAAAAAAACATTTTTGATTTTTCTCTTGGGATCAATTGGCCACAAAGGGTTAAAGTCATACCTACAAAATGCGCAGTTTAAAGTGGCCACTTTCCCCCTGGGTGAAAATCCCCATGTCCCTTTTTCCCACCCTATTTTGACACTTTTTTGTCCCTGGCATTTGGTGGTGTATATAAGTGTATTACATGGCTCCACAACAATCACACTTGCAATATTGTTTAATTATATATATTTTTTTAAAATAAAAATATGTTTTTGTAAAAAAAAAAAAAAGTGTGTTGTGTACGGCGATCGCATGAACTGGAAGAAGGAAGAAGGGCTGAGACTGAATGCCCCGGTCTCGGAGCGCTCAGTCTCAGCCTGGATTTAATGATAGCAGCGTGCACGGAGGCACGCTGCTATCATTTAAGCCATGACGGTCCTGGACCGTCATGGGTCGTTAAGGGTATAACAACACATGACGGTGCAGGACCGTCATGGGTCCTTAAGGGGTTAACCAATAAAAGCAATAAACAAAATGATCTATTACCTACTGTAAATAATTATAAACATGCATATGGAAAAGTGTATTATACTAGGCTCATATTTATCTCAAGATGAATTGCTGCAATTCTAAAATGTAAAAATTCCCAACATTCCATTGATTTAAATGGCGCTTTAAACCCTTAAAGGGACAGTAATGTTTCAGAAAAACAGCAGCTCCAATTAATCTTCATAGTATTTGAGCCATAGAGAGTATTATTTCAATACTGTCAGAGTTGTAGTTCAATAGAAATTGAATGATAAAGTATCCGCCTCCTGCTCCTTTTACCTAGTGTAACACTGCTCACCTCAGATGTGGAATCTGGTTGCTTGACCAGACAGATAATCTTCTTACTGTGAGAACAATGAAAACCCTGCCCCTTTGTCAGGTTTTTCAGCTTTTACCCTTATCTTAATTGAAGATTGTCCCCCTCTGCAATCTACCTGGACACACCTTGCTGCTCTGAGCTGAGCAGTGCTATATCCGTAAAAAGGGTGGGAGGGGGATTCTTTATCATTCAAATACTCTGGAACTACAACTCTGACAGAACTGAAATAACACTCTCCAAGGCCCAAATACTATATTGATTAATTAGAGCTGCTTTTATAATTAAACATTACTATCCCTTTAACTGTTAGATCCCCAATGATTGCTTTGCAATACATTGGAGAGCTCTCTAGCATTGAACAGGTTAAAAGCCCACATTTAAATTGATGTGAAGTTTTATGTGTTCACCGTGGGACTGTTGGTTTGCCCAGGAATTGCTCCAGTTCATCTTAATAAATCAACATCAATGAATATTAATATGTATCCATTGTCCTGTCATACAAATAGAACAGAGCCTCTTTATTTAAAGGTGCTATGACACTGAACATATAACTAGAGGTGACCCATACTTTATTGTTAAATAGTAAGCCAGTTTGAACACTGGGAAATGGTTGTTTGCACATAACATATTTGAGATTGTAGTGGCACAGATGTCTAGCTGATTATTATAATGCTGTAAACATATGTGAAACCCATGTATCATCAAAGTCAAACTATGAAACTCTGCAGGTTCTGAAACAGTAAATAAAGATAATTATCCAGATTGCAAATCTTACAGCTCTATCAATGATGGTAATAGAGTTAAAGTACAGTAAATAATGAATTTTAAACCATTTTATCATCAATTACTTTAGTAACATTTGGAGGAATTGAATTGAGATACCAGCAAAAACACTACAGTTGACAGTATTTAATGCAAACAGATTTCAGTTTGCTATTTTTGTTAAAAATACTTGGTAAATATAAGCAGACTACATTCGCTTTTCTGCATTTGTCATTTACAGTATGTGTAAAGCAGTGATAGTTGAAATCACCATTATAGTAAGTCACATTATTGCCAGATTTCACTATTAATTGTAATATAAATAATTGACAAATAACATCACATATCTTAAAGGGCAACAGTTACATTTGAATAAGTGGTGGAATGTGCTTAACAGAAAGGATTATCTAGGTAGGGGTCCTTCAAACAACTTTCATATATCTTCATATAACACTAACACTACAATACTAGTTGCTATTTTATGAAAGTTTATGGTGAAAATGCACATATGTCTTACAAGTAGAGGTAAGTAAATCCTCTGATAATAATGTTGAGGTCCATTTCAGAAGACTGAAGAAACGTCCAAGTTTGTCTGAATCGTTTCAGAAAGGATAATGGTCTGGATGTAGGAGAGGAAAAAAGGGAGAAGGTCAAGCATTAGAGATAGGTGAAAACGTTCACCCAAAAAGAGAAAGGTGAGAAAAATTGCACTTTTTACCTGCAGGAATTCCCTAAAAAATTACTATTTTCTTATTTTTTCCCCCCACAATCCACAACTTTGTTCTAGTGATCTAGAACTACATATACTGAACCACAGCCTTGTCCCAAGGTAGCCCTAGAACTAAACATTCTGATCCTCAGCCTTGTGCCGCTACACTAGTAGGCATAGAACAGCATGTACTACCCTTCCAACCTTGTCTCTCTGTAGCCCTAGAACTACGCAGACTGACCACCCAGCCTTGTTCTGCAGTGTGGTAGCTGGGCTGGGCAAAGTGAGGACTCCAAGATGCTTCCAGACTACAACTACCACTGATCTCTGCCATCTAATGGTTACTGTGGAATGATGGAAGTTGTAATGTGGTAGAAAGTGGAAGACCTCACATTGCCCACCACTGCTCGGACCCTCTGACCTTATCCCATGGTAGCCAGAACCACACATGTGAACCCTCCTAAACATTGTGCCATGGCTGCCATAGAGCTCCACATACTAATCCCACTGCCTTTTTTCACTGTAGACATAGAAACACACATATTGAACCCATCAGACTTGTCCTATGATATATACTGCATTGGTAGTTGTAGAACACCACATACTGACCTCTGCATTAGTATTGCTAGGACCGGACATACCAAATTTAAACACACTCATGCACACACACGGGAGTTTCCAGGTTCCTGTGATAAATGTCTTGGTGTTAGAGAAAAGGAGAACATTTTAGTGGAGATTATATGTAGAAAAAAGTGTCAACTTGCTTGTTTTCCATGAAAATTTTTGAAGGAAAAAAAAACAAAACTTTTTCACCCATCCCTGGAAGCATGTGCATGAGAGATCACAGTGGGGTGTTTTGGGAGAGAGTAGGCAGCAGTTTGGAGTAGGTGGAGAGTAAGCAGGAGTGAGGTACATTGAAAAGAGGAAGCATCAGTGTATAGCATGGAGAGTATGGGTGATTGATGTAACATTAACCTATATTTTAACATTAGTATTCCTCTGTGTAACACTCAGGTTTGTAAATTTTTACACACATACACACACACACACACACACACACACACACACACACACACACATATATATATATAACTGTGTGTTTAATAAACTATTTAAAATAATAAAGAAGAGTGTCCCACTGTACTCTGATATCCAAATGCAGTATTCTGTATTTAGGCATTTCCTTTTCCCAAAATAAAATAAAGTGCCTAATATAGTTACATAGTTACATAGTAATTTAGGTTGAAAAAAGACTTGCGTCCATCCAGTTCAACCCTTTTCCTATTCCTGTTTACCATCGCTGACCCAAAAGAAGGCATCTGACTCCAAATGGCAGTCAGATTTCTCCCTGGATCAATAAGCCCTAACTAAATATTAATCCCAATACTAACGTGCATAGCCCTCTATATTATGCTCTTTTAAATAAGTATCCAGGCCCCTTTTAAAGGCATCTAATGTATTTGATAGCACCACCTCCTCCGGAAGTGCATTCCATACCTTTATTGTCCTTACTGTAAAGAAACCCTTCCGCTGTTGTAGACTAAATCTCCTTTCCTCAAGTCTAAGCGGGTGGCCCCTTGTCCTGTGTACTGTTCTGTTAATGAACAGGTCTTTTGAAAGCCCTTTATATGGGCCTTGAACATATTTATATAGTGTTATCATATCCCCTCTAAGACGCCGTTTCTCTAGTGTGTACAAAATGAGTAAGTGGGTTTTATATTCTGTAAAAAATTCTTAGTTTTCAGCTAATTTTCACTGATTAGCATGTACTGTCCCGTAAATAACTAATTTTAGTACAGTGCCATTTAAAAAATCCATGCGTATATATTTTTTATTGGAAACCTTAATATTAATAAATTCTTTATACAAACTCTTTACATTTTGCAGAAATATTTGCCAGAGGCATGTGGCTACAGGAGAAGAAGAGTTTCTAATATGTCTGCTATGCCCTAATTAGGATTCACCCCTGTTGACAATCAGAACTACAAAGAGTATGGACAGTGAGGCTGGTGTACCAAGAAGAACAAGAGAAAACCAACTGCACCATAGGGGACAAAAAACCTTCCCAAATTTGCACTGATGTAAATGAGTTTAACCCCTTGAATGCTAGAGAGGACTCCAGTGCAATGCATTAGAGACAACTCTGGCATTCAAGGTGATAATGTTTCCATTCAAATCAAAGAGGATTTTTTTGGCCCTTGTTGTGCAGTAGGTTTACTCCATTTCTTCTCAGTAAATCAGCCTTAATGTATTCACATGGCAGCAATAATGTAACTTTACCCACGCTCCAGAAGGAAGAAAGCCTCCATGTTGTTTTTGCCCCTGGCCTGTCTGTAGTGACATTGGTGTGAGATAAATGATCTTACATTCCTCATGAAATTGTATCCTAAAAGGTCTTTCAAACTTTATCAATACTAATTCCTAAAACACTAATATTTCCTACCTAATTCAGCAAGATAAAGTGGAGCAATTCTGGAGCAAACCAACTGCACAGTAGGGGACAAGCTAACAGTTCCCTTGCTTTTATTCCCCTGAATTTTAGAGAGCTGTCCAGCAAAGCAATTCCCTGGATACTTTCCAGGCATCCCAGGTGTTAAAAAGCCCTGCTTAAATCAATAGGGATTTAGAATAGTTCCAATTGCCCCTTATGGTAAACTTGGATTGCCTCAGCATTGCACCAGTTTAGTTTGCTGGATTAGGCCCTAAGAGCATTCAACGTTCATAGAGATATCACTGCTTGCAATTTTTTATTAGTGCAATCTCCAGAAAAAAGTAGTATGACTGATGTCAGTCACACTGATCATTCCTGAGTTGTTTAAAATATTTTGGCATTTTATTTTCCCCTTCTGACCCCTATCAATTATGTCAGCTTGTTATTCAGTCAAGGGACTGACCTGTGCACAGACTCAGTAGGGCTCTGTTCCCATGGCAATCTGGTGAGCGCTCACATGCACACACTTGCAAGAACATATTGTAACACTTACAGATATTCATGCAATACATACAATTCAGGGCTACCTATACCTTAATAAGTGGCTCTTAATAGAATAGCTTACAATGGTGAGAAAAAGTTTCTTAACCCCAATGAAAATTATAGAAATTCCCTAGTTGTACCATGATAGCCTTTATGAATGAAAACAGTACTTGTCTAAATATGCAGTATGGTCAATATTAACCAAATCTGTGACTTTTGAAACAAAATGATATAAAAAATTAGGAAAACAATGAACACTTAAGAGGCAAGATATGTGCAAACTTAAGTGAACCCCTGGATTTATCAGCTCAATTAAAGGAAATAATTAAATCAGGTGTTTAATAGAATTTGAATTTGAAACATAGAATTTGATGGCAGATAAGAACCATTCGGCCCATCTAATCTGCCCAATTTCCTACTGTAAAAAAAAAAAAAAAAATACACACAACCTCAAACCTTTTTTGGTCCTTGGTCTTTTCTTATGTTAAGGACCGCCTTATGCCTATCCCATGCATGCTTAAATTCTGTCACTGTATTGACATCTACCACTTCTGCTGGTAGGCTATTCCACTTGTCTACTACCCTCTCAGTGAAGTAAAACTTTCTTACATTACATCTAAACCTGTGTCCCTCTACTTTTAGACTATGACCTCTTGTCCTAATGTTTTTACTCTTTTGAAATATACTTCCATCCTGTACTTTGTTGAATCCCTTCATGTATTTGAATGTTTCTATCATATCCCCTCTCTCTCTTCTCTCCTCCAAGCTATACATATTCAGATCCTTTAGTCTATCCTGATATTTCTTTTCCTGTAGACCAGTCACCATTTTAGTAGCCCTTCTTTGAATTTTCTCTAGAGTATCAATATCCTTCTGGAGATGGGGTCTCCAGTACTGTACACAATATTCTAGGTGAGGTCTAACTAGAGATCTGTACAGTGGCATGACTACTTCCCTTTTTCTGCTACTAATGCCCCTAGCTATACAACCCAGTGCCCTGCTTGCATTCCCCATCGCCTTATTACATTGCCTGCTTACCTTTAAGTCATTAGAAATAATTACTCCCAAATCCCTTTCCTCTGTTGTCTCTGACAGCACAGTACCCTTAATGGTATATTTTTCCTTTGGATTTTTATGTCCCAAGTGCATTATTTTACATTTATCAACGTTAAAGTGCATCTGCCACACTCTTGACCATTCTTCTAATTTACCTAAATCATTCGCCATTTGGCTTTTTCCCCCTGGAATGTCTACCCTATTGCAGATCTTTGCATCATCTGCAAAAAGGCATACCTTTCCTTGAAGACCTTTTGCAATATCACTAATAAAAATATTAAAAAGAATGGGCCCCAGTACAGATCCCTGAGGTACTCCACTAGTAACACTCCTTTCGTCCGAATATTCTCCATTGACTACCACCTTCTGTCTCCTGTCACTCAGCCATTGCCTTATCCATTTCACTATTTTTACATCTAGACCCAAAAATGTTATTGATTAAAAAAAAATGCTATTTGGGTTAAAACGATAGCTTATAGAGTGCCCTGAACCCTACGTCCACATATACTTCTGTTGCTGCACTGCCCCTGCTCCCTTCCCACTACCCAGCCTCTTCTGATGACGGAGGCTGTCTGTCTGTAAGCTGGAGCGATCTCATTGGGTAGATATTGATCTCTGCCAATGAGATTGCTCCAGTTTACAGACAGAAGCTTCCGTCATTGGAGGAGGCTGGGTAATGGAAAGGAGCAAGGGCAGTGCAGCAATCTGTGGCAACGGAAGTGCATGCGAAAGTAGGGTGCAGGGCACTCTATAAGGTATCATTTTAACCCAAATAGCATTTTAAAAAAATCAATAACAATTTCAACATTATCTATATATAAATAATAAGCCTAACTTTTGTAGGGGTGAGAGATCCCCTTTAAGTGCAACATGTCAACCACCAACATTTTGGCAAGTTTGCTATTCCACATGTGTACTTTTGATTTATATTTCTGGTTTTCACTCCATCCTAAGAACTTAGTAAGTGTAGGAGAGCAGCACAAGATGGAATTGTGTAAATTTATTGCTTTAACAACATGACTAGTGGCTGCATAGGTGGTGGTGGAAGGAGTGAGCACCCCATGACTCTTATAATCTCCTCCATCAAACTCAGTCATACTCCTATATGTTTTGCATTTGCAGAACAGTAGCAGGAGCCATGGGTGGTAGTTTAAATTAAATAAATCTTGGCTCACTCTCTGACACATCCCTAACACTACCATTATGTGGCCCAGAGTCACAGAAACTTTTAGCAGTGCTTCTACTGTTCATGGCACCACTGACATGCTGATGGTGTGTCTCCCAATTAGACCTGTGGTTGCACTACAGGTGGGATCACAATGGGGATGTGCTTAGATGAGATCTCTCTCTCCCCCTGCTCACATGCTTCTTACACAGACAACAGATAGCAACCTGTATCTCTATACCGTATACTCCATAGACTGTGAGGCTACTACAACTGGGGCTAGATGTTGCAGTTGTGCTACTAGGTGTCAAAGGTGCTGTACTTCCAACAGCAGCAGAAGCAATCATCATAGCTGGGGTTGTGGGTGCTGATGATCCATGTTGCTGATTACTCAACAATAGTGTATGTGGCTGGATGGGAGTTAGACTTGAAAGTGGTAATGGTTCTGATGATCACTAACAGGATGATTGTATATTATTAGGCATCTTTACTTGTCCAGAATCAAACTTTCTAAATTGATTTCTAAAACAGTTAATAAACAGAAATAGTGCTTCTTTTCAATGGTGGAAAATTGAACCATATCCTCAACTCTCTAAATTACAGCTTAATCTTTATTTGAAGAAAAGGAGAATGTTGGAGGAATATATTCTATATCAACATCATCATCAATAATAAGGTCATCATCAGCATCACCTGCCCCTTCTTTCCCACTACTTTTATATTCCTCTAGGGTTTTCTGCAGTCTCAAACAATGTATTTTTACTTTTTCCCCTTTCAGCACAGGTGTTGTACTTAGTACTTACTTACTGTCAGATACAACAGCTGGTTGAACTTCAACAACTTTTTCAGCTATGCCATCAACACCAGAATGTGACTCATTGTCATCTTCAGTAATTTTACATTAATGCTACTGGAAGTGCAGGAACTTTTTATGTCAGCCTCCTCATCAGAATAAGGATCATCATCATTTATTGCATACTCTTCAGCAACCATTTCAGCAATTAATTTTTAGACAACCACTTTACTAACACATCCCTGCACTGCCCCTTCTCATTTCCCCCTACCCCTATGAATTCTGCAGTATATCAAAAAAACCTACATGAAAATGTCAGATCATCCATCTGTGGGCTGAAGATGAACCGAAAGAGGGTCACACAACATGCAGATCAATGAGTAATGGTTGAGGAAGAAATATTTCTATGATTGTAAGGGTCTAGATGAAGTCCAAACCTAACTACCATAGAAACTTTGTGTCAGGACCGGAAGTATGCAGTTCAAGCAAAAAAGTCCTCACATGCCACCAAGTTGAAGCATTTCTGTAAGGAGGAATGGGCAAAAATTCCTCAAGACCCATCTAAGATACCAACTAGCTGTTGCAGGAAATGCTTAACTGAGGTCATTTGCTGCTCATGGGAGTGAAAATTGCCAAAAGGCACTGCATCTAAAGGTTCACATACTTTTTCTCAAATAAATATCAAAGCTGGTGAGACAGTTCAGTTGGTTAATGCACCAGCGATAGAATCCCCCATGTCGCAGGTTCTAGTCCTGGTAAGGCCAGATCAGCCTTTCATCCTGTTCTGAGGTTGATAAAATGAGTACCCAGTACATACGTGAGTACATGAAACAATCTCAGTGTATCCGTCCTTGTAAAATTCTTTCACAAAAGAAAATGTTGACTCAGTTATGGTTAAATAAATGTTGATAAAGCATCATGTTTATGTGTTATTTATTTAATGAGGCTATATTTATCTACGATTAGGACTTAAAAGGATAGTAATTTTTCACAAAAACAGCATCTCCAATTAATGTTCATAGTATTTGGGCCATGAAGAGTGTTATTTCAATACTGTCCAAGTTGTAGCTCAAGAGTAATTGAATGATAAAGTATCCCTCTCACGCCCCTTTTACCTAGTGTAAGCCATCTCCCCTCAGATGTGGAATCTGGTCCTGCGACTGAACAGCTCACAGCAAGGGACAATCTTACTGTGAGCATAACGAAAACCCTGACCCCTTGATAGGTTTTTCAGGTTTTTCCTTATGTTCATTGAAGATTACCCCTTTCTGCAATCCATTCGGACAGTCTTGCTGCTCTGAGGGGGATGTTTTATCATTCAATTACTCTTGAACTACAACTCTAACAATATTGAAATAACACTTTCCGTGGCCCAAATACTATGAAGATTAATTGGAGATGCTTTTATTGTGAAATATTACTTACAGTAACCGCAGGTGGTCATTTAGAGAATGCACAAAATAATTTGCAGTTCTGGAGCAAACCAACAGCAAGATAGGGGTCAACAATTTACAAAATTCCCACTGAAATGGGGTTTTTAACCCAATGAATGCTAGAGAGGTATCCAATGCATTGCAAAGCAATGCATTAGATCTCTATCTAGCATTCAGGGGTTAAAACCCCAATCTGAATCCATAGGAATTTCTAGGTCTCCCCCATGTAAAATATGGTTTTCTCCAGAATTGCCCCTCTTTACTTCTGTACATAATGCACACTGTCTTATACCATTTTTATAAAGGGCTGGAATTCTCTTGGATAGCCTTATAATATAACAGTAGTATAGGAGGGAAATGTTTGCTACAGGGGCATTCAGAAAAGACTGTTTGTTAAAGGAAGCTATTTGTAAGCAAATTTATATGAAAACTATGCAATGTCTTATTCTAAACTACTCTAGCCACAGACTGAAGGGTGATTTTAAAAACGTCCTGCAGCACTCAATCATTCCTTCATTTTAATGCCTTTATTTTATGATTTTCTTGATGAAATACTACTAACCCAGTGTTCAAAATTCCTTTTAGGCTGCAGGCATTGGCTAGTTGACATGGCAAGCCATATTTTACAGCCATATATTTCAGCATTTCATGTCCAAGTTGGAGGACACAGTTGCCAAGATGTTTTTCATAGCAGATATATATTTTCATATTTATTTATTGATTTGACTAATGTATCTATTTTTCAATTCACATGCTTATGTTTCAATACATTAAAGTGATTCATTGTCAAATAATATGTTATTGCAAGTACAAAGAGGAGATAAAATCTAGTGTACAATAGCTATAACACAAGAATACAAATAATAAAAAACATTTCATGATTGCATTTACTTTTTAGTGTCAGATATGAGAGAAGGTAAAAAAGAGTTTTTCATTATTAAGACTTCATGTATGATGTGGGTTATATACAGAAACAGCTGTACCTATTAAGACTATGGATTTTCCTTACAGTAAAAAAAATCTTCTTACATAAATGTTCCTCAATAAGTATTTACTTTAATCAGTGTGTTGACAACTCATCTGACAGTTAAAGGGTTAATCACACACACACACACACACACACACACACTCAAACCAAGGCACACACATACTGTAAAAATGTACAACTAGAAGGATCAGAGGGCCCCATTTGTGAGAGCTTATGGGTGTGTGTGTGTTTGCATGCAAGGGTTGGGAGCCAAAGGGGCAATATCCCCCCTGGGCTGTATGTATGTATGTATATCTTTATTTATATGGCCCCATTTATATGGTGCCACACAGTGTACGCAGAGCCTTACAATAGACTTATGTCTGCTGCTGTAAATAGAGCTATATATCATAGAGCTTCAATGCAAATGGGTCTGCATTAGTAGCATAACATTTCCTTTGTAAGCTCTGTGGTATCATTATTGTAGCTTTACTTAAATCTATGTTTTGTAGTATCACTAGTGTAGCCCTATTTCAAATGTAAGCTATGTGGTATCACATGCCTTACTTTGAAACATTAATGCCTTTTTTAACGTTAATAAAATGGGGTGGGCTGGGCCAGTAGGCTAGAGTGATAGTAGAAATAGCCAGTAGACTGAATTTTCTCCCATGCCACAAGTTGTCAGTCCTCACCTGTGTGTATGTGTATGTGTCTAAAATCCTAATTTTCTAATGCTTATAATTATTTAACTTAATGTGTAAGTCCAATTTCCCACAAACCCTTAAAGTGTGGTCTAAATTTTTTTTTATAGAAAAAAAAAGTTACAGGATTGGGAGAAAAAGTAGACTCCAGCCCATTATAAATTTTTTTTGTGTTGATGAAAAATTAGATAGAACTACAGCAAAATCTACTTAATTGCTCTCCTAGAAATTTGGCGCAAAGATAGGATAGGATGCAGTTCTTTCAGTTACCACTTGTTGATCAGTGGCTCAGATGCCAAGATGTTGAGCTCTCAAAAAACTGTCTGTGCTTTAGCAATGTGTTTTGCACAGAGGAGTTTTTTTTACAAATTTCTGTATGTGCAAAACAGGCATGTTATTCCAACTCTGGATTGTTTACAGTATTTCTTTTATTTGTTTAATCAATCAAGCATATGAATAGCAATTGATTGCCGAAAGAAAAAAAGTAAAAATACCTAAAACCCAAAAAAATAGAATTAAGCTGGTTGATAATGAGTGTGAAGCATGATCAATTAAGTAAAATGTTATATTATAAAAAATGTTGTTTGTGCCGGTGAAGCATACTCGATTAAACAAAACATTAAATGATAAAAAGTTCAATTGTGTGCATGAATTAACAAAAGTTTAAATATAAAAATAACATATACAAAGTGTTGAATGTGCACACAAATTCAGCTAAATCAAACAAAGGATTAATGTGAACGAATATAAAAGTAAAACATATGTAAGGTTGATTGCATATGAAGCAAGCTCAATCAGACAAAATATTATATGCCTATTCATGTAAAGCTCACTCAAGCAACATATGAAATATAAAAAAACTGTAAAAGTTGAAATGCAGAGAAATGCTCTTGTGAACAAATAATTACATTACAAAATAAGGTTGATCATGCACATGAAATTTGGTCTATCAAACAAAACATTCAGCTACAAATGAAATTACAAGAAAAATAGTATAACTTAGAAGGTTGAAAACTTATGCTAAAGCTCAAGTACTGTGCAGACAATTTTAACTTTATATTAGAGATAGAGAGAACCAAAGAGAGTGAAAGTGATCAATTCTGTTGCAAACCAAACTCCATCACAGGGGACAAATACAAATTCCCCAAATTCTCATTGATTTTAACTTGGCTTTGACCCCCTTGAATGTTAGAGAGGTCCCCACAGTATTACAAAACAGTATGTTAACAACCTTTCAAGCAGTTAAATCCCTGTTTAAGTCAATTATAATGCTCTGTGCATGAAAGAAGTTAAAATCGACAGTTAAGGGGGGCATGGCCTGACTGCTCTTGGAGTAAGACATGCATTGAATGAGCTCTGTCTTTACCTGAATTGGTTTTTCAACACATACTTTTTGTGAAGCAGATTTCTCTCCCTTATTGATAATCACAGTACACCTTTATCGGATGAAAGGGCGCAGAGAGAAAGAGAAAGGCGAGATCAGCACATTAGTTAAATTCCCCCCATTGTTGCCTACTCATCCTATGCTTTCCACGGTGACACATAAGCCTCTCCAGATGACCTCGCAAGTTTGGGAAATGCCATCACTCCCTGGAGATAGTCCTGTTAAAATTACAGGTATTCAGGCAGTAGATATGCCATCAGACAAAATCAGACCTGGCTGATCTCCTTGAAGGATTAGTATACAAGGATAACTTTCAGTCCTTCATTGAAGACATCAAGCCCACCATGAAGATAGAGCTGAGTGCCATCACAGTAGCTCTCTCACAACTGATGCAGAGATTTGTGTTCTTAGAAGAAGAAAGAATGGTTGCAGTCAACCATACCATGGTCCTAGAGCAAACAATACCTGAACATGCTGACATCATCACAAATCGATGATCTAGATAATAGAAGCAGGCATTCTAACATTAGCATCAAAAGCCTGCCTGAATCTATAACCCCAGAAGAATAACGTGTAACACTTGCCTCACTCTTCTCCTCCATTATAGAAGATCTCTCTCCTGATAAAAAATCTTCTTGAAAGACCCCATAGGGCCCTAAAGCCCAGAGACACCAATAGTGGCCCTCCCAGAGATGTCATTGTATGTCAGCATAGATACAAACTCAAAGACAGTATTATGAGGAAGAGCCAGGAACAAGCCTATCTCCAATATCTCCCCTTATAACTTACACCATAGAAGATTCATCAAACCTCTCACCAATCATCTGAAGAAAAATCAGATGCAATATAGATGGGTGTCCCTACAATGTAGATACAGTTTTCATTGGTCCTTGTCCTCTATACATTATCTTGGGATACAACTATCCCCCTCACTGAACACTTCCCAAAATGAACCTAATTCCACTAATTAAAATGGTTAAACACGATATTTTGCACTGCACCTCACCCTCTTTATTCTGTTTGGGGCACATCAACTTGGTGAAAGTGATGATCCTCCCAAGGGTCCTATATATTTTCAGTGCCCTTACAATATATATACCCAAAGTCCTTGCTTACAATTAAACTACCTTGTCTCCTCTTTCATTTTGGAACATTGTTCACCAAGAATATGAAGGGACGTCCTCTCCAGACAACCCATGAATGGCAGTGCAGGCCTTCCAGACTTCACAACATACTATAACGGCTCTGCTCTTGCAAAACTCTTAGATTTTAATTTGTCAGCTCTTGAAAGATGGACTCATACCCTGAGAGAGAGGTCCTTGGACCCACTGACCCCTTACAACTTATATGTTCATAAGAATAGAGGTGTGAAAAGACTTTTAGACTGGGAACTCAGGTCTCTTTACAATTAAATATGTAAAGTAAAATATCCCAGAATTTTCTATTATAATGGGACATAAAACCTATCCCCAGGTCTAGCCCTGTTTTTAATGTGTCACCTAACTAGTAGTTTAACCACAGCCACTAACCTGGCCTTGGATGACGCTTTCATGTCTAATTAGTGATTCTTTACTGGTTGTTCCTTTTATGTAGAACACTAATTTATTTTCAATTGAGGTTTTTCATTCGCTTAAAATAATAATAATAATAATAATAATAAATACAATTCACAGATTTTTCTTTCCCTGTGTGTTTTAAGTGTGTCAACTTTTCTTTTGATCGTTGTAAAGCCATATTGATTCATTCTTTTCCTCAATGTCTGTCCTTTTTCCCCAATCTAGTATTCTCCCATAGGACATTGTGCATACATTATACCATAATGAGGAGCAGGTGAAGGAACTGTTAATTTCATAGTCTTGATGTCTATTTGGCATTTAAATCTTTTCTGTGCACAGGATGTGTGGACAGGTCTCACATCCTTTTTTATTCCATATCAGAATGTCCCAGTTCTTGGAGATTTTCTCAGGGAGCTTTTGACAATAATTTTCTTTGGTGATTGTTGGTATGAGATAAGTGGTCAGTCTAGAAAATGTTTTTTTTAATCTTCTATACTGTTGACTTGTCAGTGTTGACTAAAACCTCATTATATCTTGGTATTCATGCTATACTTTATACCTTGTTATTTTAAACATAGACTCCTACAGATGTGTGATTTCTGGAATTATCATAGAGGCTGTACATAGTATCAATTTAATATATTGGATATAATGGACTTTGTAGCAGTCTGGTAAGAGAGTTATATGAAAAGCTGGGCATAATAAAGCTCAGATTACATTGGATGATAGGTGTACCATGTTAGGAGCCATTATTAAATATGTTTGAGAGAAGGAGCTATGTTGGGGCTGTCGTGGTAAAGATAGTGGGGAGCCATGTTTGGAGGAAATGTAGCTGCAACATTTATGATTAGTGTACTGTTTAGCCTAATATTTACTTCTTAGTTTGGAGGCTGGTTAGTGGGATATAATGTGGGTAAGTATGCACAAATATAGTCCACATTACTTAATATCTTAGGAAAATGTTGAAGATTTTGTCATTATAATATAATAACATATAGGCTCTATAAAAATATATACCTCGCACTTTCTATGCAAACAAGCACAATAGTGAGGCTGACAGACAAGGAAGAACTGGATCAATTCTGGGGCAAACCAAATGTACTACAGGAGACACTTCCTATTGATTTAAATTAAACTTTTAATCTCTTAACTGCTAGAGAGGTCTTCAAACACATTTCTTCATAAAGTGTTGGCAACCTCTCTTATATTCCAAGTGGTAAAATACCAATGTAAGTTGACAGACATTTGTGGTGATGTAATGTCATGGGCAATCACAATGGAGGTCAAGGATAGATCCATTATCTGAAAGTCAACAATGGCCCCTACAGTCTCTCACTTTACTAATGTAGGGATTTAGCAACAGTAGTAAAGTAAAAAAATGTGCATTATCTCTGTATATGTAAAAACTGCCTTCCATTTTAAGAAGTTTACGCTCTGGAACTATATACTAAAGATTCCCTTCTATAAAAAGTATTTACACTAGGTCTCAAGATTCCTAACAGTGACCCTGAGAGTGTCAGCAAACGGAAACTAAAGGATGAAAGTAAGTTATATATGCACTTAACAATCTGAGTGTGAGAGTGGTGAACAATGCATTGCCATGTCAGTATCTATAAAAATTATCTTTCTGGTACCTGAGACAATATGGGTGTATCCATGTTTACTCTGTACCAGATCCTTTTAGCATAGCAATATTGATAGTCTCCAAAGTGATCATGCAGTATTGCCTGTAAACTGTCAGAGATAAAGGTCTTTCAGTACAGAAAGGGGTAGGTAGTAATCTCAAATAATAAACTGCCCTAGTTCTTGTCACTCATTAATTACTGAAAAACAAAAGTATTTTCTCAGTGATTACATAGAAGAGTCTGTACATGCATTAGTAAAGGGATCTAAAATTAAATATATATTTTTTTTTCTTATACTAGTTCAATGTACATGTAAATGTAATTAATAGTGTTGAGCGAGCACCCCGATGCTCGGGTGCTCGGGTGCTCTGACCACCCCCTGAGGCTCGAGTGCTCGGCCGAGCACCCGAGCCCCATTCAAATGCATGGGGCGACACGAGCATTACACCAGGCACCCCCTGCTCTGATGAGGGGAGGGTGCCTGGTCAATGCCCCCCTTCATCTCCGCTATGCCCCCTTCATCTCTGTATGCCCCCTTCATCTCCGCAATGTCCCCCTTCATCTCCGCAATGTCCCCCTTCATCTCCGCTATGCCCCTCTTCCACAATGTCCCCCTTCATCTCCGCTATGCCCCTCTTCCACAATGTCCCCCTTCATCTCCGCTATGCCCCTCTTCCACAATGTCCCCCTTCATCTCCTCTATGCCATAGAGGAGATGAAGGGGGACATTGTGGAAGAGGGGCATAGCGGAGATGAAGGGGGACATTGTGGAAGAGGGGCATAGCGGAGATGAAGGGGGACATTGTGGAAGAGGGGCATAGCGGAGATGAAGGGGGACATTGTGGAAGAGGGGCATAGAGTCTATGCCCCTCTTCCACAATGTCCCCCTTCATCTCCGCTATGCCCCCTTCATCTCCGCAATGCCCCCGTACCTCCAGTCCCTGGTGGTCCAGCGGAGCGTCTTCTGATCTGTGCCTCTTCCGGCACAGATCCCCGCCACCCGAACATGGCGGGAGAGCACATGGCGGTACTCGACGAGTACCGCCATGTGCCGAGCAGAGCGATGCTCGAGCCGATCCGAGCATCGGCCGAGCACGCTCGCTCAACACTAGTAATTAACCCTATTTAAAATGTAGGCATTAATGTTACTTTGAGGAAAAGATATGATTGGGGGTTACATGTTTAGAGGATTCAAACAGTAATATTATAGAGGCCTGAGAGGGCACAAAATGCACAAGAAAGGAAACTAAGATGGCTGGCAACCCTGCCTTTTTCCTTTGTCCTGGGCTGGGGGCTGTTCTCCCTCCCTCCTTTTCCAGTGCTCCTTGGGGAGGGGGGCCAATTGCCTGGGGGCAAGGGTGAGGGCCTGGGTGGTGTTGGGAGGAAGGGAGAGGAGGGTCTAGTATGAAAAGCTGTGTTTCTAAGTAGGTGCATTAATTTACCTTTTGTTTTTCAAGCCAGCACCTTTTGTGTCAGCAAGCAAGCATGCAGAGGCCTACCATCACAAAGTAGGCAACAACACACTTCCACCCCTTCTATCAGCCAGCTCACCCTGGACCCTGGAAGTCACCCACATTCGCCCCTTTTAATGCAAGACAAGGGGGTCATATATCTGGAGAGCCCCCCTTGGAGCGCATGGAAGCCACTACTGCCTCCCACCTTGGTATACCTCTGGGGGGGGAACTACACAGCTCCAGGCTTTGTTAAGGGAAACTATTAAGGCTATTGGGGGCATACATTACTCTCAACTTCAGGAAGGCTCTGTCTGTGTTCATGCAAGGAGGAGCATGGCTCCTCCTCCCAGCCAGGGTGGGGGGGGGGGTGGACAAGACAATAGGCAAGACACTGGTGCTCTTTTTGTTCCCAGATGTCTACCGGGCACGGGGATATCTGACCATGAATCAACGAGCCATTAGCAGACAGGGCATTCAGGCAGGAAAAGAGAACGTCACCCCAAGAGGGGACAGAGTACAGCAGAGCAAGAACCAATGACATTAGGTGAGCTTAATAATGTCTATGCATATGATGAAGATAACATTGACTCAGAGGCATCTACTAGCACCTCTGACTCAGACTCTGATTCAGTAGACTCAGAAGCTGACGCAGACACCAACAACAAAGTTGAGGGTCTTGTCAAGAAGTATTTAAAGAAGCTAGGGGGAACAGGGACTAACCTCCATATTTATTTAAGTTTGCGGGGGCTGGAGACACTTACGTGTGCGGTTTATCTACCCCTTTTGCTCACATTTCCAACAAGGTGCAAAGGCAGATCTTAGCCAAGAAGTATGTGGAGATGTTTAAATTGATGCGCCAGGCTGTAGAGGATAAGGAGGATGGGGTTAAGAAGGAAGGAGGAAGCAAGACCAAGCACATTATGGACTGGATCAAGGGATTCATGGCATATGTCACTTTCTATATGGTCCATAACCCAGAACAGGCTTTGAACTTGTTTAAATACCAGGATTTAATTGTTGACACGCATACGGCTTTTGGGGGACGTGCATGGGCTGATTATGACTGCGCCTTTCTCCGGAAGATGGCACATAGTAAGGTCCTTAATTTTGGCAGCAGGGACACAGACCTATGGTCAAGGCTAGTCACACACACAAGGGGGGGTTATATCCCTAACCAAGGGCCGCAAAAAAACACCTTCCAAGGGCAGTGCAAGTGAGACCATTGTTTTGCGTACAATGTAGGTACCTGCAGGAAAGGATTTGCTTGTAGGTACAGGCATGTTTGTGCAAAATGTGTGTGGGGGGGTACCCACTCACCACCTGTGGAAAAGAGCAGTCGAAGGAAGGGGGACACTCCTTTCGAGAGGTTTGAGTGGGGTTTTAAAGTTCCAGTTGAGGGTTTAGTGGGGTGAAGCAGCGACTTAGCAATTTGCGCTCAGCACAGCAATACCTAGACATAGTGCAAGAGAAACTCCAGAAGGAGATAGCAGCAGGGCGCATTGCTGGCCCATTTCATTTTCCCCCATTGCACAACCTCATAGTCTCCCCTCTGGGTGTGGTCACCAAGAAGGAACATGAGAAGTTCTGTTTGATACAACACCTATCATACCCCAAAGGTCACTCAGTGAATGATGCCATAGATAGTCAGATTTGCATGGTGCAATACCAGTAATTTGATGAAGCATTGCAGAAGGTCATTCAAATGGGTCCTGGAGCCCTTATGGCTAAAGTGGATGTGGAATCTGCCTTTTGGCTTTTACCACTGCACCCAGACAGTTTTAGATTTATGGGTTGTCACTTTCAGGGCGCTTATTATGTGGACAAATGTCTGCCTATGGGTTTCTCTATTTCTTGTGCATGCTTTGAGACATTCAGTTCCTTCCTGCACTGGGTGGTTCAAAGCACAACAGGGGTTGGGGACATTGCACACTACTTAGATGACTTTCTTCTTGTGGGTCCACGGGAGGTTTCAGTATGTCAGCAGCTGTTGGAACAGGCCAGGGTCACTTTCCAGTATTTGGGGGTCCCAATCGCACAGGACAAGACAGTAGGGTGAGGAAGCCCTTCCATTGAATTAGAATCACTAGACAGCTGAAGGAGGACTTACAAGTGTGGCACACCTTCCTGCAGGATTTCAATGGGGTGAGGCTGTGGCGAGCAGCCCCTGCAGATAATTCTGAGATGGGGTTGTTCACAGATGCAGCTGAGGTAATAGGGATTGGAGCATGCTTAGGGAAGGAGTAGTGTGTGAGCCGCTGGCCAGAAGAGTGGCAGCAGTGGGGGTTCACACAAAACCTAACCCTTCTGGAGTTGTTCCCTATAGTGGTAGCTATTGAAGTCTGGCAGGAGCGTTTTGCCAATCGCGCAGTTATTTTCTGGACAGACAACATGAGTGTAGTGCATGCCATTAATAATCTATCATCCCATTCCTGCCAGTGCTCACTTTGCTGCGTCATTTGGTGTTCTTATTATATTATATTATATTATATATTTATTTATATAGCGCACACAGATTACGCAGCGCTTTACACTCATATTGGTCATGTTGGTCCCTGTCCCCATTGGGGCTCAAAATCTAAATTCACCTATCAGTATGTTTTTTGGAGTGTGGGAGGAAACCGGAGTACCCGGAAGAAACCCACGCAAACAAGGTGAGAACATACAAACGCATTGCAGATGAGTGCATACAACATAATAGACTTGTGCACGGGCAAAATTTTTGGTAAAATTCGAATTCGGACTAATTTTTTTTTTTCTAATTCGGATGATCCTAATTTCGGACCGGGCCTATTCGATTCGGACGAAATTCTTATCCGTTCCGAATTATTCGGCCGAATTTAACATGGGTTAAATTATAGCAGTGCGCGCTACTATCATTATTTGCAGACAGGGTGTGCATTTAGAAAAAGATCCATCCCAAAAATGGACATTGTCGTAGATTGAAAGTCTGTGCATGTCACCTCTACTCTACCATGGGATGCCAGTCACAATGCAAACGTCGAACATCGAAAACCCATGCCTGTCATTCAATTTAGCATGTTCGAACATCGAAACCCCATGCCTGTCCTTCAATCTAGCATATGTTCGAACATCGAAACCTCATGCCTGTCATTCAATTTAGCATATGCTCGACATCGAAAACCCATGCCTGTCACATCCTACTCAACATAAGTCGTCGACTTGAACATGGACAAACTACATGTCACATTCTATGTTAGTACATGGGTAAAGATTAAGGTTTCATTTTCTGGTACCAGCCTCCTACCCTACTGTCCCTCTTTAGTACCCAAATTCCTCTCTCTCGTTTTCCTATCCTGATTTCCCCTCATATCAGATAACTCTATGTGTATATACATTGTAGAGTTTCATACTACATCAAGAATAAACATCAATGATTGTAATGTGATAGATGTAATGTGTTAAAAAGAAAAATTGAGACATTCTGTTGTGAACAAACTGCAACACAGGAGAGAAATAAAAAAAAAATGCTTGACTTCTATACTGAAGAGGGGTCCACAGCATTGTCTTAGTATAGCAATATCACCGTTTTCCGTGAGTGTTCAATACAGGGCTCTACGGTAATTGCTGGGCATTTCCCAATGTCATAATCAGGGGGTGATGGGAGTTGTATTCTAACTACTGTTAGGAAACACATAAGTGATGCACATTCATCTCCCACCTAGAAATTATTTACACACGAGGCAACTCCCCCAAGTAATACCTAGCCCCTTTCCCAGTGAAAGGACTTCCAGAAAGGCTTCAGATCTCTTAGTGACTCACCTGTTATTGCCAGTCAGCGGGACCCGGAGAGTAGGAGGGGGTGATGCTATGGCTGCACGGCACAGTGCTCTTAGTTGGTAACTTGTCGCAATGTTGAAGCTCAGCCCGGCCAGCACCTTCTGGGTGGAGACACCTCACAGCAATCCTGTTCAGGACACATCATGCACTGTTGTGCACGCATTCTAGGGATCCCAAATGTTTAGACTCATTTTGTACAGGGGGCACCCTCCTGTATTTGTAAAACCTCTCTAGCAAATCTGGGACGGTAGACCTATTTACTCAAGTCTTGACTTTAGGTGGGCGATAAACAATACAAAATAGGCATAATGTTTCACTATCACATAATTCACGTCACTGAAGCAGCCAGCAGGCATCGCCACTGAGTGAGCATAGGGCTGCCCGGCTGCTGACAGTCACACTGATGGGACACCCTGCAACACAGAAATGGCGGAAGAGCACAAAATAAACATGCTATGGGACGGCAAATTGCCGCCCCTGTCAAAGTGCCGCCTGGGTCCATGGACCCACTGGGACCCATGTAAGGGCTGGCCCTGTATTCGAACAAATACCTAATTTTTTTTATATTTTGCACAGGAACAAATATTACTTGCTCTTGCAGTGGCAATAACTGGAACTAATGCTGGCTGCCTACCTATGCCTAGCCTAATGCTACCTGCCTGCCTACACAACAACTGTACACTCTCTAATCTCTTCTCTCTCTGAGCTCCAACAACGCAATGAGGAAATCCAGGCTGTCTGTCTGTGTGACTGTGTCATTAGTCCAACCCCCATCATGAAACAAAGAAGGCTATTCGAATACAGACAAAAGAGGGAAGTAGTGCATGAAACGGAGAATGGAATTGGACTAGAGACATGGAGGGAAAATTATGGAGGGAAAGTAATTGAGCGCGCACAGGAAGTACAAAAAAGTCCTGGTCAAAAGTAGTCAAAACTTTTGGAAATGTGTCGATTGCCAAAACTCACGAAAGTTTCGACGAATTTTGGACCTGGGCTGTTCGGAGTCGGATCATTTTTTCCGAATGACCCTTGAGTTTCAGATTGGCCGAATGTCTCCGAATTACCCCATTTTCGACGAAATCCGAATGTCTCCGAATGAATTCGCACATGTCTACAACATAATATAAATTTCAAGGCTAGGCACGTTCCAGGGGTGGACAACTGTGTAGCAGATGCATTATCTAGCGGGAAGTGGGAAACATTCCGTAATTTGGTACCAAATGCTAATACTGTTGGTTGTGTTGGTCCACTATGGCAGTTGGTGATGAGGATCTAGATCAGTTGATCAGAAGCTCCTTGGCTCCTAAGACTTGAGCAGCATACAATACGGTATTCTCTTCTTGGAGTAAGTTTGCACGGGAAAGGGGGCAAATAGCGATAGTGACAGGCAGGCTTGCATACTCAGATACATTAGCCACATGAGAAAGGGGGGCGCATCCAGAGCAAAGGTGGCCACAACTCTGGCTGACATATCCTTTTTCTCTCAACTTAGAGGGATAAGGAATGTGACAGATGGGTTTGTTGTACGCCGTATAATGAAGGGGTGGGGGAAGTCAGCCGGTCCTACCCCTGACAAGAGGATACTATCACGTTGCTGTGATTCTGCCTAGCGAAATTGTTACTTCCGTGTTTGTCTTTATATACGCCCTCCTGTTACTATACTGGTGCCCTTTCGTGGTGTACCCATATCTAGCAACTAATAGCTCTTGTTTCCTGTTTCCATGTATGACCCGGCTCGCCTGACTACGCTTAGTGCCTGATGCTCCTGTGATCCAATTCCGTTGCATACCTTGGACTGGCTGACTAACTCCTTGTGTACCGAACTGGCTTGGCTGAGTGTCTGACTCCGTTACTGACTAGGACTGGCTGATGATCCGTTATCACCGATCTGGCTGGCCTAGTGTCCGGTGGTTCTCCTGACTGGCTGTAAGTCCATGTGTGCCGACCTGGTTGTGCTTCTAGTTCCATCACTCATGGGACTGGTTTATTCCCTCTGTGTACCGATCAGGGACACACCGGTTATGGACTGGTTACGTTACGTACCTAACCTATCTCTCTCCCGCTCGCTTACCGCTCCTATAGTCTCCTGGAGCCTGCGGGAGTCCCTGCACTCAGTGTCTGTGTTGCCTCCGGTAACCCTATAATATCTGGGTCCAGTCTGTACCACACTTTTGCCCGCGTTTCCTCAGTTCACCCTATTGGCTTAGGGACGTTATATTGACAGCATCTGGTGTCTGTTGCCTCCGTTAAGCTCCCCTTTTGAGGCTTCCTTGTTTAAATGTGCATTTGTGATGTCCTTCTGTGGGGTATTCAGACTGGCGGAGTTGGTGGCACCAGCTAGGGGAGCCATGGCATTGCCTGTTACAGAGTTCAAAAACTGATCAGGAAGGCAAAGGCAGTTGGGCTCGCATGCTCCCCAGAAGGGACACCGCCTGTCCAGTGGCAGCGGTGAGAGAATTTATTGTGCTTAGACCACCAGGGGAAGGGTCATGTTTAAAGCATGCTAACGGCACTTTTCAGTTCAGTTCAGAGCGGTGCTACGCAGAGCTCTAGCCTTGATCGGTTTAGACCCAGCAGTTTATGGTACTCACTCATTTAGAATTGGTGCAGCAACCGCAGCAGTGGCTCAAGGTAGCTCCCCCAGGGAAGTAATGGGTTTAGGAAGATGGAAATCTGGGGCCTACAAAAGATATGTACGCCTACTTGACACTGCAATTAACCTGTCAAATTTTGTCTGCCTTTTACAGCTAGCAGATCTACCTGGAAAAACATTCTTCTTGGGGTGCTCCTATTTCTTTGGGCTGTGAGGAAAGCAGCCACATCGGGGGTAGGCAGACAGCTAGGAATCCCACAGGAATGCATGCAGGTTTCTGGCTGGGCAGAGCATGGGGGCGGGTGTGGGATCTGTGGCTGGTGGCAGTGGATATGTGGGTCCATCTGCAGGTCGTGGTTATCCTTGTAGGTGGTAACGTACTTGCCAGGGTATCATCTGTGGCCCTATCCACATGTTATAGTTTTCATGCCATGGCTCATCTGGTCAGGAGTAGTGCCCAGGCTGTCAGGTTGGGGGACACATTCGGCCCACACCATTGACAAAACTTGGTATAAGGTGACATTGGCATATCTTGCCTTCCTGTGGGGGGTACACCATTACACAGGCTTGTACAGGGGAGATGGTGTACATCTATATAGTGACTGTTTGGGTTTGTTAACCAGCGTATTAGGTGCAGCCCTAGGGGTTAGTATGGGATCACAGCAATAGGGTGGGGAGCAGAGAGTCACCTTAGAGGCCCCTCTTTGGGTGGCGGCATGTGGGTCAGCCAGCCTGCCTCAGTGTGGCTTAGCTTCAGAAGGTACAGTTTCCAGAGGGCCTGGTCCCGCCAGGTCCCGCCCTATGAAAGTTTCAGTTGCCTTTGGGGCTGGCTGCACCGAGGCCCCTCAGTAGCAGGGCAGGCTAATTCTGTGGGGCACTGAGGTAAGGGGAGGGCTTTGGGAAGGTGTCAGTGCAGACCAACATCCACAGGCCCTTACAGTTTGAAAGGAGTGGCCATCGTGGAGGTCCAGGGTAGGCCTTGAGTGCCTGAGAATCCCCTACATACCTCCATGGTGGCGGGCAGCTGGGCACCTGGGCTCAAGCTGACAGGGCTGGACATGACGCCCATGCCGGATGTTGGCCTGGTGGATCCGCATTAAATGGGGGGATGGTCCTCCAAGGGTAAATAGGTCAAACCCATTTTAATAAAGCTGTGATCTCTTTATTCCCACCAATTACTGTATCTGTGTGTTTCTTTGATATAGGGTTGGGGGGGGCTGAGGTTTGTTGGTTGGGGGAAAAATGTGGGTCGTGATGCCTATCCATCTTATAGAGGCCTGAGGGGGCACAAAATGCCCACGAAAGGAAACTAAGATGGCTGGCAGCCCTGCCTTTTTCCTTTGATCTGGGCTGGGGGCTGTGCTCCCTCCCCCCTTTCCCAGTGCTCCTAGGGGAGGGGGGGAGGGTGGCCAATCGCCTGGGGGCAAGGGAGAGGGCCTGGGGGGTGGTAGGAGGAAGGGAGAGGAGGGTCTAGTTTTATGAAAAGCTGTGTTTCCAAGTAGGTGCAGTAATTTACCTTTTGTTTTCCTTCCCTCACAGCCCTTCAAACTGCCCCTGCTACAGCAGATTGGAGCAGAATAGCAGCAGCTACAGAAGAGGTCATGCTTAGTAGTGATGAGCGAGCACCGTGATGCTCGGGTGCTCGGGTGCTCTGACCGAGCACCCCCTGCTGCTCGAGTGCTCGGCCGAGCACCCGAGCCCCATTGAATACAATGGGAGCACTCGAGCATCAAACCAGGCACCCCCTGCTCTGATGAGCGGAGGGTGCCTGGTCAATGTCCCCCTTCATGTCCGCTATGCCCCTCTTCCACAATGTCCCCCTTCATCTCCTCTATGCCATAGAGGAGATGAAGGGGGACATTGTGGAAGAGGGGCATAGCGGAGATGAAGGGGGACATTGTGGAAGACGGGCATAGACTCTATGCCCCTCTTCCACAATGTCCCCCTTCATCTCCGCTATGCCCCTCTTCCACAATGTCCCCCTTCATCTCCTCTATGGCATAGAGGAGATGAAGGGGGACATTGTGGAAGAGGGGCATAGCGGACATGAAGGGGGACATTGTGTAAGACGGGCATAGCGGAGATGAAGGGGGACATTGTGGAAGAGGGGCATAGAGTCTATGCCCCTCTTCCACAATGTCCCCCTTCATGTCCGCAATGCCCCCTTCATCTCCGCAATGCCCCCGTACCTCCATTCCCTGGTGGTCCAGCGGAGCTTCTTCGGATCTGTGCCTCTTCCGGCACAGATCCTCTTCACCCGAGCTTGTCGGGCGAGCACATGGCGGTACTCGTACGAGTACCGCCATGTGCCGAGCAGAGCGATGCTCGAGCCGATCCGAGCATCGGCCGAGCACGCTCGCTCAACACTAATGCTTAGGTCACAATATTGCCCGGCACAAAATATAGTTCATGTTAGGCCCATAATGTGGGTCCCCCAGGCCGCCTCAGTGTGGCTTAGCCTCAGAAGGTACAGTTTACAGAGGTCCTGGCTGACAGGGATCTGGGTCCCTCCCTTTGAAAATTTCGGTTGCCTTTGGGGCTGGCTGCACGGTGGCCCCTCAGTAGCAGGATGGGCTAATGCTGTGGGGCACTGAGGTAAGGGGAGGGCTTTGGGGAGGTGTCGGTGCGGACCGGCATCCACAGGCCCTCACAATTTGAAAGGAGTGGCCATCGTGGAGGTCCAGGGTAAGCCATGAGTGCCTGAGAATTCTCTACATACCTCCATGGTGGCGGGCAGCTGGACACCTGAGCTCAAGCTGACAGGGCTGGACATGGCGTCCATGCCGTATGTTGGCCTGGCGGACCCGCATTAGAGAAGGGGAGGGTCCTCCAAGGGTAAATAGGTCAAACCCATTTTAATAAAGCTGTGATCTTTTTATTCCCACCAATTACTGTATCTGTGTGTTTCTTTGATATAGGGTTTGGGGGGAAAAAGGGTTTGTTGGTTGGAGGAAAAAGGTGGGTAGTGATGCCTAGCCATCTTAAAGAAACAGTACTGTTTGCAGAATCTGAGCTGCAGTTGTTGTGTCTAGAGCAATACCAATGACTGCACTAAATAACCACTCCTGTTTTTTAGGCTGGTTTATTTATCCTTTTACACACCCAGTAACATGTTCTTTTCTTTTCTTTTGGCTAAAGCTAGGTCTGAAGAAGTGGTAAGGGGACCATGAAACATTAAAGCTTGCCATTTGTTCTTAATATTTTAGTATTGTTATTGGAATTTTTATTAAATTTTTGTATTGAGAATTTATATTAAATATTTTTGAAGAAAAGGAAAACAGCACTTTTTTGGATTTGACAACTTCCTGAATGCACACCTGATCAGAGAAAGGCAAATATCTCTGCTTGCTCGATTTGCTGTGGTCAGGTGTATAACTCCCCATAGCCACTAAACCTGTGAGTATAATTTCTATTATATACTCTGGATTGTTAAAAAGATAATAGGCACAACTGGGCACCCTCTCCTGTTTTTGTTTGCATGTCGTGTACCTCCATTGAGCTGTATTGAGAAGCAACCCTGCCGACAGGAAGAAGCTTGACTGGTGTGGGGACAGTATAAAATACCCCTGAATGCGCTTATATTAACTAGTGTTGAGTTGAACACGATAAATTGTGAGTACGGTCCAAGAGACGGTGGTGGGTGTGGATAATATCTACTAAAGTTATTTCACTAGGAGCGCCTTCTTTTGTGTTTTCTTGTACTAGGTCAAGATGGATATGAAGATAAAGCTGGACAGAACCCCGATAATGGGAGGGATGCGAGATACAAGAAAAAAGATAGCCTAACTCAATATACCAAAAAAGGACATTATGCCTCTTAAGTAAACTTTGGTCAGTGTATCCCGACTCTTAAGACTTCACTAACTTCAGAGTGGTTTAACTCTTTGAGTACCAGAGGGTTACGCAACACATTGCTTTGCAATGCGTTGCATACCCCTCTGGCACTCAAAGGGTTAATAGACAAATATAAAATATGCAGTGCTTGCTAAAGAAAACAGTCCTAAAATACAAATATTTGTTTCAAACAATCTATCTTAATCTTTCAATAGTAGTTTCTAATTTTTTAATGCCTTCTGGTTCTGCAGATTGTGAACCCATTATTTTGAATTGGTGCATTTTAAAAAAATCTGTGCAGAAAATAATCTTGAAAAATAAATTAACATATATTAATCATTTTTATAATTACCTTTTGGGTGACAATAGCATGGCTATAACTACAAATGCATAAACTTTTTTATATGAAACTTAAAGAAATATTAATATTATTGATAAATATTAACAGAATACCAGTCATTACTCATTCAGAATAACCAAGTGGAATGATCCCTTCTCTTCTGATAATAAATTAATTTGCATTTAGTGCAAAAGAAAAAGCATCAAACCTTTTCCAAGTTTCCTCTTTCATTACAGCTTAATTACATGACATAGCCATCTTTCTTCTGAAAGTATTACCACAGTGATCAAAATGAAGACAGGATAAATAATGGCAGTAACACACTGTATATGTTTTAATTAGCTAAAGGTAAGCAAATGAGGTTTGCTGCTATTATATTAAGGTCACAGCTCCACATGGCTTGATCTACAACACATTAAGACAGGGAAGGTTTGGGTAAATTAGGGTTTAAACATAATCAGCATAATTAAACTGAAAGTAAGTAAGAAAATGCACTTCAAGTTTGAATACTTATAATTCTACTTTTTTGTTTAAAACAGTAAATGTTATCAGCAAGGAAGTATTAGTTGTACCATTCCCTTGCCGTCAAAGAACAGTAACTGGTTTTGTAGATGGAATTCAAGATTTTTAGGAGACAACGTGCTATACTAATAGTGATGGAATTTTACTAATACATATGGTATTTTATTTTTTCATTTTTCTTGGCCCTGTGATTTCAAGATGAAATAAACATCCAATATGCTGCAAAACAATAATGTCAGCTGTCTATCTAGCATCCAAAAGGGGAATTGTGGAGATTCACATTGAAGGTGAAATAAGTAGATGTAAGATGGGTGACTAGGTTATATTGAATTGTGAGAAACTAAAGTAGAGGTGGACAGTTTTTATGAATGAGGTGAGAAATTCAGTAAATGTAAACATAATCAAGAGGAGGAAAGATGAATTGGGCCCAAGAGGTTTTGAAAAACGACCTAGGGAGAGATGCATTAAGATATGATGTAAAAGTGATAAACTGGAGATAACATCTCCAATGATATCTCTTCTCCAAATCTAATACTATGGCGCTAAGGCACTAAGATAACATAGGGACTGGAGAAATTATATCTCCACTTTATCACTTCTTTATCACTCCTTAGTACATATCCCACCTGTTGTGTTAAACCTTTGAGTGACAGATGGGTGCATAACACATTGCAAACCAATGAGTTGTGCACATTACTGGCACTGAAAGGGTTAAGAATATAATGTAATCATATATGTCTATAAAGGCAAAGGTTTAGTAACTCTGCAGCAAAATAGTTGCATCTTATGTACCGGAAAAATAACAATTCTGATCAATGTTTTTTATCTGTCTTTTCTTTGATACATCCTATATTATAATACGCTAAGTTTGTCAGAAGCCGTCATGAGCAGTAGAGAAGGCTGAGCGTGCTGCCCGCACCAAGGCTAATATGGAGTGGGGCGATATGAATTCAGACAGGAATCCTCTCTGCGCACCTGAAGGTACACAGAGAGGACTACGGTCTGAATTTGGAGCGCCCCGCTCCGTATCAGCAATGACATGGGCAGTCTCTAATGTGCATGACTGCACCGATCCGTTGCTGGGTGGCACTGTGACCCGTGTACACAGGCTCTTAAACTAGCATAGAATAATTGTTTTTCTCCAGGTTTGATAAACTTTTGCCATTTTATCAATTATTTATTAAGCCCATCCATATCTGCATGCTGCAGAGAATGCTAATTAGTATCAAATCTTATGAAACACTTAAAGGGATAGTAATACTTCATTTTATCTTTATTTTATTTTGTAGGCATTAAAAAAACATGAAGAATGATATACGTCTTATCTCTCAAACCTTTATGGTTTAAGAGATATTCACAAGCAAAGTATCCCCCCCCCCGTTCAGCCAGATCAGAAGGGAGGTGCCCAGGTAGACTGCAGAGAGGGACAATCTTCAATTAAGATAAGGGAAAAAGCTGAAAAACTTGTCAAGGGGGGCAGGGCTTTCATTCTTTTCATAGGAATAAGATTGTCCCCTTCTGTTATCTGTCTGGTCTTACAACCACATTCACATCTGAGAAGAGATGGCTTACACTAGGAAAAAGAGGCGGGGAGGGGAACTTTGCTTGTGAATATCTCATAAACCATAAAGGTTTGAGAGATAAGACTTATATCATTCTTCATGTTTTTTAATGCCTACAAAATAAAATAAAGTTAAAACGAAGTGTTACTATCCCTTTAATATTGAAATGCATTGATGATGGCTCAGCAGAGTATCTCTTTGTTTTATTATATAAATTATTTCTTAAAAATTGAGCTTTTGGCAAAATTAATTCATAGGACCATATTCAATTCTTTAAGGAGGTGCAATCTTGTGCTGATTTTTATAGAGGAAATAAAAAACATCCACATAGTCCCATTATTTAAAATTTGGCTTTTAACCCCTTGAATGCTAATGAGGTCTGAAATGCATTGCTTCTGCAATCAATTTGAGTTATCATGTTTCTCCTATGGTGCAGTAGATCCTTGCTTATTGAATATAACTGTAGTCTGTTTATACCATTTACTCTCTATGTTAGTTCCTAGAACAAACAAATGGGCCTGATTTGAAAACTATCCCTGCTTAGGTATAAGTGTGGGTTCCAGTGGCTCCTTCATTGTGATATTCTTAAAAGCTGATCTGTTGTAAGACCCGAGAACTTTAGTCTTGACTCTTAGGTGAAGGATCAGTGGTCTACATTAACCCTTTGAGCACCAGAGAGGTGTCCAACACATGCAGTCAGTTTGCCCAGACTTGTTCATCTTTAGCTTGTTACACGTGACATGTAGACTTTTCATACCAGCAATGTGAAGCAATGCGTTCTGTACTCCTCTGGCACTCAAAGGGTTAAGCTAATTATGACTATGGGCTGGGTTCAATAGCAAAGCAGGAGATGTATTTCTACCAGGTTTCATCTAAAAAGATGCTATTTTAATCTATGCGAATATGTGAAGAAAAAATGTATCACCTGCAATAAACTAGAGATAAATGTATCATCTCCAATTGAATCCAGCCCTGTTGTAAGATTCACTAAAGTGTGATAAAGAGTTGATAAAGTGGAGATGACTTCTTCTGTGATATAACTTCTCCAGTTCCTATGTTATTCTATAGAGCCTATGCACTAAGGTTTCCAACGTTGGAGAAATCTTAGTGCATAGGTGCCATAAAATAACATAAGAACTGGAGAAGTTATATCATTGGAGAAATCATCTCCACCTTATCACCTCTTTATCATGCCTTAGTGCATAACCCCCCCCCACACACACACACACATGTTACCATAAATGATAATATCTCCTGTCTTATCATTTTAGAAGTGGATATCATTGCTGATGTTTTCACCTGATAGACTGATATCACTTGATATTGGTGGCTGCTCTAAGTAGAGCTGCAGTTATTCTGGAGCAAACTTAACTGGGGGTCCAAATAACACATGTAAAGAGAGTGTGAGAATAGACACAAAGGAAGACTCATAGATGAGGTGCTGAACCCAAGGGAATAAAGTCATTATGCAAATAAATGTATTCAGACAAAAAGTAAAAAAAAATATAATAATGACTCTAAAAATTAAAAACAGTAAAAACAAAAACACACTAAGGCAGACAATTCATGTCGAAATAAACTGAATTGAAGACCAGAAGAGAAATAGTATCAGAATAAAACAGAACCAATGTGTGTGTCAAAACACCACTACTGGTTTCAAAATATGTAAGACTAGTAAGAAAGCCCGTATACATTGGCTAAAGTGCACCCAGCTACCCCGGCTGCTGCCCCGGAGCCGGGAGCAGAGACAGGACGTGAGCCATCCAGTAATGGGGCAGCGCATTCAGCCAGTCTCTACTGCACATGAGTGCAGTCATGCGCAGTAGAGACTCGCCGAACACGCTGATCCTTAGCGGGGAGCTCCAGACGGCTCCCAGACAAAGCTCCCTGTGTGCGAAGCCACACATGCACAGAAGAGACTCTCTACTGTGCATGTGTGGTTACGGCTCACAGTGAGCAATGCATTCTACCACTTTATGTTATAGGATACTTATTCATTTGCATGAGTGTTTAAACTGTCATGTTAGCCTTCATTCTTATTATGCCCGGAGAAGAGACCTGGGGGGTTATGCACTAAGGCTCCATAACAAGGTGATAAAGCAGAGATGACTTCTCCAGTGAGGTCACTTCTCCAGATTCTATGTTATTCT
The DNA here is from genome assembly GCA_037306005.1 of Rhinophrynus dorsalis. NCBI lineage: Eukaryota > Metazoa > Chordata > Amphibia > Anura > Rhinophrynidae > Rhinophrynus > Rhinophrynus dorsalis. Next base: position 64,801,179 of record CM074724.1, on the reverse strand, counting down.
ATAGTGCATATTCATTAAGATGTCCGAAGTTGGAGAAATCTTAGTGCATAGGCTCCATAGAACAACACAAGAGCTTGATATCACTGGAGAAGTCATATCTGCTTTATCACCTCTTTATCACACCTTAGTGCATCTCCCCCCTAGTGTCCTGAAAGCTGAACTCCTAGAGCCCCTCAGTTAGCCAATAAACATATTATTTTTACTAGTCTCCTACTAATATTTAATCACAGAAAAAGTAATCAATCAATAGAATACTTGTGATCCAATATGACATAATAAATCATACATTAAATACAATTAAATATATACTACAATAATGTCCTTAAAGTGAAAAGTAACAGAAATAGTTGTTAACACCTTAAGGACTGATAATGTTCCAGGACTGTCACGGATAGACTTGAGCAAAGGACCAGTGACAGTTCTGGCACGTCATGGAATTCTGGGATGGCAGCGCAGCTGCACGCTGCTCCACCAGCCCAAAATTCATTGAGTAAAGAAAAAAAAACGGTGTGGTCCTTAATGGCCAACACTCCCCCCACCGCCAAATTGGGTGGTCCTTAAAGGGTTAAATAAAAAATACACTATAAAGATACATAGTGGTTATACATTAAGGTGTGATAATAGGTGATAAAGAGGAGATAACTTCTCTAGTAATATCAGTTCTGAAGTTCCTATGTTATTCTGTGGAGCCAAATAATTCTAGAACTCTTGAGATCTTAGTGGATAGGCTCCATTGAATAACATAGAACTTGGAGAAGTGATGTCACTTGAGAGATCATCTCCACGTTGCATAACTCCCATAAAGTGCAAAGAAGTGCAATCACACTGTAAACACATATATAAATGTAAACATATACTCATCATCTTCAGAGAGAACCACACTATTATAGTGTTTATTGCCACTAATAATTTGAACCTACTAGAGCTAACCATATTCTTGTGAATTCCAGAGCAAACCAACTGTGCCATAGCAGATAAACAAACATTGTCATAATTTAAACTGGACTTTTAGCCGTTTGAATGCTATACAGGTTTCAAGCGCATTGATATCACATGCATTTGGGGTCCTGTTCAGTATTCAGTGAGGTTTGAAGCCAAATTTAAAGTTCTTACAATTTGGAGTCATTTTATTTGTCTCCTCTGGTGCAGCCGGTTTGCCCCATTTTCTTTGCGCATATTGACCATAACCCTTTAACAGTTTAATTGCTTTGCAATCCATTATGCACCCCTCTGGCACTCAAATAATTAAAGGAACACTAATGTCCAATAATAATTTTATGTTGTATTGTTCATGTTAAAAAATAAATTATGTGGAGCAAATCCCATCTCTCAAACTTTTATGGTTTGATTGGTATTCGTTGCTAAAGTCCCCCCTCCCTCATGTCAGCTGTAAAGTTGACAGAAGGAGATCCATGTCAGCCGACAAGACATGGGTCTTCAGCAGAGCCAAAAAAAGAACTATTTTATTGAAATGGTCTACAAAGTGTGCTTGCAAACCAGACACACTTTGTAGACCATTCCAATGAAGTAATTGTTTTCAAGTATCGCTATTTCTGTTCTGCTGAAGAGCCTCCAAATGGTCCCAGGTCCGGGATCTCCTGCTGTCAGTAGAGCGCTGATGTCAGGAGAAGGGGAGGGAGGGAGGAACTTTAGATGTGAATATCTCTCAAACCATAAAGGTTTGAGAACTGGAATTTGTTCTACATAATTTCTTTTTTTAACATCTACAATACAACATAAAATTATTATTGGACACACGTGACTGATGACATGTAAAGATGAGCCAAACTGTGGTCTGAGAGATACAGCTCCGGTCTTGGAGAGTTCAATTTCAGACCCAGTTAGTATTTACATTGCTCCGATAGAAGCACTGTAAGCACAAAATACATGATGTGCCAAGACTGTCCCCGGTCCTTCAGGGAAAAAAACGGTGACCATCCTGACATGTCACCAGTCTTTAAGGGGGTTGAACTTCAAGGGATAGTAATACTTGCAAATTACTAATCCCCATATTGTAGCTTTGTTAAAAAGAAACTTATTGCCCCCAGTGTCATCTCTCAGACCCTTATGGTTTGAGAGATGATAGCGCTCAAAGTTCCCCCCTCCCTCCCCCTTCCCTGACTGAATGCTGAGCGCTGACTGCAGGGGAAGCTGTTGTACGACAGTCTTATGTGCATCAGGCGGCTCTGCAGCTGAACCGAGATCACGTTTATAAAAAAGAATTCTTTCACTGAAACGGTCTTCTACATGTGTTTGGTTTGCAAGCACACGTACAAGACCGTTTTAGTGAAAGATTTCTTTTTTATAAACGTGATCATGGCTCAGCTGCAGAGCCACCTGATGCACATAAGACTGTCGTGTATCACATTGCTCCATAAATTCACTTTAATGTTTGTCTAGACTTCAGTATATATGCTTTAAAATTAGACGGTGTAAGTGACACACTTCGGGCTTGCTATAAATCATTTATTTAGTGACACAGAGTTTACTTTTCCTTTTTAACTCCCTTACCCCCAATCCTTCTCCCAGTACTTCAAAACCTAATTTTTTGCCATTGCAATGCACTGGGAGCTCTGTTCTCTGCTTCGCTCTTTCGCACTATCACAGTGAGGAAGAGAGAGTCAGAGGACACTGACAAAGGCAATTTATAGTATACATTTCCTTTGTCATTGGGTCAACCGGCATATGTAATCACTGTAGTAGTGATTACCTGTATTGGCTCAACGGGGAAAGCTGGAAACTGACCTCTCTGGTCCTGGAGTACAGACTCCACGACATGACCACAATGCGTTAGTCCCATCACCCATCCTTAAAGGGATAGTAATACTTCAATTTTACTAACCCCCATCTTGTAGCCCTTAAAAAACTGAATTAAATGAGCCCAGCAGCATCTCTCAAACTTTTATGGTTTGAGAGATATCCGCTTTCAAATTTCCCTTTCCCCTGATGTATCCAAAAAGGATTCCATTCCAAGTAGCACTGAGATTTTTTCTTCCAAAATGCATAACTTTACACTTTCCCACATTAAACATCGTATTACATTTCTTTGCCCAATCTTTCATTTTATGTAAATCCCTTTGTATAGTAGGGGTGGGTGAAAACAACAATTTTTTTGCTTTTTTCACAGAATGTTTCTCCTTTTCACCAATGAAAAAGCCTTTTTCACCACTGCCAATACAGTTTTCGCCTATGTTTCCTATTATTGCAACTTTCCCACTACAATATTACTTCTTCTGTGGGCTGGAAGTCAAAGCTGTGAGTCTTACAACAACACATGCCCTGAAAAGATTATTAGCAGGCTCAGTGCCCCAGTCCTTTGCTCACAACACTAACTTCCTGATTATGAAACATTGGCGAAACCATCCTTGAAAAATAACTGCTGCTTGGGATATTCAAGCAGGGTGTAACACATGACTTCAGTTCTTTAAAGCCTCTGTTTTCAACAAAAGAAAAAGGCAGCATTTCAATAGCCAACATTTTGGCAAGTTTACTGTACCATAGGAGTATATTTGCATTACGTTTGTGCAGTTTTTGATTTCTTTCTAATAATTTAGTAATTGTGGGATGGCAGCACATAGTAGAAGAACTGTGTAACTTTATTGCTTCATCACCATCACTTGTGGAGGTGGTGGGGTGGTGGTGGTGTGTGTAGGCACTCTAGATCCTTGTATGATTCTTATCAGCAAACCCAGAGTCATCAAACTCCTCTGTGGAAGGAGCCATGGATGTTATTTGGAACTTACTGTTGACAGTGACATACTCTCTGATGCATCAATAACATGACTACTCTTTTATCTGCCCCAGAGCCCTGGGATTTTTTGAAGCAATTCTTCTGATGCTAGTTGTGGCATGTTCATGGTATGTCTACCAGTCAGACCTGTGGTTTTGCTTCAAAGATCTCATTGAGGAGGTGCCTATAAGTGAGCCTGCTTTTCCCCCCGCTCACATACTTTTTGTAAAGACAACAGATCCTGAGAGACATATCTCCATACTGTAGACTTAATGGACTACAGGGTTCCTGAGGGGATGCTACTACTGCTGGGTCTTGATGTTGATGCAATTCTACTGCTTCTACTACTAGGTGTCAAAAGTGTAGCACTTTCAGCAGCAGTAGAGGCTTTCATCAAAGCTAAGGATGTGGATGTTAAAGTGGAACTATCACCCCTGTTAAACTTTGGCCCAAATAATTACCCATCTGGAGACTAGCTGCTCAATAGTGCTAGTCGCCAGAATTATTACCTGGTTATTGAGAATTCTATACTGCTCCTGGACTGACAGCCAGGAAACAGCGCAGATATCTTGCCATGATGATGTCAGCACACCTGTGCTGTCAATCCCTTTTGATGCCGAATCACTCCTAGCAATGCCTCCTAGAACAGTCTGGGACTGACAGCGCAGGCGCGCAGACCTCACTATGGAAAGATGTCTGCACTGTTTCCTGGCTGTCTGGCAGCAGTATAGAATTCTCCATAACCAGGTAATAATTCTGGAAACTAGCACTACTGAGCAGCTAGTCATCAGATGGGTAATTATTTGGGTCAAAGTTTAACAGGGGTGGTAGTTCCGTTTTAATAACATGTGTTGTTGTTGCTGCTGCTGCTCACGCAACACAAGTGTGTGTGACTGAGTGGGGCTTGGACTTGTAAGTGGTGACTATGCTGATGATGACCTATAGGAAGACTGTATTTGTAGGCATCTTTGCTTGTCCAGTGTCAGAGTTTCCAATTGTTGTCTCAAACAGATTATAGAGAGGCACCGTACTCCTTCTCCTTTTCCTCCCAGCAAATTTTCTGGCCATGTCATTATCTCTTTCACTCTCAACTTCATCTTCATCAGAAGTTGAGGATGCTTAAAGAATATATTCTAGATCTATATAATTATCAGTCATCATTAGGTCCTCCTCAGTATCACCCGCTGTTTCTTGCCCACTACCCTTATATTCCTCTCTGCTTTACTTTCACAAAGTTTACTATTACTATTTTGAGGAAAGGTATTTTGGTGCTTGTTTGCCTTATTGTCAGATTCAGCAGTTGGTTCTGCTGTTACACCTTTCTCCATTATGCCATCATCAACACTAGAATGAGACTCGTAATCTTCAGTGTTCTTCTTATATGGTTTTTTTCATAGTGCTGGCACTGATGGTGAAACTTTTGGTGGGACCTTGACAAACTGCATCCTCCCGTGGAGGAGAGGGATCATCATTTATTGCACACACTGCAGCAACCATGGCTGCAGTCAGTTTTTGGTCTACCACTTTACTCCCACAACCCTGCACTGCTCCTCCTTTCCCCCTCCCCCGCACCTTGTGCATTTGCTGGACATTAATTAACTACTTTGTGTGCTATTGCACTAAAGTACAATTGATAGAGTTTTATGTCTTGCTGGCCCTCAACAAAATACTCAATCTTGTCTGCTATCTATCATGTCTGCCTCAGTCATACAGCTCATGACAGAGTCCCAGTCAGCTGTCTGTCACCTATTTTTGTAAAAGTTGCCTACCCTGTCTTATCACTGTCTAAAAATGAAAATTCTAGCAAAAAAAAAAAAAATCAACATTTGTCCCCAGATTTCCCACACAGAGATAATAACAGCAAGATCAGCAAGGAAATGGTACTACAGCTGCCTGTGTCATTCAAATCAAATCAGTCAGACAGAATGTTTGGGTATTTGGGGGTCAACCTCCTTTGCTCCCTTCTCACACCACCAGATATGTCCAACACAGAGATAATAACTGCAAGATCAGCAAGTATATTGTTGGACTCCCAGCAGCTGGTGTCTTTCAATTCAAACCAGTCAAACTGAGATAATAACAGCAAAATCAGCAAGGAAATTGGACCATAGCTGCCTGTGTCTTTCAAATCAAATCAGTCAGACAGAATGTTGGGGTATTTGGGGGGCAACGTCCTTTGCTCCCTTCTCACACCCCCAGGCATGTCAAACACAGAGCTCATAATAATAGCAAAATCAGCAAGGAAATTGGACTGCAGCTGCCTGTGTCTTTAAAATCAAATCAGTCAGAGCGAATATTGGGGTATTTGGAGTCAACCACATCAGGAGGAGCTTGGATCACAGCTGCTTGAGTCTTGCCAGTCAATCACACCTAATGTGTGGTATCTGGGTTCAACCTCCTTTCTCTCCTTTTCTCCTCAGAGTATCCCCAGACTCCTATAACACAGAGAAAAATGTCCTCCCTAAACTAAGCATTAACTCAACTTCATTTTCCTGTCCTCTCTAGATCAAAAATTAGCTGCTCTCTCTTAATCTCAATTTACAACAACTCACTGTTCCCTATCCTTCAATCAGGTTTCCTTACAATTGCAATAGCCCCAGTCTCCTTTTATACACCAGCCTCCGCAGTGGCACTGTATCAAATGCCTTTGCAAAATCTAGCCCTTTCTTTAGCATTACCTAGGTTCCTACTTACTCCTTCATAGAAACTTTTTGGCAAGATCTATACCTCATAAAACCATGCTGATTCTTGCTAATAATAAAATATTCTACAGTATAATCCTGAATATAATCTCTTATTATCACTTGTTCCACTTTTACCACTACCGAGGTCAAGCTCACAGGTCTATAATTCCTAGGTTCTCTTTTAGTTTTACGCAAGTCTTGTGGAAATGAGCCTGTGATGATAGAGTATTTAAAGAGTGGTCCTGTTAGCACTGCACTGAAGAACCCTTGGAAGCATACCATCAGAACCAGGTGCTTTGTCAGTATTAATTTTGTCCAGTTTTCCATTGACCTCTTTTTGTGTTAACCCAATATCTGATAAAGGTATGGTTTTACTTGTTAACTTTTGAGTTTCTTATACCATTTTTTGTTCTCTGGTAAAATAACATGTTTACAGATGCTAATTGGAAATATATTTAAAATTATAAAACACTTTTTATTTTTTAGGTGTCCCATATATTTGCTCAGAAAAACCTAATGGCCACTATGAATCAATTCTTCTTGGACTGGTTCTTCAAAAAATAGTCTTTAATTAGTATTTTATCTTATATGCACTGAGGCAGACATGAATCTTTGTTGCAGTACTCAAGGATACTGATATCTTCCCATTGAAGTCTTTATAGAAAGCTTTCAGTGGGAGTAGTTAAGGGTGCAATAAAGAATTGTGCATGCCTCCAGGGCCATGATATCCAGTTCTAAGAAAGATCAATTTTTGGAGAACTAGTCCATGGAACATTGATTCATAGTGGTCATTATGAGTTAAGTATATGGGATTTATTATTAAAAGATGTTAGTGTTCCTTTCACCCCCTGTGCTGGAGATGTTGCTAACATCCAAATTGTTAAAGGGATAGTAATGTTTCACAATAAAAGCAGCTCTAACTAATCTTCATAGTATTTGGGTCATTGAGAGTGTTATTTCAATACTGTCAGAGTTGTAGTTCAAGAGTATTTTAATGATAAAATATCCCCCCTGTCCCTTTTACTGATGTAACATTGCTCAGCAAGACTGTCTGGATGGATTACAGCAATGGACAATCTTCAATGAGTATAAGGAAATACCTGAAAAACCTGTCAAGGTGGACAGGGTTTTCCTTATGTTCACAGTAAGAATATTGTCCCTTACTGCTACCTGTCCTCTGAAGACACCAGATTCTACATCTGAGGGGTGGTGACTTACACTAGGTAAAAGGGGTGGGAGGGGGATACTTTATCATTCAATTACTCATGTACTACAACTCTGACAGTATTGAAATAACACTCTCCATGGCCCAAATACTATGAAGATTAATTGGAGCTGCTGTTTTTGTGAACCATTACTATCACTTTAACTTTCTATTTTATTTTATTACATCTTTATTGACAAGTGCTTGATTGTAAGCTCTATAAATCATTGGATAGGATGTCTTCAGCACAAAGGATAATGTACTAATCATAACTGTAGCAAACCGATTGCACCATAGGGGACAAATAAAAATTTCTCATATTTACCTTGTTAACCCTTGGATTGATAGCAAGCCATTCAACTGATTGATTTGCAATGCGTTGGACACCCCACTGGCACTCAACTTGTTAAAGGTGAACTTTACCCTTGAAATAAGTGACTTTTCATGTTTTCAATAGCAGGGCTTTGCCCTTCATATCACAATCAGTTTTATCCCAGTCAGTTATATTTTTTGTATTTGAACTCTGCTGTAGTCTCTTAACTGAACAAGGACATATTACTACAGGGGAAGGTAATCTTTGGCATGCCAGCTGTTGGAGACTACAACTCCCATCATACACACCAGCTGGAGTGCCAAAGGTTTCCTGTCCCTTCATGACGACCTTGAGAACATACTTGTGTACTATTAGATTCATGGGAGGAGCTCTCTCTCTCTCTCTAGCTCTGTATGGCTAATCTCATTCAGATTGCTAAAGTCTATTGTTTATTTTGTGTAACTATGAGCTAAATGCAAACTCAGTGCACAGTGAATACTGGCAGCTACAAATAAGTATGATAAACATGTTTCTGTTAGACACATTATCCTTTAAGTGCCAGTGTGGTTTCCATCGCACAATGGACACTCTGCTGGCACATAAAGGGTTAAGAGACACATACAGTGGATACAGTGCGCTAATAAATGGAGTTTCAAAGACCTATTTAGCCCTTCTGAGTGCCAGAGAGGTATGCATAGGATACCTATATGGCACTCAAAGAGTTAAATCAATGGGATTTTGTATTTGTCTTCTCTGGTACAGTTGGTCTGACCCTGAATTTCTCCACTTCCTCTTAGTATATCTGTCTCTAACAGCACTGCATACACTATCAGCACAATATTAGAATACATTTTTTAAAAGCCATGGATTTTGATAGATTGTCTCCATTAGTTTGACATACAACAGCACAACTCTATCAATTCACTGTGGCACATTAAGGAGCTACAGTGTGAAAGGGGGAGTGGAGTTGCTGAAGCTACAAATAATGAGCAGAATATATTGTTCACTGCCATATCATGATCCCTTCTGAGTATAACACTGGCAAACATTGGCAACAAAAAAGACCCCCAGATGAGCTTAGAATACTACCACTCCATCATAAAGAATTGTTCTCCAGAGTAAGCATCAGTTGGGAAATGTTTAAAACATTTACCATATGTGGCTAAGAGCAGCCTAATTTGTCCATTTTAAAATTTAGCATTACCTTTGAAAGGATAGTTAATTTTAAAAATGTCTTCATAGGTGAAGCTTTATATAAAGGAGCTAATACATCACCCTTGGTCTTCTGAATAATTAGGAATTGTCACCAAAGAAAAATGCCGCAGTTCATGTAAATAACTATTTACCTAAAGGAAATAAGAATCCACAAGAGTCAGCACACTTTAATGAGGCATGACAACAGAAAAAAAGAAGCCAGTGGTATGCTGCATCTGCTGAAGCTGACATCGCTTATGGTAAAAATTGGCCAAAACAACTATTATTTGTTTTTGCTTGTCAGAAATAATGTAGCTTGAAAATTTTCAACAGGCAACATGCGTCCAGGCCATTTGTTACTTGAAACAGCCTAATTGTTCTCCTGGCAGAAATAAAAAATTAGGGCACTTATGTCATTTACCTAAAATCCTAATTAATGCAAGCGTATTAGAAAATCTGTAGCTGGAAGAAATGTTGTGTGAGAAATAATTTCTTTTTTTTTTTAAGATTTCAAACCTTCATTCAATGTTACATTTGCATATACAAATTTGTTTAAATATCCGACATGAACTATGATATATTTCCTACTATAGTCATTTTGTCTGATAGGAGTGAAGTCTTTGTGCGAATATACTTCTGTAATGTCATATTTTATGTTTTACTGTGTTTGCACATAGAAACATGAAAATATAGACATTCATACAAATACATCACAATATTTACAATTTGTAGGCCTTAGGCACAATATGAAAAGTCAAGGGCAAACAATAAGTTGTTTTTCAGTTATCCTAAACCCACCCTTGTACTCTTTTTCACCACCATCAGATTAGGGAGAGTCATAAAGCTTTAGCATATAAAATAATGAGCTTTTTGCTGCTCGTGTGTGTATGTTCATTTCGGGGCTGGGCAGTCTATGACCTTCCATCAACAGGGGAGAGGTGCACTAAAGTTTCCTAAGGGTATGGATGGTGATGTTTTGTGGGATCTTTGTTGACAGCATGTCACCAATATGCAGTAAGATGTTTTCACCATTATATACCCATCAATCTGCCAGCAATTCGCCCTCATCGCCATGAATTCACTATGCCCTTGACAGGTTCATGATTTTCCCCTTAACAAGTCAACAGTGGCTCATTTGCAAATGAAAATGCAGGTTAATGAGCCATTATCATATGCATGTCAGTGTGTTTATATGTTAATGTAGCTGTTTGCCACATGCACTAAACTCCGATACTTGCCTCTGCTGTCGGAGTTCAGTGTGCTATCATAGTCTCTCAGCCTGGCGAGGTTTTAGATTGTGTGTAGGATGGAAAACACACAAGCTCCAGCACAGAGGCGGAACCCTACTGCAGAAGGCCGGGAGTCGACAAACAGAGCAGACAGATGTCTTTAAGTCGCATAATACAGGAGTGTTGAGATCTAGCAGGAGTCGACAAGTAGTTGAGTAGAGTTGAATGTCGACAACACAGGGTCGAGACAAATGGAAGTCGAAGCCAATCCGGGTCCGGTACACACAGAGAGTCGGGCAATGGGATTGTCAGTACCTAGGGTGAGTTGAGAAGCAGAGAGTCGTAGTGGAGCCGGAATCGGTATACAAGGAGTCAAAACAAACTGAAAATATGAAGAGAGTGGTTAGGCTAACCAGAGTCGGTACACAAAGGGTCGAACAGAAGGCTGGAGCAAACATTCGGATCATAGGAATAAGAAGAGAGGTCGCAGACAAAGCCAAGGTCAGGAAGCCAGATATTCGGATACACGGAGTTCAGGCAAAGGTCACAACAAGAATCAGGAATACAGGTACACTCGATACACAGGTACTAGGATGCTGAGCACAGACCATCAGAGGGCGGGGATAATAGGAAAGTCCCGGGTATAAGTAGGCTATGGACAGGTATATGAGTTCTGTAATCAGGAGTGAGACCGCCTTGAGGGAGGAGGAGCAGATGGGTTTGTGACACTAACATCACATACATGAGGTTGGCAATGTTGGGTTCTCTCTCTATAGCTCCCTATGAAGCCAGAGGACAGTTTGCTGTTCCTGATAAAGAGCAGAGACAGCATATGCCCCTTTTATATGCATTGCATACCCAGTGCACTGAAAGGGACAGAAAAATTGTAGTAACAAACAGATAGAAGACTTGTTACTGCAAATAGTGTAACAGCTTCTTTAACATAAGCTGTGCTGGTCTGGAAGATACCCCAACGGAATCACCTCACATTGCCAGCTTGCACAGAGTCTCGGGATGTGAGGGGATATGACTGGCTAGCATAGGAACAGGTCTTCTGTTAACCATGATATTGGTGAACAACAATGGCTTTACACATGGCTGCCATGTCCTCTGTTCTGCCATCCAACTATCTCAATGCATCAGCTCCCTATTTATCTATTAAATTGTATGAAAAACAAATATTTTGCATAAAAAGAAAAAAAATTGTACTCTAACATGTCCTTCCTTTCACAGTCAATCTCTACAACCTCTTGATTTGTATTTATTTATATTTTGGTTTCTACCTCAATATTCCTTGATGTCAACTCTACTTTCTATATCACATATAGGGAGTGTTCCCTTTGTCTGAGCTGTTTCACTATATCCTTGGTTTGTATCTTGTTGTAACAGCATACAATATGGGGCAGGGACATTTTAATGCATGGGTATTCCAGGGGCCTCTAGTTCCAGGATGCCTTACCTTAAGTCCCCAAAGGTACCAGATTTTCAAAAAACGTGACACTTTATTTGTATTGTTAGTAAAGAGGAGCTTGTCTGGGAGCACAATACATGAATTTGACTGCTTTTCCACAAATATGAATGGGCCCAGGGAATGTAGCAATTAAAATGATCCTTAATGTTTGCCTAGATTTGGTGCATCCTTTCAAATTGTTGCCAGGAACCTCAAAGTTTCTTAAAGCACCCCTAGCATGGAGGATGCAGAGAAACCAGTGTCAACTCTAGCAAAATTCTGAGCCCCCAATTTATTCACATTACTGAAAAATCCTAAACATGTCAGCTCACAGTGAAGAGAAAGCTGACATCAAGGAAAGTAACTTTGTGGGAAGGGGCTAAATATAAACAAAATAATAAATGTGTCACTCTCTGAATGATTGCACTACAAATTAAAGCTGTTATTTCCATTGTAATGCATTTCTATACATTTAACCTATTTGATTAATTTTTTTATACAGTGTTCATAAATTTATTATTATTTCACAGCTAACTTGCAATATATTTGTAGTAAAAGTCATATAATTTAGTTGTTAACATTAAAGAAAAGAGGTGCTTTAAAGGTGTTGATATCAAGACTCATAGCGCATGCAGGAAACGTGCACAGTCGCTATTTCCTGTGTGAAAACCACTAGGGAATAGGTTTGCTCATGATTTTGTTGAATTGCGCATGAAAATTCAAGATTAGTGAACGGCTGCGTATATTTATTTTTTGTGGGCGTGGCTAAGATTAACAATTCTGTTTGAGTGGAATAGCGAATGCGTCTAATGCAATAACTGCTATTGAGAATGAATTTATACGTCTGTGTACTATTGTCATAAAATTGAATTTTTCCTGCTCAATTCAAGAACCATTCGTTATTTAGCTTCCTGTATTAGAATATACGCAAAATCTATCTGCGCACAAAAATGCCTTTATCTGATGCAAACGTTTCTTGCATCGTGCCATCAGTGCTCAGTTCCATTGCTGTGTAAATGCAGCACAAAAATAAAAGTAAAACTCTGCCCATGCTAGAGTGGAGGCATTTGGGGTAGTTCTCATTAAGTCTTAATGATGGAGGAGTGTGAGCACTAAAGCAATAATATGCTCTAATGCATACTCTGAAGTGCAGCTGCATGGTTAGAAAATCAATATCCTACCACAGAAAATAGGCTACATATACAAATTTGTACACTCCCTCTTTGTGTTGATCTGCTACATTATATGGATGCACAGTAATATATCTGTACCTCTATAAATCCAGGCATGTATACAACATATGCATTATATTCTTCTTTGTAACTTTGTCCATGAAAATATAAAGCAAACATCTGCTTAGTGTACTAGGAAAAAACACATTATTTGGAAGAAATTGCTGAGTTCTTGATTCTACCTATCCTCTTAAAAACCTCAATGAAATATTGAACGCCCCACTGATGATAATCATGATTCTAATGATGCCCAGGTGATGATGATAATGCCAATGAGAATGCACTATAAACGTACATGCTTCAGAACAGCATTATAGAGATGCGGAATCAAATTACATGGGCACTAAAACCATCACTCTCTGAAGTGATTTTTTATGTAAACCTCGGATTGGTAGCATATTTCATTTCCAATCCCTTGAAGCACAGGCTCAGAAATCCTTACACTTCTGCACTGAAATAACAGAAGGTAAACCATATCATACTGTGGGGGGACTGAGCCTCTCTACCAGGGAACAGTTTGTAGCAAACAGTCCACAATATGAAAATGTATTTAATGCAATTAATAATTTAAGAATTGAGAGCATGTGCTCTTGGAAAGTTCAATGCTTGTCAGAGTGATAGATGCATGCTTCAACACAGTACATTTCATATGAAGAGCAGAGGGATTTTGCAAACTTGTGCTGACCTTGGGTTGTAGTATATAGGAGGAAGATTGCAAATGTAGGGCTGCTTATGCTAGAAAAGTGCATCAGCTCTCAATTTACAGCTCTAGCCCCCAATTAAAGAACTGTAAAAACATTAAAATTAATGCAGTCTTAACTCCTAGCTCAGTTTTTACTTTCTTAATTAGTGCCTACTGTAATTATTCAGTTTTTGATATCTTGAAAATTATCACATGGAAATTATTTTAGGCTCAGTAACAATAGCAACAACCCTTTATCTGAAACTCGATTAACATATGGAAGTAATTAACACTTAATTACAATGAAAATACTATTACTGCTGATGCTTAATGCTTCAGCTCGAATCAGAAAATCAAGAACAGCGTGAAATGCTAGTGTCTATAGTTCAACTACAATATTATTCCAAACGTGAAATCATAACAAACCTAAAGCCAAAACATCACAGGGAAGTAGGAACTGGTAGCATATTCAAATTGATTTTATTAAAGGCTTTATTACCATATGGCAGCTTATTTTCTGCAGTAATAAAATGGACCTAGAGTGATTGATAGCTCATTAGCTGACTATTCAGGAAAAGAGTAGTGAACAGAAAGGGCAGTATCAGAACCACTAATTCTGATTTAACCCTTTGCATAGTAGAGAGGTTCCACAATTAGTGGAAAAGTCTGAATCCAATGTAACTAAAAGAGGTGAGAGGACGCGTTTTGACTGGGCCTAGCATCTGAGGGGTCTCATTGGATCCTGGGCCCAGTAGGTTATAATTATGAATACCCTTCTCTTAAGGGGCCCACATATTTTGCACCAGGGCCAGATTTACATCCCAGGTGCCCCTGATTAAGGCACTCTGGTTACCCTTAGCTCCACCCATGACCACACATCCCCATCCATCACATGACCCCCATTATCATTCACTGTTTCCTGCCACAAAAATACTCTTGGCCTACCACAAACATGGACAAAAAATATCTTTAACCACTTGGCTGCTAGAGAGATCTCCAACTCAATGCTTCACAATGCGTTGGTGATCTCTCTAGCATTCAAGGGGTTAAATAATAGCCTGCAAAAGAGTATAAAAATGGTGCAGGGACACCAAGATTGTTCTGGACACGCCCACAATTCAGAATGTGGGTGTTGTCAGTACAGCTGAGGCCCCTCTCAAAATGTGGAGCTCTAGGCAGTTTCCAACTCTGCCTACTGGGAAATCCAGCACTCACGGGGCCCACCAATCACTAGTTACTCCACTGTCTGACCCAACTCATTTTTTTAGCTTAGAGATGTTGGCTTCCTTCTCAAGCTCTAGCACGTCTGGGTATGTACTAGAGAGTATTATCACTTTAGTGCATAATGACACAAACGTTGAGCTTTTATAAAGATTTTCATGTTGGCAATCCCTGAACACCTCCCCTATAGGATGTGAAAGAAAATAAAGTAAAGTTAAATCAACTTTCTCTTCATCTTCTTAGTACAAATTGTTAAACAAAGGAAAGATGCCCGTACTCTTCCCCACTGCCCACTACTTGGTGCAGGTGTTGTAAAGAAGATAATTTGCACCATAAATAGATTAATAAATTGCAGATAGGCAGGTGTAGCACAAAGAAATTGCTCCCAGCACCAGTTTTAGTACAAAATCATATTAATACATCCCTCCTATTGAGCTGTAACTCAGTTATGTTAATCTCTTGAATGATATTGTTGTCTCCAGCACATTACTTAGTGGTGTGTTGGAGGCATCTTTAGCATCCAAGTGGTTAAAAAGCTTTCTTTAAACCCAAGGGGTTGCCAAACAAATTGGTTGGAGATCTAGCCTGGCACCCAAGGGGTTAATAAACAAATCAGTCTGCGGCATTGAGAGCCATGGATGCCTTGAGTGTTGCTAAAATGTAAATGACCTTGTCTTCCAACTATCCCTCAGCACCATCTCCCTTTCATATCGCTCTTTGTTGGTTTACTGCTTGATCTGTTGCTCTAATTGATTCTAGAGACCTCCTAGGGGTTGAAAGGAAGAGCTAAGGCAAAATGCATGGAAATGTTTTTCTTTTTCTTCCTCTCTCATGCTTCATTTGAAGTATCTTAGAAATCTTTATGGTAACACCCTCTTTGGGATATGTGAAACTGATACTGGCGTGCTCAGATTATGTGCAACATTATATATAAGCATAAAAGGGAAGGATTTGGATCATCTGGTAACTCAAGTCTGAGATGGATTTACATTACTACAACAGCCATATTTCTGCAAGACAGAGATGACCTATAAACAAAGTGGGTGTTGGCAGTTAAAAACAAAATGAATGGGATGCCTACAATAATTTACATTGCATAAAAATAGATTACCACCCCATCCCTTTAAAGGGATAGTAATACTTCATTTTAACTTTATATTATTTTGTAGGCATTTAAAAAACATGAAAAATGATATAAGTCTTATCTCTCAAACCTTTATGGTTTGAGAGATATTCACAAGCAAAGTTTCCCCTCCTGCCCCTTTTACCTAGTGATAGCCATCTCTTCTCAGATGTGGAATGCAGTCTATAGACCAGACAGATAACAGAAGGGGACACTCTTATTCCTATGAAAACAATGAAATCCCTGCCCCCTTTGACAAGCTTTTCAGGTTTTTGCCTTATCTTAACTGAATATTGTCCCTCTCTGCAGTCTACCTGGGCACCTCCCTTTTGCTCTGGCTGAACAGTGTTACATCAGTAAAAGGGGCGGGAGGGGGACACTTTGTCATTGAATTACTCTGGAAGTACAACTCTGACAGAATTGAAATAACACTCTCCAAAGTCCAAATACTATGATGATTAATTAGAGCTGATTTTATTATGAAACATTACTATCCCTTTAAACCCTTGTATGCTAAAGACAATGTAATTGGTAATGCTGCAGCTCCATTTGGAAGGCTGCCTCTTTCAGTTCTTGTGGGACAAGAATCTTGGGAGGAACCTGTACAATTAGAGCTGTAAGTGTTTTGTCCTGTTTAGAATAAGTTTAAGGGAAATATAATGCAGATTAGATAATGATTCTCAAACATTTTGCTAAATATGTTCAGCGCTAATCACATAACTACACCTAAAGCCTTGTTTCAATGTATACAGTGTCTACTTACCCAGCCTTGTTCTACTATAATCTTATAACCAGACATACATTATATGACACTCAGCAGGGAAATAACACCAGGGTGTAATTATGACTGAGCCTGGCTGGAATTCAAGGAAGCTCATCAGCCTCAGTATGCTGCCCATGAGGTAATATTTTTTTGTTAGGGTGCCCAAAAAATGATTTCACCAAGGCCATCCCATTACTAGTTATGCCACTGATTGTTATGATTATTGTACTGCTTTTATGTTTGTAATTTCAAGTATTATTTTTTATTACATTTCTTTGTAATCCATGTTTTAACATCCAGTTGGTCATTATGAATCAATTCTGAATTGACTAGTTATGCAAAATCAATAATTAATCATTACTAAATACAATTTCCAAGGAGATAGAAATGATTCTTTGTGATTGTACCTCAGGACTTCAAACTTCTACCACTTCTTGGATGATTTCAGTAGGAGTAGTTTTCTGTCCTGTGGAGTATAGCCATAAAGCATCATGGCTGTTCCTCTGCACATCATATCCAGTATGAAATGAATAATGTCTGTGTTAGCATTACTTTAAGGCAGGCATGTCAAATTTAAGGGCTAAATTATCAACATATGACTCTGGCCACCAGGGCCAGATTGTCCATAAGGCAGAGTAGGCATCTGCCTCCAGGCTCACCCTACAGAGGAGCACCTGCCATAGCAATCAATATATATATTTTTTTTAAGTGGCGAGGCGTGACGTGCCACGCTGCGCTGCCCGCCACATGGTAAGGTCTGTGCATCACAGATCTGTAGCTGCTGAGCTCCCCCGGCTCTTTAGTAATGCAGAGCGCTGGGAGATTACATGATCTCCCAGTGCTCTGCATTACTAAAGAGAAGACCACGAGGGAGCTCCAGCAGCTACAGGTCTGTGCAGAAGCACAGATCTCTCCTGCCACTGGACCACCAGGGAGGTAGGAAACGGATTGGGGGGAGAGACTGTGAGGCTTAATGTGGAGCTGATGAGGGCACTGTGGAGCTGATGGGGGGCAATGTAGAGCTGAAGGGGGGCAATGTGAGGGCAATGTGGAGCTGATGGGGCAATGTTGAGATGATGGGTCAATATGAGGGGAATGTGGAGCTGATGGGGGCAATGTAGAGCTGATGAGGGGCAATGTGAGGGCAATGTGGAGCTGATGGGGCAATGTTGAGATGATGGGTCAATATGAGGGGAATGTGGAGCTGATGGGGGCAATGTAGAGCTGATGAGGGGCAATGTGAGGGCAATGTGAAGCTGATGGGGCAATGTAGAGCTGATGGGGGCAATGTGAGGGCAATATGGAGTTGATGGGGACAATGTTGAGATGATGGGGCAATATGAGGGCAATGTGGAGCTGATGGGGGCAATATGGAGTTGATGGGGGCAATGTTGAGATGATGGGACAATATGAGGGCAATGTGGAGCTGATGGGGCAATGTGGAGCTGATTGGGACAATGTGAGAGCAATATGGAATTGACTGGGGCAATTTTGAGATGATGGGGAAATGCGAGGCCAATATGGAGATTTGGAGCATTGTGGAGATGGCCAATGGGGGGGTCACTTCAGATTTCTGTGCCTACAGGCTCCTGAGATGTAAATCCGGCCCTGCGGGCCACAACAACTGTGGTTATTACCATTCAAACTATTTCTCCATTATGTACATTTTACATTCCATATTCTTTGAATCATGTTTTGAAAATATGTGATACTGTATTATTACTGTTTTGCTAGTCTGTATTCACACTTCAAACCTGAGCAGATCCTTGGACTTGGTCCTCTTTCATTAGTATAACAAAGGAATAATTAGGACCAATGCTAGATTTGGCCTCCTTCCAGTAGAGCCCATTGTTCTACTCGTAGAGAATTATTATTAGGACTAATAATAGCTTCAGAAGAAAATATTATGACATCTTCATGGAGGGCCACAATTTATTACTGAGTGGGCTGAATGTTTACTATGTCTGTTTAAAAGTATAAACATGCATATATAATAAATGTCTGATAAATATGAATATTATAAGGATCATTGTGCCACATTTATTAATAAAATGCTACTGATAAATATCCCACCAGTCACTCACTCACTACATGGAGGGATATCCAACACTCAATAAAAAATATATTTTTGCCACACTTCCAGCTGCTGACTATTCAGGTTCTGAAACCTGAGCAAATGTAGTCATAAATTCAAAAGTAGCCCTTTACCCATTATGGATGTCAGCCTGCAAGTTTAGAAAGTCAAAAATGATTTTAAATGAAAGTCAATAAGGAAAGTACTAATGAAATTCAGAGCAAAATTTGGAGCTGAAAAACATGATTGATATACCTACCTAACACCACTTTTCTAAGCCACTTATAGCAAAAAGTGTCCTCTGTAAGCTTCTTGCAAGAAGGGAAGGTTAGTGGGGATGATTATGGGTGTTTTGGGATATTTCTGTATTTTGCACCTTGTTTATCATCATATAATAAGGTGCAGGGGAAAGTGGTATACCTTTTCTCAACAGGAGAGGCACTTGGAACTTGCTTGCATTAAAATTTTAATGATTGTAGAGTGAGTGTGCCAATATGCACTAAAGTAATCATATGTTCTAGTAATTCCCAGGAGTGCAGCTGCAGGAGTAGCGATCAAACATCTCACTCCCAGCACAGAGAACGAGCTGCAGTGGAGTATTCATACATTCTTATCAATAAAGTGGACCTGCTATTTTATCAAAAAGGTGATTTTGAAAGAGTTTTAAAAATTATTTCTATGATAGCTATTTTTTTTATTTCAAGCAATAGTTTATGATATAGCTTTGTTTTATTTGTTCATTTATGCAAAAGAGGTAGTACTGGCTGGCAGGAAGTGACAGTTGGGATGCAGAGCAGTACAGACTATTGGCATTTGGCTATCATACTCGCCAATACTGTCTAATGTGCATAAAGGGAGATTTACTTAAAGCTACATTTCTCATGCACTGCTGTTTTAATTAAAAATGTTAAAGTAAATATCATAAATTTTAAAACAAGTTTTAAATGGCTCAATTCAATAAACTTTTTCATCAGATAAAGGCATTTTTGTGCACAGATAGATTTTGCGCATATTCTAATCCAGGAAGCTAAATACCGAACGCTTCTTGAATTGCGCATGAAAAATTCCTTTTTACGACAACAATACACAGACGTATAAATTCATTCACAATAGCAGTTCTTGCATTAGGCGCATTCGCTATGCCACTCACACTGATTTGTTACTCTTAGCCACGGCCACAAAAAATATATATATGCAGCCATTCTCTAATCTTGAATTATCATGCGCAAACCTATTCCCTAGTGGTTTTCACATGGGAAATAGCAATTGCGCACGTTTCCTGCCAGAAGTTGCCTATTTTTTACCTAGAGACAGCTCCACGTAAAACAATTTGCATATCCATGTGTTTCCTAGATCTGTTGGAGTAAAAACAATCTATCTCTTAAAATTGCCTTGATATGTAAAATATTAACTTTTATGTGTCCTAATATCTGTTACAATGTAACATATTCTATTGGTTTAAGACTTTAAATGTTAGTGGTCTCCACACCCAATTATAAAGCACTGGAGATTTTTCAAGCATGGAAAGAGTTAAACTGCAGAACAAAATATATTAAACTGTGACTGTGTCATGGAAGTTCTACAAAAACTGTAAATTGTATGGCTGTTATGCACATATCAACAAAAGCCATCTCCAGAGTACAGCTTCATATGACAGTCTGTCTCACTACAGGGGATTCTCTGTATATAATCTTTTTATAGAAAACATACAAATGCCCTTGACATTAAAGTTTTGACTACTCTATTTTGCTTTATGTTGAAACTCTCTTATTAAGTCTCATTTTGAGGGTGATGCACTAAGAATAACTTAAATAATTATAATGGCACCGAACATCTCTAGCATTGAAGCTTAAAAGGATAGTAATACTTATAACGTAAAAAATATATATTGTGGGCATAACCCCCTGAGTAAAACAAGGGTACTCCCACTGCTGAAAGGTGTTTTATGCAAAAGTTATTACAAGCAAAGTTTATTTTTTTTAGATGCAGTATCAAAGTGGCCTGAAATTATACAGTGGTGCTGTTGCTACAACATTCTGTGGACAGCTCTTGTCAGTTGACCATAAATCTCCATAGGTTGGTGTAGCAACAGCACCACTGTACAGTTTCAGGCCACTTTGATACTGCATCTAAAAATGAATCTTTGATTTGTAACAACTTTTGAATAAAACACCTTTCAGCACCTTTGTTTTATTCAGTGTGATATGCCCCACATTACATATTTTTTTACATTTTAAGTATTACTATCCCTTTATAAAAAACATTTAAATCCATACAAGTTTTGTGAACTTGTCTCAGATTTATCCTAGAATTTTAGGAACTTGCCTCAGATTTGCTCCAGTTGTACTTAGTATATCAACCTCAAGGTTTTAATATGTATTTTATAAATGGGCTAGTTTTCGGTAACAACATTTCAAAGTACAGTGTCGTTGGGCTCATTAATATTTTCGTAGAGTGTCGACTGTGATTGAAAATATATTGTTTTATCATTGAGGTACGATCCTGACTGAAATTGTCTTAACTAACGACAAAAATGTCCTAACTCAAGACAGAAATGTCCTAACTCAAGACAAAAAATGTCCTAACTCAAGACAAAAATGTTCTAACTAAAGACAGAAATGCTGGTATATAGGAACGGTAATTGTGCTTTTGTTGTGTTTCCTTTAATTATTATAGGTTTCTCACATTCAGAACTTCATTCCCTCCACTTTTTTCTTAACGTACAAATGTTGTCTTTTGCAAGAAATGTTTTTGTCGTTGTACACAACAAATGTTCTTTTCCTCTATATGACACTGGAGAATAGTTTAGCCACACCCTTGCCCCGCCCCCTTGCCCAGCAATTTTGGAGCTGTGTCGTACACAACGGACAGTACTAGTTTTTTGTCTTATACTCTATAGAAAATGTTGTTCATGTAATTACTTATTTTTGTCTTTCGTACAACATTTTTTTGTTGTTATCCCATTGAACATACAGCCCTAGGTGTCCTTAGCTTTGCACATGGCCACAACCCCACTCCTCACATTACCACAACACAGTCACATCCACTGTTTGCTGCAAGCGAGATCTCTCTAGCATCCAATGAGTTAAATAGTAGCCTATAAAGGGGTATGAAACTTGTGCAGGAATATAGAGATTGCTCTGGCTACACCCACAATTCAGAATGTGGGTGTGCTCAGCCGGGCTTAGGAAACGCCCCTACAAATATGTAGCTCCAAGGAGTTGCTTATTGGGAAATTCAGCCCTGGTTTAACCCTCTGAATACCAGAGGGGTATACAATGCATTGCAAAGGTTTAAAGAGGTGTTCATTTACCAGCAACTTGGCATGTTCTGCTTTCAGAAATTCCATGATATACTTATGATTTGCAAAAGTTTGTTGTACAATTGATTTCAATAGGTTTTCGTAAAATTCATAAAAGTCTTTTCTTATGTAACGTACAATGCTATAAATACTAAACACAATCAGGAGCAAAATGATTCCATCCATTCTTGTGTAAAATAGAAGTCTCTGACCTCCTAAAATTAGCTATAACCATTTCAGTGCCAGAGGGGTTGCATACCCCTCTGGCACTGGAAGGGATAAATTAAAGATCTGTTGGAAAGTTTTCCAAAAGTAGAAATCAATAGATGATAGGTTCTTGCAACTCCTGATAACATTCCTGAGAGAAAGACCCTCCTACTGACGTATTCCATGTAGAGGACTGAAGTGAGTGACTGTGTACACATGTTTAGGTGATATATGTGTGAGTGATGATGTATGCATGAGCACATGCATGGTGCTGTGTGTCGGAACATCGGGAACACTGCATGGGAATGTTTTGATCATTGAAATAAATGGACAAAAATTTCCACTGGAAAGTTTTACTTTATCTTGCTTCCCACTAAAATTTCTACTGAAAAAGAAAAACATCTGTCCCTTTAAGCAGAAATTCCCACTGGAAGGAATATTAACTCTTTGTACATCCCTAATAATACAAAGATGAAGTTATCATTATTTGACAATTTTTCATGTTACATGCAACTTGTATTTACCTGCAAGGAATTTGTGAAACACGGAATCTTTTAATTCTTCTTCACAAAAAGTAGGTCAAACAAAAAAAAATCTTTGAAAAAATAAAATAAATAATAGATACATCTATACTACAAAATAATAACCCAATACCTCTGTGACTGACCATTTATGATGAGATGGTTATTGATCTCACTTAGTGAGGCATGGACCCAAAGCCAACAACCTGCTGTGCTGGGAATATAAATATTGGATCCACATTGTCAATCTGCATCTTTGGTTCTGATAGTCATTCATTAACATCATGTAGGGACTTGTTTGTTTATACACTTCACTCAAATACATTTCTTCCTATCATAAGTACATCAACGTTCAGATCCCCAGACACACCAATTATCACCATAGCTCATTTGTGCTGGAGCTGAAATTTCTTTTTCTCTCCCCTCTCTGGGGAGTGGTTGAACATAAATGGCAAAACCAGCAGTGAACAATGGAAGATCCACTGGGCCATATACACAAAGTATAACAATTCTGGAAAGCTAGTTGCCATTGAAATGAGCCATTGAATCCCTTCAATGCTAGCGATGTATCCAATGCATTGTCAATTAAATGAGCAGTATTACTGTGGCCAAAACAATCCTAATATCCCTTTGAATTGTGCCCGTATGCTTATGTTCAAGAGATGACATATTCAATTAATTCTTGGTGTCATATCCATGGAGGACGCCATAACAGTTGGTAGCACACTGCATATGATAATCTTAAACCTTTAAGGACTTGAACAATGTGTCTATTGCTTTGCACCCACCTCTGGCCTGCAAAAGGTTACGTAGGCTCATGCAAAAAAACACATGGGCAAAAGTAATTTTTTGCTCAAAGTAAGATAAGTAGGGTATACTGTTAATATGTGCTACTTCTATTTTAATCCTAATTTTGAAACTGTGTATTTGTGCCCTACTGTATATTGATTTGCCCCATTGATTTGCCCCAGAACTGCTCCACGTGTTTAGTGCGCATCTTCCAAAATACTTTTTCAATAGAGCTGCCACACTGTTTCACAGGGCAGCATGGGTCTGATACAGCTACACTTTTATAGGATTTCTGTTGACAAGACAATAAACTGCAATACATTGTCACTAGTGATGAGCGAGCACCCCGATGCTCGGGTGCTCGGGTGCTCTGACCGAGCACCCCCTGATGCTCGAGTGCTCGGCCGAGCACCCGAGCCCCATTCAAATGAATGGGAGCACTCGAGCATTAAACCAGGCACCCCCTGCTCTGATGAGCGGAGGGTGCCTGGTCAATGTCCCCCTTCATCTCCGCTATGCCCCTCTTCCACAATGTCCCCCTTCATCTCCTATGCCATAGCGGAGATGAAGGGGGACATTGTGGAAGAGGGGCATAGCGGAGATGAAGGGGGACATTGTGGAAGAGGGGCATAGAGTCTATGCCCCTCTTCCACAATGTCCCCCTTCATCTCCGCTATGCCCCTCTTCCACAATGTCCCCCTTCATCTCCTCTATGGCATAGGAGATGAAGGGGGACATTGTGGAAGAGGGGCATAGCGGAGATGAAGGGGCACATTGTGGAAGACGGGCATAGCGGAGATGAAGGGGGACATTGTGGAAGAGGGGCATAGAGTCTATGCCCCTCTTCCACAATGTCCCCCTTCATCTCCGCAATGCCCCCTTCATCTCCGCAATGCCCCCGTACCTCCATTCCCTGGTGGTCCAGCGGAGCGTCTTCGGATCTGTGCCTCTTCCGGCACAGATCCTCTTCACCCGAACATGTCGGGCGAGCACATGGCGGTACTCGTACGAGTACCGCCATGTGCCGAGCAGAGCGATGCTCGAGCCGATCCGAGCATCGGCCGAGCACGCTCGCTCAACACTAATTGTCACAGCTCCTGCATGCTGCTTTTATAAATACATTTAATAAAGGGTATGTCTTATATATTTTTATTTTAAACAATTGTACATGTCCCTAATCTGCTTTTTTCAGTATGTGTCATTGACTCATCAACTTACTCAATGTGAAACATCCCATATTTTCAAAAGGGCTTGGTATAACATAGTGGAAACATTAATTTCTCTTCTTGTTTCATCTAAACAAAGATCTGTACGTGGCTTTTTCCTACTCCTTCAAACAAGAATCACATTGTTTTCCTGTTCCCTACATGCAAAAGGAGTCGCTTCAGAGTGAAACAATGTGATGTCTGTTTGACAAGGCAGGAAGAAGATAGTACAGGTTGGTCTGTTTATAGCATTCAAGGGCTTAAAGCCCCAATTTCCATTGGTGGTAATTGAAGGTATTTTTATTTGGCCCCTTTGTTGCAGTTGGTTTAGCCCAAACTTTTTCCACTTTTCTTTTGAACATAAGGCCCATACATTCCAAAACATTATCTAATTTATTTTATACTAGTCACACTGTGTGGATATGCACATACACAGTGATATGTGGGGAATAACCTTTTCCTGTGTTACTATGTATGTGTATGAATCTATTTTCTTAAAAATGTCATACATAAATATGATTTATGGTTGCTGCTGAGTAAGGTATCATTTGATTTTGTTAGTGTGGGAATTCTGTGTACTGTATGTCATGTTTGACCAATCAAAGGAAAATTCAAATTCATACATAATTCTGCATGTGCAGAATGTCTACGCTTATGTACTGGTGCCTGTATTTACATTTGAAATATACCGAACAATACCAAACATGCTGCCTGTATTTACATTTGAAATATACCGAACAATATAATGGGATTTATTAAAGTTTTCCTTCAATGTTTGATAAGAGAAGAGCGCTTCTAGCTTTATAGACTTGCAAACTTGAGAGATATTTTAATGGGAAAAACTGAAATATAACACATTACTGAGCTTGGTAGCAACAAACAAACAAACATAGATTCATTAGTTGAACTGGAGCAGAATATTTGTAAAATATACATTTAGTCGTCATTCTGACTATTTGCAAGTGATCTTGGTGATGGGAAATATATGGAGGTTCTAGAAATGACTGAAATATTATGGCTCTGTTTATCACACTTCAGGCCTATTAACCCTATGAGTGCCAGAGGGGTATGCAGTACACTGCTTTGCAATGCTTAGCATAACCCTCTGACACTAAAGGGTTAAATAAAACATCACTATAAAAGTGCAGCAAAAATTATCTTTATCATTATTATTATTTCTGCTTACTGTATTAGCCTCTAAGCTGCAGTGCTTAAAAAAGCTGTATAGTTACACAATGCTAATGTGTGTCACTAGAGAAGTAGCCTATGTTCTCCTTGCACCATCTAAACCAGTGATGACAAACATATGGAAAGGGTGCAACCACTGGCACTCAGAGGCCTTTATGGTGGAAACTGGCAAGGTTGCCAGCTCCACCCTCCTTTGCCATCTGACATTTATTCATAGTGTGAGGCTCCGGATGCATTGGGAAATGGAGTCTCCCCTTTCTCCTCTAACGGCATCTGGATTGGCTTACACTTCCCTTCCTATTATAATTTGTCCCCTTCCCTCCTACTTCAAGCCTTGCAGAACCATCCACTTTTTCCGACTCCACCTCCTATCTCATCTCAAGAGACAGATGAGATAGTTAATTGTGAGAACAGCTCAGATGACCTTGAATGCCCACACCCAATATACTGTAATACACTGGGAGACTTGTAGATGGGTCTCCACCAAACCCCCAATGATCCCTCCAAGTCTCTTTTTGCCTTGTGCCCCTCTTCCCCTAATTGTTGTCACAGCAACTTACAAATCGTGCCTCGGTGGGAGCAGGAGCTTTACACTCTCTATCAATGCAGAGAAGTGCGAGAGCACATAGGGCACCACCATCATCCATCCTCTCCATGGCCTTGCTGACTAATGTAAGGGATAAAGCAAGAATGCTCAATCCTACTGTTGGGACAGCTGGAGCTGAAGGTAGGTAGGCCCTTTATTTGAGGAAGTAGGTGGGTCTTGCACACAAACAGAGCAGTCTGCAGTAGGGCTGATTACTGTTATTAGGCAGGGAAGGAGCCCCACACAGTACCACTTGTGGGGCAGATTGCTGAGTGACGAGCATTGGTGGGCTTGTTGACCAATTCATGTGAGAAAGGGAGGGAAGAAAGAGGTGCACTAGTTAAACTGTCCTGATATTGGGTATTGAAGTGAGGAGTGGGAGCAGACACAGGAAAGAGGCCTGCTGTGGTGGAAGATAGATGTACACTGATGCCCAATTCATAGTGGAAGGGGTGGGGAAATACAGTAAGAAAGTTTTCCCTCCCCACCAATTCAAGGACTGATAAAAATACGGTGCCTTTACCGTGTGGTTTGCCTGCCCCAATAAAAAATTTGTTTTTGTCCCCTGCTCATATTGAGCCAGATAGAAGAAGGGAACTTGAGTATGAACCTATGTAGTTAATGGGAGGTGTAGGCTTTGTTTCTCCAAAAGCCGTGTTTTCATTCCGTTTATTAGTGTAAATTAAAAGGTTTTAGCTTCGTTGCAGACTCTTATGCAATAGGTAGAAAAAATTAATTGGTTTCTGAGGTGATTACTTCCAATGTATCACTTTGCCCCAAACAATATAGAGGAGTTGTTGGTGTTGTTGGAAGGATATTGTGAACTGAAAGCCTTTTTTTTTTTGGACAAAGCCATGTTTTTCTCAAGTGTACATAATAACCATATGTATTGCAATTCTAGGCAAAATTGCTAAATTAGGAGCAATCACCATAGAAAAAGGAAAAGTATTGTGAAGTCTAAGTTTCCTTTGCTCAAAGCCATGTTGTTACAACACATTAAAAGCTTTTAAAGGGATAGTAATGTTTCACAATAAAAGCAGCTCCAATTAATCTTCATAGTATTTGGGCCATGGAGAGTGTTATTTTAATTCTGTCAGAGTTGTAGTTCAAGAGTAATTGAATGATAAAGTATCCCCCTCCCTCCCCTTTTACTGATGTAACACTGCTCACTTCAGAGCAGCAAGGTGGTGTCCAGGTGTATCACAGATAGGGACAATCATCAATTAGCATAAGGGAAAAACCTGTTGTGGGAGCAGGGTTTTCCTTTTGTTCATAGTAAGAAGATTGTCCATGGCTGCGACCTATCCGGTCAAGAGACCAGATTCCACATCTGAGGGGAGGTGGCTTACACTAGGTGAAAGGGTCAGGAGGGGGACATTTTATCATTCTATTACTCTTGAACTACAACTCTGACAATATTGAAATAACACTCTCCATGGCCCAAATACTATGAAGCTTAATTGGAGCTGCTGTTTTTGTGAAACATTACTATCCCTTTAAAGGGATAGTAATACTTTGTTTTAACTTTATTTTATTTTGTAGGCATTAAAAAAACATGAAGAATGATATAAGTCTTATCCCTCAAACCTTTATGGTTTATGAGATATTCACAACCAAAGTTTCCCCTCCCGCCCCTTTTTCCTAGTGTAAGCCATCTCTTCTCAGATGTGAATCTGGTTGTAAGACCAGACAGATAACAGAAGGGGACAATTTTCTTTGTATGAAAACAATGAAAGCCCTTCCCCCCTTGAAAAGTTTTTCATCTTTTTCCCTTATCTTAATTGAAGATTGTCCCTCTCTGCAGTCTACCTGGGCACCTCCCTTCTGATCTGGTTGAACAGGGGTGGGGATACTTTGCTTGTGAATATCTCTTAAACCATAAAGGTTTGAGAGATAAGACTTATATCATTCTTCATGTTTTTTTAATGCCTACAAAATAAAATAAAGTTAAAATGAAGTATTACTATCCCTTTAAGTTCCATTTCAAAGTTGGTGGCATTGCAGAAAATATAATATGAAGTGTTATGCTCCCTTTAATTTGGTTATGCATAACACTGATAGTGTTATTATTTAACCCCTTAATGCCCAGTAACGTGAAAGGACCATCACTGCTGTTTTTCTCTTAAGGACCAGTGACGGACCTGTCACGTCACGTATTTTTAACTCACAGTGCTCCCGCGGGAGCACTGTGTGTAGTAGCGTGGACTGAAATTGACCTCTCCAAGACTGGAGCAATCAGTA
Source organism: Rhinophrynus dorsalis (assembly GCA_037306005.1). Taxonomy (NCBI): domain Eukaryota; kingdom Metazoa; phylum Chordata; class Amphibia; order Anura; family Rhinophrynidae; genus Rhinophrynus; species Rhinophrynus dorsalis. Next base: position 64,772,242 of record CM074724.1, on the reverse strand, counting down.
TCAGTCCCCCATTCAGCGTGCCGGCACACGTGATCAGTCACATGTGCCGGCACGTCAAACTTCGCTATCTGGTCCTTAAAGGACCACACACCCCAGGACCACTGGTCCTTAAGGGGTTAAAATAAAAAGTATTCAGCTCTCGGGACCAAAAACATTCACTATCACTTCAGTAAAATATACAAAGTGGAAGGATATTTCTCTATTCAGATTGAAATCAAGTGACCATGGACTCGATTCCATTAGGTCTGACAGCTTAATAAACAGCCGATGGCATTTTTTCAAGCATGGTAAGCCCTGTCGGGTGATAAAGTTAGCAGCGTTTTCACCTATTTAAAATAATAAAAATGCCACAAGGTGCCATTCACTTGACTGCATTAGCCCTTAAGATCTGTTAATGGACCCACTTTATTGTGTGAAATTTAAGACCAAGTTTTTTTGGCCAAAGATGGCAGATAAGAACCATTCATCCCATCTAGTCTGCCCATTTTCCTACTGTAAAAACCTCAAACCCTTTTTGCTCCTTGGTCTTCTATTATGTTAAGGTCAGCCTTATACCTATCTCATGCATGCTTAAATGTTGTCACTGTATTAACTTCTGGCCACTTCTGCTGGTAGGTTATTACACTTATCTACTACCCTCTCAGTGAAGTAAAACTTTTCTACATTACGTCTAAACTAGTGTTGAGCGAGCATGCTCGGCCGATGCTCGGATCGGCTCGAGCATCGCTCTGCTCGGCACATGGCGGTACTCGTACGAGTACCGCATGTGCTCGCCCGCCATGTTCGGGTCTCCTCCCCGCACGTTTTGCGGCTGCTGCGCAGCCAATAAACGTGCAGGGAGGCTCTGACATCGGTGTAATGCCAGCAGCCATGTTGGCTGCTGGCATTACACTGATTGGCTGGCCAGAACCCGTGGTCAGGTGCTGTATAGCACCTGACCATCGAGTTCGGCTCAGTCTTAGCCAGGGAGAGCTGAGGATAGGAAGGGAAAGGCAGTGTAGGGAGGAAAAAAACCAAATTTGTGAAAAAAAAGAACCAAAAGTCCTTTTTAGGACTACTGTGTGTGGGGGCAGCAGGTTATTTTGTGTGGGGGGAAAAAAAAAAAAAAAAAAAAAAAAAAAAATATTCTGTTTAGTGTGCAAAGTTGCAGATTAGAGCACATTCTGTTTAGTGTGCACAGTTGCAGATTAGAGCACATTCTGTTTAGTGTGCAAAGTTGCAGATTAGAGCACATTCTGTTTAGTGTGCAAAGTTGCAGATTAGAGCACATTCTGTTTAGTGTGCAAAGTTGCAGATTAGAGCACATTCTGTTAAGTCTTCAAACTAAAATATCAAAGTCACATATTTCATTCAGTGTGCGTCGCCGCAGTTTAGCAGCACATTCTGTGTACTGTGCAGAGTTGCAGAATAGGAAGAAATACTGTTAAGTCTTCAAACTAAAATATCAAAGTCACATATTCCATTCAGTGTGCTTCGCCGCAGTTTAGCAGCACATTCTGTGTACTGTGCAGAGTTGCAGAATAGGAAGAAATACTGTTAAGTCTTCAAACTAAAATATCAAAGTCACATATTCCATTCAGTGTGCTTCGCCGCAGTTTAGCAGCACATTCTGTGTACTGTGCAGAGTTGCAGAATAGGAAGAAATACTGTTAAGTCTTCAAACTAAAATATCAAAGTCACATATTCCATTCAGTGTGCTTCGCCGCAGTTTAGCAGCACATTCTGTGTAGTGTGCAGAGTTGCAGAATAGTAAGAAATACTGTTAAGTTTTCAAACTCAAATATTAAAGTCACATATTCCATTCAGTGTGTTTCACCGCCGTTTAGCAGCCTATTCTGTGTACTCTGCACAGTTGCAGAATAGTAAGAAATACTGTTAAGTTTTCAAACTCAAATATTAAAGTCACATATTCCATTCAGTGTGTGTCACCGCCGTTTAGCAGCCTATTCTGTGTACTCTGCACAGTTGCAGAATAGTAAGAAATACTGTTAAGTTTTCAAACTCAAATATTAAAGTCACATATTCCATTCAGTGTGTATCACCGCCGTTTAGCAGCCTATTCTGTGTACTCTGCACAGTTGCAGAATAGTAAGAAATAGTGTTAAGTTTTCAAACTCAAATATTAAAGTCACATTTTCCATTCAGTGTGTGTCACCGCCGTTTAGCAGCCTATTCTGTGTACTCTGCACAGTTGCAGAATAGTAAGAAATACTGTTAAGTTTTCAAACTCAAATATTAAAGTCACATATTCCATTCAGTGTGTTTCACCGCCGTTTAGCAGCCTATTCTGTGTACTCTGCACAGTTGCAGAATAGTAAGAAATACTGTTAAGTTTTCAAACTCAAATATTAAAGTCACATATTCCATTCAGTGTGTATCACCGCCGTTTAGCAGCCTATTCTGTGTACTCTGCAGAGTTGCAGAATAGTAAGAAATACTGTTAAGTTTTCAAACTCAAATATTAAAGTCACATATTCCATTCAGTGTGTGTCACCACCGTTTAGCAGCCTATTCTGTGTACTCTGCAGAGTTGCAGAATAGTAAGAAATACTGTTAAGTTTTCAAACTCAAATATTAAAGTCACATATTCCATTCAGTGTGTATCACCGCCGTTTAGCAGCCTATTCTGTGTACTCTGCACAGTTGCAGAATAGTAAGAAATAGTGTTAAGTTTTCAAACTCAAATATTAAAGTCACATTTTCCATTCAGTGTGTGTCACCGCCGTTTAGCAGCCTATTATGTGTACTCTGCACAGTTGCAGAATAGTAAGAAATACTGTTAAGTTTTCAAACTCAAATATTAAAGTCACATATTCCATTCAGTGTGTATCACCGCCGTTTAGCAGCCTATTCTGTGTACTCTGCACAGTTGCAGAATAGTAAGAAATAGTGTTAAGTTTTCAAACTCAAATATTAAAGTCACATTTTCCATTCAGTGTGTGTCACCGCCGTTTAGCAGCCTATTCTGTGTACTCTGCACAGTTGCAGAATAGTACGAAATACTGTTAAGTTTTCAAACTCAAATATTAAAGTCACATATTCCATTCAGTGTGTTTCACCGCCGTTTAGCAGCCTATTCTGTGTACTCTGCAGAGTTGCAGAATAGTAAGAAATACTGTTAAGTTTTCAAACTCAAATATTAAAGTCACATATTCCATTCAGTGTGTTTCACCGCCGTTTAGCAGCCTATTCTGTGTACTCTGCACAGTTGCAGAATAGTAAGAAATAGTGTTAAGTTTTCAAACTCAAATATTAAAGTCACATTTTCCATTCAGTGTGTGTCACCGCCGTTTAGCAGCCTATTCTGTGTACTCTGCACAGTTGCAGAATAGTAAGAAATACTGTTAAGTTTTCAAACTCAAATATTAAAGTCACATATTCCATTCAGTGTGTATCACCGCCGTTTAGCAGCCTATTCTGTGTACTCTGCACAGTTGCAGAATAGTAAGAAATAGTGTTAAGTTTTCAAACTCAAATATTAAAGTCACATATTCCATTCAGTGTGTGTCACCGCCGTTTAGCAGCCTATTCTGTGTACTCTGCACAGTTGCAGAATAGTAAGAAATACTGTTAAGTTTTCAAACTCAAATATTAAAGTCACATATTCCATTCAGTGTGTTTCACCGCCGTTTAGCAGCCTATTCTGTGTACTCTGCAGAGTTGCAGAATAGTAAGAAATACTGTTAAGTTTTCAAACTCAAATATTAAAGTCACATATTCCATTCAGTGTGTTTCACCGCCGTTTAGCAGCCTATTCTGTGTACTCTGCACAGTTGCAGAATAGTAAGAAATACTGTTAAGTTTTCAAACTCAAATATTAAAGTCACATATTCCATTCAGTGTGTGTCACCGCCGTTTAGCAGCCTATTCTGTGTACTCTGCAGAGTTGCAGAATAGTAAGAAATACTGTTAAGTTTTCAAACTCAAATATTAAAGTCACATATTCTGTGTAAGATGAAGAAGGCGGGTAAAAAGGGACGGGGAAGTGGACGTGATCCTGAAAGTTCAGGGCGCGGGTCAGGACGCGGAGAAACTGTGCCTGGTGCCAGAGCACAAGAAAGAAAGACATCCACCATACCTAGCTTCATGTGTAATTTTACAGGGCGTCGCAGGACATCACTCTCGAGGTCCGACCACTGCGAACAGGTGGTCGGTTGGATGACAGCTGATACTGCTTCCAGTCGGTTAAGCACCACCCTGTCTTCCACCAAGTCCACTCTCAGTAGCCAAGAGTCTGGTCAAAATAATCCTCACTCTGATCATCCTTCCTCCCACCATAGACGGTCTGGTCAAAGAAGTGATCCCACACTGGGATATAGTGAGGAGCTCGTCTCATCACCAATCCTTCATTTGACCCTCTCTCCAAGCACGCTTGCAGAGGAACATGACATCTTGTGCCCTGATTCACAACCTCTAGAACCTACCCAATCACAAGAAGATGACAGATGTGAACGGCATTTAAGGTCAAAGGAAGTAGTGGATGATGATGATGATGATGAGACACAGTTGCCATTAAATCAACCACTATTTCCGTCTCAAGACCTTGTTGAGGAGAATGTTATACAGTTGTCAATGACTGAGTATGTGGTGGGATCAAGACTTGAGGAGGATGATCAGAGTGAGGAAGTGGAGGAGGACTTGGTGGACGATGAGGTGACTGACCCCACCTGGGAAGGTGTAGAGCCGAGCGATGACAGCAGTCCTGAGGGTGAGCCATCTGCAGCACCGCAACAGGCTGGAAGAGGCAGTGGTGTGGCTACAGAAAGAAGGCGGACCGCACCAAACCGGCCCGCAAATGTTCCACGGAGCACCCCCTTGCGTAAATCTACCTTGCCAAAGGGTAGGTGTTCCGCGGTATGGCGTTTTTTTAAGGAAAGTGCGGACGACAAAAGAATTGTAGTTTGCAACCTGTGCCACACCAGAATGAGCCGAGGCATGAACACTAGAAACCTCACCACCACCAGCATGATCCGACACATGGCATCCAAGCACCGTAGTAAGTGGGAGGAACGCCTGGATCGCCCATCTGTGTCTGCAGGCCACACCACTGCCTCCTCTTCCCCTGTTTTCGGTGCCGGCCAATCGCCTGTCGAAGGCGCAGGCCCGCATACCTCCCGCCCTGCACCTGTACCATCTGAAGCACCATCAGCGACCACATCCACTTCCCTGTCCCAGCACAGCGTCCAAATGTCGTTACCCCAGGCATTTGAGCGCAAGAGAAAGTACCCAGCCACCCACCCACAGGCCATAGCACTAACCTCACACCTTTCAAAATTACTGGCCATCGAAATGCTGCCATTTAGGCTTGTGGACACTGAGTCCTTCCGCAGCCTGATGGCAGCAGCTGTCCCTCGGTACGCGGTCCCCAGCCGCCACTACTTTTCCCGGTGTGCCATCCCCGCATTACACCACCATGTGTCCCGTAACATCACCCGTGCCCTGACCAACGCAGTTACTGGGAAGGTCCACTTAACGACTGACACATGGACAAGTGCTTGTGGCCAGGGATGCTACATTTCCCTGACGGCACACTGGGTGAATGTCGTGGAGGCTGGGAGCGACTCGGACCCTGGGATGGCACGGGTGCTACCCACGCCGAGGATTGCGGGCCCTACCTCCATCAGGGTTTCCACCAGCACCTACGTTATTGGCTCCTCCTCCTCCGTTTCCACCTCCGAATTCTCTACACGCAGCGCCACTCCCCCATCAGCCAGTAGCTGGAAGCAGTGTAGCACTGCAGTGGGGAAGCGTCAACAGGCCGTGCTGAAGCTGATCTGCCTTGGGGACAAACAGCACACGGCCTCAGAGCTGTTGCACGGGATTAGTCACCAGACCGAGCAGTGGCTCTCGCCACTCAACCTGCAACCAGGCATGGTTGTGTGTGATAATGGGCGTAACTTGGTGGCGGCTTTGGAGCTCGGCAAGCTCACACACATACCATGCCTAGCGCATGTATTTAATTTAGTGGTGCAGCGATTTCTAAAAACCTACCCCAATGTGCATGATCTCTTGACCAAGGTGCGCCGCGTGTGTGCACATTTTCGTAAGTCATCTACAGCTTCGGCCGGCCTGTTGAAGCTGCAGCAGCGCTTACAATTGCCAGCTCACCGGCTGCTGTGTGACGTGAGCACGCGCTGGAACTCCACCTTCCACATGTTGGCCCGGCTTTGTGAGCAGCAGAGGGCAGTAGTGGAGTACCAGCTGTTACACGGTCGTCGCCTCTCCGTTCAACTTCCTGTAATCAGAAGTGAGGAGTGGGAATGGATGTCAGACCTCTGCGAGGTTTTACGCAATTTTGAGGAATCGACACAGATGGTGAGCGGCGATAACGCTATTATCAGTGTAACCATCCCACTTCTGTGTCTACTGAAACGCTCGCTGCTCACAATTAAAACCGACGCTTTGCATGTGGAAGAGGTGGAAATGGGGGAGGAAGAGCTTACACAAGGTGATAGCCAGAGCACCCTCACTTCGTCTTCTCAGCGACAATTGGAGGAGGCGGAGGAGGAGGAGGAGGAGGAGGAGGAAGACACGGTTGCCTCCGCTACAGAGGGTAGCCATGGAACTTTAGTTCCATCTCTTCAGCGTGGGTGGGCAGAAGAGGAGGAAGAGGATGAGGATATTGAGAGTCATCCTCCTGGTGAGGACAGCGAAATCTTGACTGTCGGTACTCTGGCACACATGGCTGACTTTATGTTAGGCTGCCTTTCCCGTGACCCACGCGTTATACGCATTTTAAACAACACGGATTACTGGGTGTTCACCCTTCTGGACCCCCGCTACAAAGAGAATTTCTCATCTCTCATTCCTCCGGTGGAGAGGACAAGCAAAATGGTGCAATACCAGAAGGTTCTTGTTGAAAAATTGCTCCAAAATTTTCCATCTGACAACGCTGGCGGCAGAGTACGTGCTACCTTGGCCAACCGAGAAGGGGAGAAAAGGGGAGCACACAGCAGTTCCGACAAAGGCAGGGCAACACTCTCCAAGGCGTGGGACACCTTCATGACACCCCGCCAGCACCCTCACCCTGATGCGCAGCCTAGTGTCACAAGGAGGGAAAAGTTTTGGAAGATGGTGAAGGAGTATGTAGCAGACCGTGTCAGCGTCCTCAATGATCCCTCTGTGCCTTACAACTACTGGGTGTCCAAGCTGGACACGTGGTATGAACTGGCACTCTACGCCTTGGAGGTGCTGGCCTGCCCTGCCGCCAGCGTTCTGTCTGAGCGGGTATTTAGTGCTGCTGGTGGCATCATAACAGATAAGCGTATCCGCCTTTCCACCGACAATGCTGATAGGTTGACACTTATAAAAATGAACAAGGCCTGGATTTCCCCTGACTTCTCCACTCCACTGGAGGAAAGCCGCGGGGGAACATAAACTCACTTTATATATGTTATTTACAATGATGTGAATACTCTGTATTCCCATTCACCCCTTCCACCCAAAAAACGGGTATATGGTTGACTCTTAATCTTCTCATCCTCCTCCTCCTCTTCCATATGCCCTGTGCTATAATTTTTATATAGGGCCAGCTCACCAGCGGGCCCTGTGATATAATTTTTATATAGGGCCAGCTCACCAGCGGGCCCTGTTTGACAATTTTTATATAGGTCAGCTCACCAGCGGGCCTTCTCATATAATGTTTTATTGGGTCAGCTCTCTAGCGGGCCCTCTCATATAATGTTTTATAGCGTCAGCTCACTAGCGGGCCTTCGCATATAATGTTTAGGATGGTCAGCTCTGCAGCAGACCCTCACCCATAATGTTTTAGATGGTCAGCTCAGCGCACGTTTCCCTCTTAATCATGGCCTCAGTTCTGAAAATCAAGGAAATTTTGGGGAGAATTTGCCTCTGCGCACGTTTCCCTCTTAATCATGGCCTCAGTTCTGAAAATCAAGGAAATTTTTGGGAGAATTTGCCTCTGCGCACGTTTCCCTCTTAATCATGGCCTCAGTTCTGAAAATCAAGGACATTTTTGGGAGAATTTGCCTCTGCGCACGTTTCCCTCTTAATCATGGCCTGAGTTCTGAAAATCAAGGAAATTTTTGGGAGAATTTGCAGATGATATACAAGTAAATATACAGCAAATACTGTTTGGTAACAATTTTTCGCCTAAAGTCGTTTTTATTTTCCTTTTTGTGTGTTTTACGGTCAGTCTGTAAAAATGGCGTACTACGGGCGAAAGATCGTTCCCAGCAGCGATGTTGGAGTCCAAGATGCATCCAGACATCCTCCCTATGCTGTCCCTGAACCATTTCTGTGGTGTTTCCATCCTTTTCTGCCATTTTCCTATGGACCAGGCACCCTCCCCTCATCAGAGCAGGGGGTGCCTGGTGTAATGCTCGAGTCCTCCCATTGACTTCAATGGGGCTCGGGTGCTCGGCCGAGCACTCGAGCCTCAGGGGGTGCTCGGTCAGAGCACCCGAACACCCGAGCATTGGGGTGCTCGCTCATCACTAGTCTAAACCTGTGTCCCTCTAGTTTTAGACGATGGCCTCTTGTCCTAACATTTTTACTCCTTTGAAATATATTTCCATCCTGCACTTTGTTGAATCCCTTCATGTATTTGAATGTTTCTATCATATCCCCTCTCTCTCTTCTCTCCTCCAAGTTATACATGTTGAGACCCTTTAGTCTATCCTGATATTTATTTTCCTGTAAACCAGTCACCATTTTAGTGAATTTTCTCTAGAGTATCTATATCCTTCTGGAGATGGGGTCTCCAGTACTGTACACAATACTCTAGGTGAGGTCTAACTAGAGTTGTAGAGTGGCATGACCACTTCACTTTTTCTGCTACTAATTCCCCTAGCTATACAACCCAGCATCCTGCTTGCATTCCCCACCACTTTGTCACTGATTATATATACCAGTAAAGAGTGTGTAAATGTTAATTAACCCTTTGAGTGCCAGAGGGGTATCCATCACATTGCAAAGCAATGCGATAGACACACCTCTGGCACTCAAACGGTTAAAGGGGTTATCCCTGACTCAATTAAGTGGGCTCACAGACCTTAAAAGTGTTCACCTTTATCTAAGTTTCTCTTGGTCCTTTAAATTTAGCTGGTTTAATACCCCTTAGGCACCTTTCTTCATTAAAAGCCTTAACCCTTTCAATGCCAGAGGGGTATGAAACACATTGCACTCAAAGGGTTAAAACAAACTTGATAAACTTTTGAGAAAAAAAAGAAAAGAAAAGAATTGTTGCTAAAATTCACAATGACAAGTCATATTTATAAAAAATCAAGTCAAGTTTATATAAAAAAAAACTTGAAGAAGAAAATCTGAAGGCACAGCATGAGCTGAGAGGGAGAGATGGAAATGGATCAGCTGACATCACAAGTGTAAGAGTGAATACTCTCCTGCCATAGCAACTTAAAGGGATAGTAACACTTCAATATTACTAATCCCTATTTTGTAGCCCTTAAAAAGAGAACAAAAATGTCCCCAGTGTCATCTCTCAAACCCTTATGACAGTGGTTCTCAATCTTTTTTGTTCGAGGCCCCCCTAACACGTAATCTAGAACATTTGGGGCACCCCCAACATATTTAATGTACTTTATGAAGGGCATAAGAAGGGTACAGTACATAAATATACAGTTATCATTAGGTCCTATAACTATAATAACAAAACTAAACATATTGTGCATAACAATTTCTATAAATCTTTATTTAAAAGTCCATTTTTGTTAGTCTTCATAGAAAACATAGGGCACCCTAAGTTGATGTCTGTGGCATACCAAAGTGCCACGGCACTATGTTTGAGAATCGCTGCCTTATGGTTTGAAAGATAACTGCTTACAAAGTTCTCCCCTGCCTGACGTCAGTGCTGTAGCTGACAGCAGGGGAATCCGCTCCTGGGACCAGCCAGTGCTCTGCAGCAGAGCCAAGATCGAGTTAATGTAAAAAAAATCCTTCACTGAAAAGGTCTTCTACATGTGCTTGCAAACCATGCACACGTAGAAGACCTTTTCAGTGAAGAATTTCTTCACTTGGCTAGAAGAATTTAGATCTTGGCTAGAACGCTGACGTCAGCCAGGGGCGAACTTTGTAAGTGGTTATCTCTCAAACCATAAGGGTCTGAGAGATGACACTGGAGGCATTTTTGTTCTTCTTTTAAGGGCTACAAAATAGGGATTAGTAATACTGAAGTGTTATTATCCCTTTAAGACGATTTTTAAATATATATATTTTCAATGTATGTTAATAAATGTATTAAAATAATATCGATTGTATTTAAGTTGTTTAATGCAAAAGAAAATATATTTACTAGCACAGTTCTTTAAAAACAAGTAGGACTTTTTGACTTCTTAAATAGATACTGATGGTTTTGAATTTTTCATCACAAGAACTAACCATGGTTAAAATAAATCACATGTACCTTGGACGCAACATCTTGTAAACCTAATATTGGCATGACAGAGCACTATATTAATGATAATTAGGGTCAACAGATTCTAATGATTACTTCACTTGCACTTTAATCAAATTATTAATGGCCCATTTAAATACTGATGAAACAGACCACTAATGTAGAGCATCAGCAATGATAGACTTACTCATCCATAATCCCCATTCAGAATAAGTAAACTCACCATACTACATTTTACAAATAATAATAATAATAATGATAATAGTGATAATGATAACAACAATAATAATATTAATATTATAGTGCAATTTGTCCATTACTGAATATCTCCCATTAGCTGTTGTGTTGAGAAGGTAAAAATTATTATTTATCAATAATAATTCCCAAGATTGATTGCCACAACCACATTTTGAGGCTGAAAGGTCCTACTGCATTTGAATACCTGGGAACTTTCAAAACAAGCTCCTCCTGAGATCTTAAATATTAATTTTTAATTCTTCCCATAATATATATTGTAAGCAACTTAACCAGACTTGCTATAACCCAGAGGCACTCCAATTAGTCTTCATTTAATCTAAAGCATGCTATACCTTAACCATTTAAGAACCAAAAGGGTGTGCAACACAATACATCCTTAAAATGTTAATTTTATCACTGCTTAAAAACACTTAATATAAGAAGGACTTCTCCCTTTACTTTTAAGGTACAAATGGCACCAATTTATAGACTAAGAGACTAAAGAAACAGTAATATATATGGATCATGTAGTGGATGGCACCCGACTCTAAAACCTTAAAGGGATAGTAATGTTTCATAATAAAAGCAGCTCTAATTAATCATCACAGTATTTGGACTTTGGCGAGTGTTATTTCAATTCTGTTAGAGTTGTAGTTCAAGAGTAATTCAATGACAAAGTATCCTCCTCCCGCCCCTTTTACTGATGTAACACTGCTCAGCCAGATTAGAAGGGAGGTGCCCAGGTAGATTGCAGAGAGGGATCAATCTTCAATTAAAATAAGGGAAAAACCTGAAAAACTTGTCAAGGGGGGCAGGGATTTCATTGTTCTCATAAGAAGAAGATAGTCCCCTTCTGTTATCTATCTGGTCTATGGACTGGATTCCACATCTGAGAAGAGATGGCTTACACTAGGTAAAAGGGGCGGGAAGGGAAACTTTGCTTGTGAATATCTCTCAAACCATAAAGGTCTGAGAGATAAGACATATCATTTTTCATGTATTTTTAATGCCTACAAAATGAAATAAAGATAATATGAAGTATTACTATCCCTTTAAAGGGATAGTAATACTTTGTTTATGGAGGCTAGAATATTGTAGGTATTAAATAAACCAAAACGTATATGTCTTTTTGCAATAACTTTCCTAGATTAACAGTAATCTCAATGTAACGTTTACCCCTCCCGCCCCTTTCAGGTACTTCACCGCTATATCTGTCAGACTTGAATTTGGGACAACTTGAGTTGTCCCACCTGACTCCTCACCCAGGGGTGGCTGTTAAGGACACAGAGTTAGAGCAATATGCACAATTTAAGTGGGGTAATGCCTAGACAAACAAACTGCACTGAATAAAATAAATACAAATCCTCCAAAAAACTTGACTCAAATTGGGCATTTAACTCCCTGAATGCTATGTGGTTTCCATCACATTACTTAACATGAAAGCACTTTTGAATGTGTTCCCTATAGTTCAGTTGGTTTACCATAGAATGCTTCACTTACTTGTTAATATGACCAATACTAGCTCCTTTTTTACTGATATTTACATTGATTTTGGTGCAAATGCTCATACTTGGACATTTGTCATTGGTCTTTTTTCAATAAGTTTTCTAGTTTAACAGTAATCTCGATGTAAAGTTTACCCCTCCTGCCCCATTTAGGTAAATCACGGAATCACACATTCAGACCCCCAGCCTTGTTTCACTGTACTTGTTTCCATAGAACCACACATACTCATGATCTCCCAAAAAGTGTATATTTTAGGTAACTTCTATATACAGGAAAAGTGGCAAATCATTTATTTTCCAGAAAAATTTAAGTTAAAAGGAAGGACAATTTTTTGCCCATCCCTAGATTCATCTGTCAAATATGGATATCCACTAAAGTGTAACATTCTCCTCTTTATGCTACTTGTACCAAGGAGAGAGTAGTGTGGGAGCATATGGCATTTTGAAGTATTTCGTTGATCTGTGCTTTTTTCTTGTGTTGTACAAACAAGGAGCACCAGAAATCAGCGTAAAATTCTTTCATTTCCTACACATACTATAGGATTAGCATTTAGGGTTTGAGAACATTCTGGTCTTAAAACTGGTGCAGTATTTGTGCCTGCATGCATTAAAGTGTTTGGGGGTGCTGACCCATGATTTTCCAGTAATGTGTAAGAACAAAGAGGGACTATGCAGCATAATATCACATATCATACATTTCTGCAGCTGTTAATGTGAAAAACGTACATGTACATTTCTACACCTCTAAGATACAATAACACTTGGCTTTCTGTATTGCACTAACAAATTGTTCAATAATGCATTGTGATGATAGATAACTAGAGTCTGAACATTCAGGCACAATTTATTCACTGAGCTTATTTTCTTGCCGTGCATAGCTTGGTGATTTTCTAACCTTTCTTATTTAGTCTCTTTAAAGGAGCAATAACACCTTCACAGCGCAACACCCACTTATCTTAATCTGGGCAGAAAATCCTAGTAGCCAATTAAGAATGTGTGGACTGTTCATCAAAATAAATGTTTAATTAGTATTAGATACCGTGTACACTGAGGTGTACATGATTCTGTTGTTGGAGTCCAGGGAGAAGATGTAGTACAGTTCAATAAGGGTCCTATGCACTAAGATGTCTTCATCTTATCCCTGTAATTACACTTCAAGTATGACTACATCTCCACATCTTCTCCATCCCTTTGCCCCATTTATAATGTTTCAGTCTCTCCTTCACCAGTGGCTTATTTGTATATTGAATTGCATCTTAATGAGACATAATTTTATTCCTGAGGGATTATTTATATGTTAATGTGTCTATTCACCATGTACATTATGGGTTGATAGCTGGTGATGCTGTCAGAGATTGAAGAAACAAATCTGACTCCCTGAAACTGCCAAATTGTGATTCCTTATATTTCAAAGTTCTCCACATTTCGCAGTTCTCCATATTTCAAAGCTCTCCACACAATTGTGTTTGAAACTTCTCCATACAGAAGTACATTTCAAAGTTCTCCACAGCTATCTAATATGAAACCACACATAAGACTGGAGAACATTGAGATACACCGCTATTGAAAAAATTTACATTAGCCTGGTTATTAACCCTAAATAAGAAAAAAAAGCTAGTGTGCGCAATATATATATATATATATGTATTTAACTATAATATTGTGTTAAATAGCAGCTGAAAGATACCCTTCACACTTCCACCTAAGTGTCATAGAAATATACAAAAAGACACAAAAAGGTGGTATCTCAGCACTAATGAATAATGTTGATAAGTAATTTAAAGTGTCAAAGAAACATTTATTAATAATTTATTGAACTAGACAGACCCAGAAGCATGGATCTATAAAACAAATCTACACCTAGTCTAAAGAAACAATGACCAGTAGGGGAGCCCAAGAAACAGGAATTACTGGCTATTGGCTATTTAATTAGATTGTGTTGAGCAGATTTTGTACACAGTTTTTTTCTTTCCTCTGATGAAATAGTCAGTGACACCACGAACCATGTTTGGAGTTTTATAATATTTTTATTTAATAAATATATTCTTTTTATTGAAAATGTTGAAATCCTTTTTTAACCATTTATCTGCCAGACACATTTTTTATAATTTCTTCATTATTTTTTATTTTCGTTGTGAGAGATCTTTTCCATTGCTGACTAACCGGTGAAATACCTAAAAAAGTTGGTCCAATTGCGGGGAGCACTAGCACATATATTTCCCCGCTGTCTTACCGGCTATATGGAATGAAGGGTGGTTACATATCTGTTATGTGAGTATCATTATTGTATCACATAGGACAGGTGTACAATTATTCCTGTTTCTTGGGCTCTCCTGCTGGTTGTTGTTTTTTTTTTTGCATTGTTTCCAGTGATCCAGCATGGATAACTTGGTTCAGAGTGACTGAGTAGAATAAAGGATTGAGATCTGTGTGAGGGCAGTGTGAATATCCTCCATATGCTATACTTGCTACCAATTATTGTGGGTAGCAAGGTCAGAATGTGAGTAATATTCTTACCTATGATATTTTTTGGCTCCAGAATATTTAACCTTCTATACTATAATACTCTCCCCCCTTGTCTATTCTTTTTTTCTACTCCTAGTCTAATGCAAAGTAGCTAGTGTAGCAATAATCCATGTGGGACCCAAAGAAACAGATATGTGGGTATCCCACAGGAAATGTCACAATAAACCAGTTCAGTTTGCTAAGAGGAAGGAAACAGTTGTCTTCTGAAATGCGTAGATATTTTTCCAGCATTCTGTTTTTATTATTCCACTTTCTCCAACACACTACAATACGAAGCCAGTTCCAAGAAGAGAGTAAATACCGACAGAACCTTAAATCCGGCAAGGAGAACAGTTGTTGTGGTACCAATTTGTTTTCTTCTATTGGCCACTAACAGAAATTTTTCCAATATAACACATTGTATTACAACTACCAAAGACCCATAGACAAAGACTGTGTAGATGATCTTCACCGAAGGGAAGATGGCTATGGTGAGTGCACTATAAAGAAGAGATTCAGATCACCTGACCAGCATTATACATTATATTGGGTTCTGGCATTACAAGTGCTGCTACATGTTATTATTTTTCCCGCTGTCCTTTGAAGTCTTGGTATTTCTATTGAAGCAGTTGTTGTTTATCTATATAATATATCATATCAATCTACATCTGTTAAATTGTGGCAACTATCAGAAATATCGGTACCATATTTACAACTTTATTCTTTTCATCTAGATACAACCTGACTTCTATATCTTGATTCCTTACTACCATCTTTCTTTTACGTTTGTATGTTGCTTGGGTATTTTGCTTGTATTTACTAGTTTTAAAAATATGTTGAAGTACTGTATCAATCACTTTGTATTTTATATATAATTTTCTATCTTGAATATACTGTCCCCGGGTTTTTTTTACCCCTATTGCACATTTTTTGCCCCAAGCGTAACCTGGTATCTGTATTTTTATGGTCCTATGCAAACTGGTTTATTGTGGCATTTTCTGTGGGGTACGCACATATCTGTTTCTTTGGGTTCAGCATGGTTTATTGTTACACTAGGTAGTTTGCATTACATTAGAAGTAGATTTGTTTTATAGATACATTCTTCTAGGTCTGTCTAGTTCAATACGTATTAATAAATTATTTGACACCTTTAATTACTTATCAACTTTATTCATTAGCTCTGAGATACCACCTTTTTGTGTTTGTTTGTTTTTTTTTGCCTATTAAACCTGATTGCAGATATATCATTACAACACGCTGGCAAACTTTACACCAACATCATATTCTAATGATCAGTGTCTTTCTTTCACCCTTGGCATACCTACTTCTTAGTGCATATGGTGAAGTGTGTCTTATTCACAAAGAGCCTGCCCTCATCATATCACAAAATAGAATAAAATCTGCCATTTTACCAAACCCCTTGAACTCTTCCCACTGAAGTCTATTTAGGAAACCTTAAATGGTTTGGATATTGGATGATATCCAGTACTTATTAAAGATAAGTTTAGGAGAATTACTCTAAAAGCATACACTCCCTATCCTGATATACATAAGACTTAGTGCATATATCAAGGTGTGTCTTATACACCAAAACACAATTGTGTCATCACATAAGCAAAAACTCTGACATTATACAAAATCTTAGTGCATCACTCCCCTGGACTTACAACTCCTTCAATTAGTTCCTGTTTAGGAAACATTTAAAGGGATAGTAATACTTCATTTTAACTTTATTTTATTTTGTAGGCATTAAAAAAACATGAAGAATGATATAAGTCTTATCTCTCAAACCTTTATGGTTTATGAGATATTCACAAGCAAAGTTTCCCCCTCCCGCCCCTTTTACCTAGTGTAAACAATCTCTTCTCAGATGTGGAATACAGTCCATAGACTGGACAGATAACAGAAGGGGACACTCTTATTCCTGTGAAAACAATGAAATCCCTGCCCCCCTTGACAAGTTTTTCAGGTTTTTCCCTTATCTTAATTGAAGATTGTCCCTCTCTGCAGTCTACCTGGGCAGCTCCCTTCTGCCCTGGCTGAAAAGTGTTACATCAGTAAAAGGGGCGGAAGGGGGACACTTTGCTTGTGAATATCTCTTAGACCATCAAGTTTTGAGAGATAAGACATATCATCATTCGTGTTTTTTTAATGCCTACAAAATAAAATAAAGTTAAAACGAAGTATTACTATCCCTTTAACCGTTTGAGTTCCAGAGAGGTGTGTAACACATTGCGTCCCTCTGCAACTGTTAGTGCTAGGAGTTTGGGATCCTAATGAAGCCCTGCAACAAAGAATTGTGTCTTTCCAAGTGGACATGATATGCAGTAGTAATTTAAGATCAATTTAGGAGAAGCAGTCCAAGCAAATTTAAGATGCTCTGCCTTTAGAATTTTCTGCTCAGATTAATGTAAGTGGGGTTTATTATTAGGATGTGTTTGTGCCCCTTTAATAACTTGTTTGAAGTTCTTGCCATTTGTTTAAAGATGTATTATACCAGAAACCTTTCCTTTCAACACATTCAGCTTAAGAGTTACCTTGCAGCCTCAATTAGTGCTGCTAGCCTTCTACTTTTAAAATCAATGTAAAGATTAATTTGTTTAATATAACTTTAAATTGCTTCCAAGGTAATTTATGTTCAGTATTTCATTGTACAGTGTCATGCTAATGTTTTGCATAGCAGTATCTGTAGTATTTAAGTAGATCTTTTGATCACATTTTTTTTATTTGCATGGAAGGCAATAAAACTAAATTGTATTGATTTTGTTTTTCTTTGCAGATAATAGTGACACGATGCTATTAGGTTTTTCATTCCTGTTAGAGACTAGACACAACAATGTGGAAATTAGCTAAATGACATTTAAACAAACATAACACATAAATATATTGCATCAGTTCCCTGCCAGTCATTAACCCATTAGCTACTTCAATACTTTGCTTTACATTACATTAGAGACTTCCGTAGCATTCAAAGTTAAATGGTATTGTTTATATATAAATATATATATATATATATATATATATATATATATATATGACTTTTTTGAGCTAACAGATTACTAATATATACCATGGGCAGTATATAGGAAAAAGATGTTTTTGTTTAAATACTACATTAGAAATCTCCATTAATTTAAATTAGTGTAAAAGCTTGTGTATACGGGCCAAAGTGCGTAAACACGGCAGGTGTTCTGCCGCAGACCTACACCTCCCAGCATTCTGTGCGTTCAGACAGTCTCTACTGCTCATGACTGCATCTCCTGCATTCGGGCAGTTTCTACTGTGCATGAATGCACTGGACAAACATGCGTGCGTTCAGGCAGTCTCTACTTTGCATAACTGCATCTCCTGCATTCGGGCAGTCTCTGCTGCGCATGACTGCATTTCCTGCATTCGGGCAGTCTCTACTGCACATGACTGCATCGGACAAACATACATCTGGCCTTTCTAACCCCTTATGGACAAGGGCTTTTTTACACTAGAGGACAAGAGCACTTTTGGACATTTTAGTATGTCATTGTTCAACCGTATTTCCCTTTAATTCCTTTAGTACACCCACACAATTTATATACTGTTTTTCTAAGGATAAGTAGGGCTTTCTTTTGGTACCACGTTTATATGTATAACCCATCGTTTAGTTTGATTAAAATATAAACAAAATAGCGGGGGGGGGAGGGATAACTATTTTTTAGAGGTTTCCTTTTCATGATTTGTACACAATTAGTTCATCGGTCCTGTTTTTTTCTCGTGGCTCTCCACTTTTTTTGAGAGATATTTCACCCATGGTGAAACCATTAGATTTTCCTCCATTTCACTTAGACCCAGAAATATTTTGTGGAAATAGTTCCATGTTTTGCTTATGTTTTTTAGTGGGGAGAAACTTCCTGCACATATACTATACAATTCTATCATTTTCGCAACAAAAAATTACTTAATGGGAAGTAAACAGAGTGGAAGGAGAGGCAAAAATCAATTTTAAAGCAAATTATACAGTGAAATAAGGGTATTACAGGCTCATAGGCTGACTGTATGGGCACAATATAAAAAAAGAGGAGCTGGCAGGACAATGATGCACCCAGTGTCATAAAAAGAGGAGGAGGAGGTCACCACCAGGGAAAAAGTGACTGGGCATCCACATTCCCCATATTCAATGATGCCCAGTCCCCCAACAACATTACCTGGCATCTGGAGGAAAATTTTGAAAAAGACAGAACTTGGTAGCAGTATGAGCAACACAGGTAGCTGCCTGTGCCAGCTGCTACTTCTGCCAATGTGCCTTCTTCTTTGGAGAAGGAGATGCCAAGTGTGACAGCAGGGGACCATAATTCACACATGTCATCCAACCTGCAGTCCTAGAGACTAGTGGGGTGAGGGTGGGTGTGGTGGAGCAGCTGCTGGGACTAGCTGGATGGACCCTGATGCTGCTGCTGAGGTGGAAGGGAAACTCAGCAGCCAGACTAGTGGTCAAGAGAGGCACATACCCCTGACCCTGTGATTCCCATCCCCTTGAGATTTTCCTGTTGGGGAAAATCAATGAAGAAGGCAGAACTGGCTAGTTGCTTGAGCAGCAGCACATGTCATCTGTCTGTGCCTGCTGATACTGCTTCAATTGTGCCTTCTTCCTCTGAAGTGTTGGCAAGTGTAACATTAGATGACCTTCTGTCACATTTGTGATCACCATCAAGTCCCACTCCCATACAGCAGAAAAAAACTGGTGGTGGTGGGGAGGAGAGTGAGGGTGATGGTCGAGCAGCTGGTGTGGAGGAGAGAAGTGAATACGGATGGGACACAGAGACAAAAAAAAACCATAATGAGTAGGGATGGGTGAAAATCATCACTGTCTTCCCATGACAAATTTCACAAAAACCTTATTGTTATCCGCTTTTTCGCAGGAAAATCAGCTTTAAAACTAGCGGCTAAAATTTTCGCATTTTTCGCCCATTGGCCAAAATTTTTTGCCATTTTTTTTTAATGGCTAGAAAGTTTCCACCGATTGGTTTACGTTGTTTTTTCACTTCCGCTATAAAAACATGATGTTTTTGCTGAAGGCAGACACAGTAGAAGCAGCTACAGAGCGAGATAGACGTGCTGTGGTGTTCTGCTGTGATATTTTGCAAAAAGTGAGGCAAGAAAGGCTCATAGTGACTGCTATCACTATTAGCAGGGTAAAAAATAATCAGTGGAGGTGCTGGAAGGACCTTTATTTGTCCACTGAGTCTGAGGAGGAGGAGGAGGAGGAAGTGACTAGCAGTACTGAACCAGTGCTGTCCAGTCCCCCTAAATCACCTCCAGGGATCTTGGGGAATTTAATGGGTAGGGAGGGAGAAAAGGGAATGGGAAGGGAGGGAAAAAGGAATAGGAAGGGAGGGAGAAAAGGGTAGTACTAGTGAGAGCAGGACAGATCAGCTGCCTGTGCCTGCTGCAAGACATGCTGCCCCTGCTGCCAGTGTTGCCAGTGCCACCATTGCTGTACCTGCAGCCACTAGTGTTGTAACTGCTACCAGATGTGCTGCCCCTGCTGCCACTAGTGCTGCTAGTGTTTCTTGTAATACTCAGGGTGGGAAGGAGAAAATGATGCCAAGTGTGACAGCAGGGGACCCTCTGTCACATTGCTTGTCACCTCCTCCAAGCAGCAGTGAGATGTCTGGAATAGAGCAGCAGCACTTAGGGACTAGTGGTGGTGGTGGTGTTGGAGAAGCTGGGGTGGAAGAGACATTGATGGCCTTTTTTATCAGAAACTGAAAAGGAACGGGAGACAGGGATGAGGATGGGCATCACCACCACTACTAGAAGTCAGCTTTTGGAATTTGCGGAAATTGCAACTGCTCTAATCTCTGCTGCTGCTACTGCTGCTGCTGAGATGAAATAATGTGGATATGCCAGCAAGGAGCTAAGCATGAAATCAGTTCTCAAAATCCTCAGTTTTTAAAAAAAGAATATGGCGGCATGTCCACTGCCAATCTTGCCATTCCACATATGTACTTTGGGATTGTTTTTGTGAAGGTTTTGACTCCTTCCCAAGAACTCAATAAGTGTGGGTTGGCAGCACATGGCAGAAATGTTGCTATGAATTTCAAGCACAGGATATTTATGATGTTAAAAAAGACTTGATTAGTGTTCAGCTACATCTTTTGAGTACAACAATGCCAGATATGCATGGGTTTTTTCAGGTTTTTGGGGAGCTACTGGGTCAATTTGGAACCTTCACGTTTCCATTTTCAGACATGGAATTTACACAGATTGCTTTACTGGTGCCATGTCTTATTTGGGGCAGTTTAGCAGTGCTCCACTTTAACATTTTCCCTTAAAAGTGTATATTTTTGAAACGTAGACAACCCAGGATTTCGTTCTAGGTGCATTTTGACACTTTTCACACAGCAACTTTACAACCAATTCCTCCCAAAACCTGCAGTAAGAAAAAAATTAAGTTTATCACACATATTTCAATACTGTTGTGGATTTCAAGCACAGTATATCTTAGGATTTTTAAAATTTCATTGATTAATGTTCAACTATATCTTCTGATTATGGCAATGCCCCATATGCACAGTCTTGTTATGTTTTGGGGGACCTACTGGGACAGTTTTGGAACCTGCATGTTTCCCAAAAAAGTGGCCACATAATGAAATGATAGCTGTCAAATCACTCTGGAATTATAACTGTGTGACATGGCTTAAAACAGTTTTTGAGAAGGGGAAACAGTAAAATTATGTTTCTGTCCTTTTCCTGTTACTTTAACACACTCACATTTTTTCTGGGTTTATTTTTTATATTTATATATTTGGCAGAATTTTGAAATGAAGGTTTACTGGATCAGTTTTCGAGATACTGCTGCCTAATGACATAAAAAACTCATAATTATCTATTTATCTTTCACTAAAACAGTCTACTACGTGAGCTTGCAAACCAAACACACATTGAAGACCATTTCAGTGAAAGATTTCTTTTTTATTAACGCGATCTTGGCTGTGCTGCCGAGCCGCCTGACAGTCGCACGACAGGCTTCCCTGCAGTCAGCTAGAATGCTGACTACAGGGAAGGGGAAGGGAGAGGGCAACTTTAGGAGCAATTATCTCTCAAACCATAAAGGTTTGAAAGATGACACTGAGGGCAATACATTTATTTTAAATATGACTTTAATATAGGGATTAGTAATAATTAAGTATTACTATCCCTTTAAACTTTATTGTCAACAGCTCTTCTTGGTGCAAAGCCAAGCGCACCGACCTCATTTCATTGGAGTAGCTATTTTTTTTGGGGGGGGATTTTTACAGTTTTTCCTAAGTGTGCCACAAGCCACTGCGTGTAAGCAAAAAGAAACTTAACTAAAAGGGGGCTGTTGTAAAATTATCAATGTAAAAATTGCACCATTTATTTAGTAAGGGGTTGATAAGGTCCCAAGCTATCTTCACACGGGGTCCCACAGAAATAAATTAAAAAATGGATAGATTCTGACATATCGACTTTAATCCCTGGGTTGGTTGTGAATGCAGGAATTTCAGGACAAAAACCAACTTGTGGAACCCATTTCATTGGGATCATGGATAATACTTAGGGTAGTTCAGATATTTTTAACAGAGGGCCCAGTGTGATCACTAGAGGTATTGCTAAAAGTGTCACTAAACTGGGCTGCATCAAAATCTGATGCAGATTCAGTGGCCTCAGATGCCAAAAAGGCATCCGCCTCTTCAGCAATGTTCATCTTCTGCATCATTATCTATATAACTATATGTATTTCTACTAAATAACTACCCAAACACACTTATAACCTCCTTAACTTATCTTCCTATGTCAATTTTCTTTGTGTTAATTAATAATCTACCTAAAGCTGAATTCTACCTAATTCCTCAATGAATAACTACCCACCCAAACTATAGAACTAAAACACATTAAAATTGCAGAAAAAAAAAATAAAAACCTGAAGTGTATATATTCCTGAAAAATACTATTTTTTAAAATTATTTTTAGAACCTAACGCTAAGCCTTAAACCTTACCATATCCATGTCATCCCTTATCCTATCTAATTTAACTAACCTACCCACCCAAGCTATATTTGTAATTCATTAATTATATTTAAAAATTTAAATTATATATTTTATAAAAAAATTTGAAAAAAGGGTGGGAGACAAAAATGTAATACAGATCAGCAAAAGCTGATTGCAGTACCTGATCACTGTAAATTACAGGGATCAGAGGGGTAAATGTATTTTTTACATAAATAATACAATGTATCACACTGTGCATATCTATATCTTTCTTTTTCTAATCTGTATGAGGACAAGGGAAAGAGAGATAAGTGAAAGAGGCAATGTTTATAAACACTGTCTGTGTCATATGGGTCTTAGTACATGTGATACGCTGATTCAATGAATCACATGTGTGGAAGGAGCACAGATTGGCTGAAAAAAGCCATTTCCAAAGCAGTAGTAACAGCCTTCCCACTGTTCTACCAATTTTAACCCATGACGGACCAGGATCATCACCTGTATTTAAAAACAATAGGTAACTACATATTTATATGTATGTATATATATATGTATATATATATATATATATATATATATATATATATACATAGTCTCTCTATTTGTGTGAATGTGTAACTTTGTACTGTAAAAGCTCTCCAGGACATAAATGAGAATAAGAGAAATCTTAATGTATTTTTCCTGGTAAAACACAATCAATGAATCAATAAATCAAGGTGCCAAAATTACACAAAGTGTGCGTTCAAGGTTCCTTGAGTAGAGTGTCACTATGTGGACAGAAGTGTGTGTGTTTGTGTACTCACTCCATGTGCCAGCATGTTTTCTCTCTCTCCAACATTTCTACACACTTCCACATTTACATTGTCACTCCTGCAGCAAACTTCATAGATCCTTTCCAGTGTCTGTTCATGCTTCACCCCTCTCCATCAAATGGCATTAATTCAGTATCATCATAGCCCCTCAAAAGAATCCTCCAAACATCCAAGGTGTTTCTGGGCCAAACTAGTTCATTATTTGCCCAGAGCATAACAGTGGTTTAAAACAAATCTGCAATTGGAGAAGAGAAGATAAAACAGAACTAGCATAAAAGGTTGAACTCAAATGACACTAGGACATAGAGAAGACAATGCAGTGTAAACACAAGCAAGACAGTTATTTCCTTCAAATAATATAGAAATAATACAACACTGACATAGACGGTAGGGTTACACAGGACAGAATAAAAAGGGGAAAAGAAAAGAAACAGACAGGATAATGTGTGTGCAGGCCACAGTAGCTAAACATGATGCTGCATATAAAAGGGATAAGCTTGGTTGGCCATAGGTAACAACTAGAATGAAGATAGTTGTGAGCAGTCTGCTGGTTACACGTGACATTGGGATGACTGTCAATAACTTTGAAGTTCAGCAGATCATAAGGTTAAATAAGAATAATATAATGCAGTATCCAGTGAGCTAAAAGTTGCTTTGCTGCCTATTCTCCCTCCTTGTCTACTGGCTACCTGAATCTGGCCTCACTGCATCAAATGGTAAGTTAGAGTAAACTGTCACCAAGTGTCAGTGCACTTATATGTGCTTTGACTGATGCACAGAAACTGATGTGCAAATAAGCGTTGACTCTGACATGCATGTGAGCAAAGACGTATGATCAAGGAAAAAAGTATGCTCTTGAACACCAGTGTCTTAATGACATCTGAGTTTAGAGATTGACAGGCACATGCAGAGGTTGATGAACCAAGAAGAACTTGAGTAATTCTGAAGCAATCCAATAATAATTTCCATACTCCCTGTTGCTTTAAATGGGCTTTTAACCCCTTGAATACAATAGGGGTTAAAAGCTATTTTAAATAAACACAATTTTTATTTGTCCCCTATGGTGCAGTTGTTTGCCCCAAAATTATTTTACTTCTTCTTAATACAGTAGACTCACAGAATATAATGTTTAAGTACAAGTAAGACAACGTCTACATTGTGAACTATGCACTGAAAGTCAAAACAATGCATTTTATATTCTGAGTATCTTGACAATTCTAGCGAACATTCACATTCATGCAAGAGGGGAAGTATATGCCGTAGATAACCTATTTATGACTCCAGGACATCTCATGTTCCATTTTTTTACTATTCCTGTAAGTGATATGGGGCAGGGAACTCTGCCTTTTGTTTTCTTGTACTGTACTTATTTTTCATTTTTCAATATTGCACTTGTATTTATTCCTTGTATTGTACACCTGTTAAGCTATATAATATTATGCATTTGCAATGGCATTATATAAATAAGCATACACATACATATATGCATAAAAGTGTTTTCAAATATTGTAAGTAAACATTACTTAAATTATGATTTTGCTAACTTTGCTAAATCGAGGCAGAAGTACGCACTCCCCCTGTTTAGAAAATCAGAAGTGATGTCATGGAACATTACTGATTCAAGTCCTCACTAAAATGATATTCTCTCTTCATGAAACCTGATCTGTAACTGGTGCTTGACCATTACAAACCCTATTCAGATTTAGTGGCTAATTTTCTCTTGAACTCATAAGGATGCTGAAGAAGTCTTCAATGCACTACAAAGAAATGTGTTAGTGAACTAAACTATTGGTGAAAATATGACTATGCTCCTGTTCAGAAATACACAATTAATAAATAGTTATTTAAAGTAGACCAATCACTTTAAAAAAACAGTTTTGCTTATTAATTAAAAATGTAATTTTTGTCTTAGGTGTACCATTTTCTTTATTATTTTAAGAAGGATTTGTTACCTTTCCATATCCTCCCTACAGTAGGAGCTTCCATCTTGAAAGGATTTGCATAGTTATAAATCCTTATCCATTTACTCCACCACTTTGATGGCAGCCTAAGAAGGTGAAGAGAGGTGTTGTCCTGAACATGTGAGTAATTAATTATGTAGTCTCTGTTTGACCAAATCAAATAACAAAGCTCATGAAAACAAATAATCTGGTCTTGCAACAGTGATATCATACATCAAAGTAACACTATAATAGTGCTGTGCATTCTGGGTAATGAAGTATATGGACACTCAGACAATGGGAATGATCCATCTCAAAAAATATGATGAAAATTTCACACAAAGAATGCCCATTAGGTGAGGAACTCAAATAAACAAATATATTGAAAAAAGTATATTTTATTTCATAATATCAAAATGATATAATAATCACAACAACAAGAAAGAAATGAGGGTATCCAAAAAAATACAATACTGCCAACAGAAATATTTGTTACCCAGTTGTACACAACAAATAAATGTACTGATAATACAAAAAGATAATAAACATACAAGCAATACAAATAGAATGCAGATACATGTCAAATATTAAAGGACTGGTCAATGGTACAAAAAGTGTGATAGGTGCAAAAAAATAAATAAATCTACAGAAAAATTGTTATATTTATATATGCATTAAGGGGAACTTAACATATCAGATGATACCAATTCAAAGGCTGAAAAATGAACAGAATGATGTTCCATGAGGAGACCCCACATGTATCTCGTGTTCAGTTTCGTCTGCAAAAAAGGAAATAAATGTAATTAATTTGTTTCTCAAAATATATTAAAAATAAATAAAACCCACGGAATAAAATATAAACACCTGTGCAGTGGGTTCAATTTATTTCAGTAAAAATGGCATTATCAGAGTTTGGTGAGAGGCAGATGGAGGCATCCTGTCAAATATGGGAACCATTGTACTAACAAAACCAATTTATACATGTTCTGCTTTAAAAGAGTAAAGCTGCAGTACAATTGTAAACTGAACATGTAGAGTAAATGATAGTAATGTGAAGGAAATTAGACTAATGCAACGGAAGCAGGGAATTAAGAAAATAAGATCTGTCACCTGTTTTAATAATGCCTAAAGCAAAAAGATTGCTGTAACTTTAAGAATGCAGCTTAGCTGACTTTGGAGCTTAGAATTTTATTTTTCTACTTTATGGCATGCTTCAAAACTACTTGGACAAATACAAAACAAGAATTACAGTGCACCATAAGTTATTTTAATATCCTGTAGTGGTGTATACTTCCAATAAAATCCCAAGGCTATTATTAAGGTTCTGTGTTTGTGTGAAAATGTCAAGTTGTTTCGAGTGACTACATACTCTAAATTATATATAACTGTTACTTTATAGCTAATAGGCACTAAAATTACTTTAAAACAGAAATGTAAAGTTATATTTTCATCCTTTTTGACAGATAATAAAGCTTATTTATGAGACAATTTTTCATATATTATAACACTTGTTAAAATATGATTAAAATAATATGCTTGTTTTTTAGACAATAGCAGATTGAACAATTGTTTTTAATATATCTAGATGGATAGTGATGTGTACAATAGTGTCAAAGCAAATCATTTTTTGTTGCTTCATTTGTAAATGTTATATGCTCTACAATGAAATGATATTTATACTTTAAAATGAGATTTTGATGGCTTAACGATTTTTTCTGCCCAACAATAAACTGTATGTACAATGCTTTATTTTTCTACAAGAAGACAAATTACTTGTTATTCAGCGTTGTTGTATTTTATTTTAAACAAGCTAGGTTCTTAAGTAACTTTGAAAACAAACTGGTCATTATATTTACATCAGAAGAAAAATCTTGCCAAAAGTAGAAAGGATGCCTTCAATATATAATTTCTATATGAATCTTTATACAGTATATAAAATTACAGTCATGCGCCCATGCAGACTACTCTGACATGACTAGGTTCTAAAATAGAATGTTGACTAATGACTACACTCAATTTTCAGTTAAATGTAGAAAGGCAGAAAAGAGGATTCAAGATG
Source organism: Rhinophrynus dorsalis (assembly GCA_037306005.1). Classification (NCBI taxonomy): domain Eukaryota; kingdom Metazoa; phylum Chordata; class Amphibia; order Anura; family Rhinophrynidae; genus Rhinophrynus; species Rhinophrynus dorsalis. Next base: position 64,744,826 of record CM074724.1, on the reverse strand, counting down.
GGATTACTTAAGGAAGAATTAGTGAGATCAATAAAATAAGGGAAATTAATGAATATTTGTATGCATGCAGCACCAAAAGTAACATAGTAACATAATAAGCAGAGCTTTAAAATTTTAGGATGATGAAAATACAGCATAAAACAAGTGAATTGCAGACTTAGCATTACCCGGGGTCTCTTCTCTAAGGCTTACAATTCTAAATTAAATAAGGGATACACACACAGAGTGCATAAGTATTGTGCTCAGACATAACCATTAACATAAAGTGATTTGCATGTGTAAACCATCAAAGTGCTATCTAGTCCATAATTGCTTTATTGAGTTAGTAAGTAAAGAGTCCCAAATGAAGGTGCAATGAGAGAAAAGGGCTTGAGACCCAAACAAGGCAACCAGTAGAGTCTTTGGCAAATGATGAGAGACAAGGCACAAAAGAGCATGCAGCCACATAACACATTAACTATGTCTCCATAATAAAAATGGCGACATGAAAATCTTGCACTGCATGAAAGTGCGAGATTCTCATGTCGGGTAGTGAAATGTCCCCCAATGTCTGCAATGTCTCTGTACAGATGTACAATATGTACAGTAACAGCGTGAAAAGCACTCTATGAAAACATGGCATGCCTTGCTTAGGAAAATAATACATTCTATATTAGGGTTGGGCAAGCTGAGACCCACATTTCTTAGCAGATCCCCAGGCAAAAAGAGAGAGCCAGAACAGTGCTCATCTGTGCATAGTTTTTAACACTTTAACCATGTTGCCATAATATAAAATGGCAACATGAGAATCTAGTGCTGTCATGCAGTGAGAGATTCTCATGTCGCCATTTTTATTATGGGAACATGGTTAAAGTGTTATGAGGTTGCTTCTTAGAAAAACACCCCTTAATTTCCTACCAGTCTACACTTTAAAAGCAAAGAATTTCAAGAAAGCAGAGAGATCATAAAAATAAAATGTGTGATTTCTGTAGTGTGTGAAGTGTGTTTGACTTAGAGTAACGTTAGTGAGAGTTAGGCAAGTGTGATTTAGTTTTAGGGCAGAAAGGGACATTCTAATTGGGCAAGTTAGTGTTAGAGTGGGGTGCTTTCTCACTTACCAAGGTGGAAGTAGAATCAACAGTTGTTAGTAGCAGTGCCCTTGCTACTTCCACCAGCATCAGCTGCACAGCAGTGGAACCCCAACCAGTGCCACCTGCACCGAAAATGGTGTTGACACCAGGTGCACCACCCTTATCACCAAGCAACCTAATAGATGTTGATGATTCCTCTGAGTCTTTCCGTACACTCCAAATCTTTCTTCATCAGATGAGCATGGAGTGGCACAGAAAGGAAATAGAATGGGGGAGTAAGGATTTCCATTTGGAAGACATAGTGGATTTGGAGGTGGATGTAGTAGGTGACAGAGATTCTCTTGTGAGTGGCTAACAGGTGGATATAGTGAGGGGCTCTTTGAGAGTGGAAAGAAAGAAGAGGTGTAGGGTCCTGTGAGTGGTCAGGTTCTGGCTGGGAGTGGGAAAGTAAAGGAAGAGGGGCAGTTTCCTGTGACGGGGCCTGAAGATGTGGTGGTGAAACAGGAAGACCTCAAAGATCATCATGTGCTGGGTCACACTCAAGCTCTGCAGCAGACAGGATCCTGTATTCCTATGTTTCTCACTTGTGGTCTTGTCACATGCTCAGGATGCAGCGCTGATGTTTTTGCAGTCTTTCTCTGTTTGGCCCTGTCACTCTGTGCCTGGCGGAGAATTAGTGTTCTTATACAGCGCTTCTTCCCTTCTCTGTTTAATGTTGCTGAGCTCTGTCCAACAAATTTTGCTTGGTAGCACGCCCAGCACAGTGCTCAGCAACACTGAACAGGTCTCCCCCTTCTTTGGTTAGAGTGAAATCCCAATGACTAATTCTATCTCAGGTGCCTATAAGATGTTGAATTTCACATAGGAGATCTTTCTCCCACAAAAGGGTAAATGGGAAGACAAATGCTGGGCAATGCCTTCCATTTATCTAAAAATACTTTAATTAGTGAGACAAATTACAAGATTATAACAAGGTGGTACAGAAACCCAGTTCAACAAAATTTTTATCCTGGAGATGGAATATGCACCTGGGAACCTTGATTCACATTTGGTGGACTTGTCCTGGACCCGTGTCCTCCGAAATACACAATCTCACTGGCAACCGATTACCCCAAAAAAGTTACATTTATATTACTGAATCCGAAACATCCTAAATTAAAGATGGACCCATCTAGTCTTCTTTATCTACACTTGATTAAAGGGATAGTAATGTTTCATAATAAAAGCAGCTCTAATTAATCATCATAGTATTTGGACTTTGGAGAGTGTTATTTCAATTCTGTCAGAGTTGTAGTTCCAGAGTAATTCAATGAGAAAGTGTCCCCCTCCCGCCCCTTTTACTGATGTAACACTGTTCATCTAGAGCAGAAGGGCGGTGCCCAGGTAGACTGCAGAGAGGGACAATCTTCAATTAAGATAAGGGAAAAACCTGAAAAGCTTGTCAAGGTGGGCAGGGATTTCATTGTTTTCATAGGAATAAGAGTGTCCCCTTCTGTTATCTGTCCAGTCTATGGACTGTATTCCACATCTGAGAAGAGATGGCTTACCCTAGGTAAAAGGGGCGGGAGGGGGAAACTTTGCTTGTGAATATCTCATAAACCATAAAGGTTTGAGAGATAAGACTTATATCATTGTTCATGTTTTTTTAATGCCTACAAAATAAAATAAAGTTAAATCGAAGTATTACTATCCCTTTAACACAGCTAAGTTGGAACTGAATGGCAGATTATTCACTTGAGTGGAAACTTAAAACTTTCTGCAGATAAATCATTTGCCGATGACCAACTCTCCTCATACACATTCTCTCTCTTCCATTTGGCAACCTTAGTTGTCTTATATCGATTTGCTTTGATTACAGATCATTATCTTTTCTCACCCATGGTCATGTCGCATGCTCCGGATGCAGCACTGATATTTTTGTTGGGGCAGCTCTCAGCAACATTAAACAGAGAAGGGGAGAGCAAGAGACTCTTGTGCTTTCAGGCACTGCAAGATTGTCGTGTTGCCCTTTTAATCATGGCGACATGGTTAATATGCCGTGTAGTCGCACGCTCTTTTAGTACAACCTTTTAAAAGGATACCGTTTGTCACAGTACAGTTTATAAGACACATTGGCAGCTGGTGCAACACTGGCAGCAGGAGTGACAAACTACCTCCAGTTAGAAAAGCACAATGGGTACAACATTATCACCCACTGAAATCAATGAAGCAGCACATTCATTCGCTATTCTATAACAAACAGGAGTTAAGTCACTGGCTAACACATGTTAAAGATCACTGACATGTAACAGAAGAGTAGTGAAATAGCAAACACGCATGCGCAGCTAGGTATCCCTACTCTAGTAACCCAGGGTGAAGAAGACACCTCTGGCTCTCTGACTTCCAGGTAAGTATTTATTATTACAGCTGCTGGTATTGGGAATGGGCTATATGATAGTTTTAGAACTAGGATTTTATTTAATTTTATTGGTGGTTAGGTATAGTGGAGAGCTAGGCGGTACTTTTTGGATTAGTGCTGGGGAGGGTGACTGAAACTATGTCAAACAGTTGGCTAGTTTCCTTTGATGTTCCCAGTAATCACGTTATTCAGCATGGTCTGTGAGATCAGAAATATGTGACAAGTGTAAGGCCACAACATTAGTTCTTGCAAACAATTCTTGTTGTAGTGAATGGTGGTCAAGCAATAGAATTCCAATGGTACATCAATGTAAGTACTGCCCAGAACTCATTTTTTTCCCTAGCAAAGCATTTAGCAACTCTAGGAGTGTTAGGATTAGCTTGCTGAGGTTTGTAAATTGAATATCAGGATTTGGAATGTTAGACAGGGTTGTTAGATTTATTGGTTTAGTGTTTCTGGGGTTGTGAAATTTTGGGTTGGTGGGCACATACTTTTTTTAGGAATGTAAGGGTTATTAGGCATGGTGTTTTTGGGCTGTGAGCATTAGCGTTTCAGAGTCAGGCTTTGAGGTTCATAGGGTTAGAGTTATTAGGATTAAGATTGTCAGGGTTAGGGTTAGTTCTATTACAAATAGAGGTGTTGGGGTTGTGAGGGTTAAACTTATGTTTTTTAGAGATACTAGAATTAGCATTCTTATTGTTATTAGGACTAGGGTAAGGATTGAGAGCTCTTGAGCCATTAGAGTTATGCTTGTTGGTAGTGTGGTATATGGTTATTAGAGTTCAAAATATTAGAGTTGTTGTAATAATTAAAGGGTGACAATGTATTGTCAAAAGTGACTTGTTGAGGACACAAGCCAACATGTGATGCAGACCTGAGCCTCTTTTATTCCTCGTAATTTAAACTGAATCAGTCATCTTACTGGACCAGATTCAAAATAAATCAAAGACTTTGGAATCTTTTTATATCGCTGCATCTTATATTCACTGGTTTATTTACTGTATTTATTCTGTTTCTGTAAGTGCTTACAATCAAATTAAAACCATCGGCTAGCAATATTATTGCACTTGAAACTTAAAACCATTGTCATTGCTAGATGAATGTTGTTCTTATGAACAACAAATGTTTAACTATTTACATGAATGGATTCCACTGGGATAAAAGGTTTTAAATAATAGAGTTTCCAGGCAGATCAGAATGAGATGTTCCTGCACTTGAAATGTACAATAATAGCACTAGCACCTTTGTGAAGCACCCATCCTAAAAATGCCTGAGGCATAGAACCCAATGACTATACAAATGCACCAGGGTGAACATGACAGCTCCATTGGTTACTAGTTTGTCACCATGTCCTGCACACAACATATAGCAGAGGCTATGAAAAGACTAATCTGTGATCACATAATATGTGCTTCCATCCATGTACTAAGGCATCATAAACTATTAATTTTTTGAAAAATAGGTTGCTCAATATTTCCTGCAAAAAAGCACAAAAATGTAGGAAAGAGAAAAAGATTGGTGTGAAGAATACAATAGAATAATATGTGGGAAAAGCCAGACTGCAGATAAAGGTGAAGCTATTCTAAACATCTCTATTTTCACTTCACATTATTGTTTCTGCATTATTGGGAGGATATAATTTCAATATATGTGTGTGTGTTTGTATGTGTGTGTGTGTGTGTGTGCGCGTGTGTGTGTTTGTGTGTGTACGTGTGTGCGTGTCTGTGTGTGTGTGTTCATATAATGTAAGAATTTAACCCCTTGGATGCTACAAAAGGCTCAAAAGTTTTGCAATGAAATGTGTTGGAGACATCACTAGCATCCAAGGGGATAAATATAAATTTTTGCATTTTTCTATGACCAGTTACCTTTGTATTAAAATTTGAATAATATTTGGATGTGGTGAGGGGGCTGTTACCAACCACTCTGACTGACTTGCTCACGGAGAATTTTACCCTGTCTCCATTCCGGTGAAACCCGGGTGCTTATTGAACCTGGAGCTCCCTCGGATGGTGTTCTCCAACTGTACTGGTGATCACGGACTTCCCATTCAACTGATCAGGTGGAAGCTTAATTGAAAATCAAAACTTCAATAAAAAATCAAATTCAAATGAAAATTAAAACAGGCTATTAAACGCTTACGTGTTTCGTGGTTACAGCCGCTTTTTCAAAGCTAAAAGAACAACCTAAACACAAAGCGGTGATTCAAAAGTCTCTCAGTGAGCAACTCAGTCAAAGTGGTTGGTAACAGCCCCCTGACCACGTCCAAATATTATTCGAGTTGTGTACCACTGTGGTGAGAAAGAGAAAGTAGCCCATCCACATCAGGACACTGCACCTGGGAGCAGTCTGATTATCCCAGCTGTTCTTGGAGTTGGATTGGGCATAAGTGCAGTCCAACACATGTTGTGCACACTCACAGAGTGAAAGTGGTGGTCCATATTAAAGGGTTAACATTGTCATGTGTGGTGAATCAGAGTTTGAGGTCCTGTGGTCCTGTCATGTCCGCCTCCATAGATGTGAAATCCAGGCCAGATTGGTATCTCTTAAACAAAGGCATAAGGGCAAAATTCAAAAATGCTTTTCTGATATTCTGGCCGTAGTAAGGTAAGTAGGGAATATTATTTGAGGCATATTAGACTATGGAACCTAATGTTTCTACCATATAATAAAAATGACTCCACCATACCCTTTTCATTTGTTTTCCTTGCTTTATGGCAAGACCTTACTGTGCTCGTCTCTTCTACTTTCTGTTTGGAGCAAGTTCTTTTGCTTGTCTTTCTGGCACCTCCAGGCTGTTTCACACTCTAAGTCAATGCTGTTTCAGTCTGAGGCAAGATCACATTTTGTTCAGTCTCCCACAGGATGATTCCAGCTGACTGACTGACTGACACATCTCCATCGAACACCCATCATTTTCCATTTAATATTGGGTGGGAATGAGGAACTAATGAGGAACTATAGCAATTCTAGGGCAAATCAAATGCACCATAAGAGATAGATAAAAATAGATTTAGTAATTGATTTGGTTTATTTGGGGGTTTAGCTACTTTAGTACTAGAGACCTCTCCAGTACAATGGTTTGTTATAGTATTCAAAGAGTTAATAACTCCATTTATATTAAAGATAATTTTTGGGAGTCTTTATTTCTCCCCATGGCACAATTAGTCTACCCCGAATTGCCCCTTTTTAGTTTGTGCACATGACACATCATTGATTGTTTTATATTAAATGTATTACTGGGTACAGTGCGTTTGAGCAAAATAACATGAATTCATTTCAGCTCAGGGGTTTAAGGGGGTTAGCCAGCAAATTGATTCTAGAGTGAAAACATGTCCTGTTCTAAAGTTTCATTGGATATGCCTGGATGTTAAAGTACCTCTGTAAAGTAATATCAGAGTGAATGACAATGAACGAAGCACAACAACAATGCAAGGTAATGATGAGTGTATTTGAATTTGTGTATGTAACCCCATACAGCCTTATTATGTGTCATGATACACAAGACCCTATATACAAACTCAGCCCTTTGAATGGAAGGAGATCATTCTTATCAGTGACAGCAGTCCTTGTACATGTGCAGGAGACAAGATCTGACTGTCAGTAACAGCTAAGGACATTGTACTTCCATTCTTACTACTGAGAACCAAGTTCTAAGTCATAAGATGTACAAATATCTTAACAAAAGAGCTCTGAGATTAGCTGAGACACAGGCTGACTATATATATATATATATATATATATATATATATATATATATATATACACACACACAATAGGGTATCCATAATGAAATATGCTAGCATCAATAAAAGGGGCAGGAGGGGAACACTTTATCATTCAATTACTCTTGAACTACAACTCTCTCAATATTGAAATAACACTCTTCATGGCCCAAATACTATGAAGATTAATTGGAGCTGCTTTTATTTTGAAACATTACTATCCCTTTAAGGTTGTATACATCCGGAGACGGAAAGTTCTTTATGATTATAGGCAAATGTATTAAGACCATTAGCTGGCAGAGGCAAATAAGAGGATTGTAGAAGATACTGTGTCAAGCTTATCAGCTTCTCATCAGACAATACATATCTGTACAATGCCATATGTATCTTTTAATGTTTCAATGGCAAAGTGTCTCTCCGGTCTATTCACTTTCAAAGTAGATGTTATAGAAGTCATATAATGTTCTTCTCTTGTGTTAGAGCTTGTATCCTGAAACAGAAAATCTCATGCTCGGGCAGAAATGTGGATTATGAATCAAATAGGACTGAAATCTCTTGTATTAGGGTTAAAATCCTGTGTGTTTCGTACCCATAACTGGATAATTATTTAGGGAAATAGTTATAGTAACAAGCCGGAAAATGTTCAGCGTGGATTTAAAACTACCATCTTTAAGACTACACTATATCAATGTTCTTCAGCTTTCCCTTTCATTGTACTAATTGGAGGAATTGGCTGATTGTTGTAGTCTTAAAGGCGGTAGGTTTAAGTACACTCTGAACATTTACCAGTTTCGTACTACAACTAAACAAAAATCACCATTAAAATTCATGCAAGCAAAATGCTAAATAACTGAAAATGTATATATGTATTCAATATATACAAGAATGAGGTATAGTGAATATGTATTGCAGATATTTATAATAATATTCAATAAATCAAAATAGGAAAAAAGGATTGCTGCAAGCCAAAAGGAAAAGATGTGTTCCATACGTATCTCAAAGCTCACTATGTATGACTAGATATGATACATAAAAGGACATTACCCCAACCCAAATTATAATTGTATTAATAATCACATAAACTCAGTAACCTAAAAGTGTAACCTAAAAATATCTACTATACATGTATTAAGTGAGATTTATTAAATTGGTGACTAAAGGGTCAGTCAACAATATCCTATTTCCTCCAAATTGCTTGCAAAGTTTGTAATTAGTGAAAGTATAGTACATAACCTATATAACAACTATATCTATCAAATAGGAGCCATATTGTGTTTAGAAAAGTCAGCTTATGAAACTCAATGGGGGAGATGCACTAAGGTATGATAACAAGGTGATAATGCAGAGATAACGTTTCCAGTGATATTACTTCTCCAGTTCTTATGTTATTCTAAGACGCCAATGTACAAAGATTTCTGCAACTCTGGGGATCTTATTGCATTGGCTCTATAGAATAACATAGGAACTGGAGAAGCGATATCACTGGAGAAGTCGTATCCATGTTATCACCTCTTTATTATAACTTAGAGCATATCTTCCAGTGGGTTTTTGAACCCAAGCTATTTCTATGAGAATTTCCCAATCCGTCCGAACTCATTTCACTCAATTACATGAAAACTTACAAAATCGCTTTTATTAACATACATATGTAACAAACGATATCTAAATTTAAGATGTAAATCAAGACTGACACATGTTAAAATCATATAGATCCACTGCATTGTGATCCAGCAACAGGTGTGGCTAGAGTCTGTCAACTACAAGTTGGTATAGTTTGTCGTGTCAATTACTAGCACCTTTAGGACAAGAGAAACATTTTCTCAAAACATTTAAGCTGATAATACTCATACATTATGTCAATTTCTGATAAGATATCCCGGTCAGTTTTAACAAAGTTGATATATCCAGTTTCATTTACATTGGCATACAGTGTGTCACAGACATTAACTAGATACAGATTCCAACTATGAAATATGTAAAAGTCCTACAAATGCACTATGTCATAATCAATTAATTTGTTTAACTGCATTCAGAGATACAACTTTGTGCAAATTAATTGGGAGATGGTAGCTCCCTCTGTATTGATTTATCTAGCCAATTACTGAGGAAGGCACATCATTTTGAACTTTCAGATGTACACTAGAATAAGTATAAACTGGGCATCAAAGAACACTACATTCACATATAGTCCGGCAAAAAGTGTAGGTCAGTTAGTGTTTAAAGGGTCAAAATGTTCAACATTGACTGAATTCTTCCTTGGATTAATAGATACAAATAACTACATTAGGCTATATCAATAATTGAAAAGTATGACTCTGAATTAATGTGGGGCTACCATCTGTCAATTAATTTGAACAGAGCTGTATCTCTGAATGCAGTCATATCCGTAGATAAAGACTGAACTGAGAGACTGTGTCGTTATACAAATGAATTAATTACAACATAGTGCATTTATAGAACTTTAACATTAATATATATCACAGTTGTACTCTATATTTCCAACACTTACCATGTTACACTCATTATTATTGACTAAGCAGAAACATACATCAATATCCCCAACCCTAGCTATGAGTGAGTCAGGTACTGTTTGAAGTGCAGTGACACTGACACCTACTGCTAGTACTATTGCAACATCTAGTCCATCTACTAATAGTAGTCCAGAACCGAGCAGTATGGAGATGCTTCACTCACCATCCAAAAAAAATTAACATACTGATATATGTTTCCTCTGTAAAAAAATGTGAGCAGGTGGAAAGCAGGATCACATCTAGGCACATCTTCATTAAGCTCCCACTTGAAGTATAACCACAGTTTTGACTGAGAGACAATCCGAGAAGCATATCAGAGGTGCTACTAAATTCTAAAAGAACACAGGGCTGAGGGTCACATAATAGTATTTTTATGGATGGCTCAAGGAATGGGCAACATCTGTCTCGTACTGTAGTTATGCTAATGAAAAGCATGGAGAAGAATTACTTTAAGTTAGTTGGAGGTGATGCAAGACTTATAGAGTTATAAAAATAGGTGTTTGGAGTTGATGGCAAGTAGCTGGAAACATCATAGGTTTAAAGAACTAGCACTCAAATAAAGGCTCACTTGGCATTCATCCAACTGGAAAATGCAAAAGGACAAATTATTAAAACAACTTTTATTAAATACATGAAAATTAAAGATAAAACAGAGTTGATCTAAAGAGAATACTGGTGCACAATCCAGCTTGCCACTTAAAATATAAAAAATATGCAAAAAATACTTTTATTTCTAATTACCAAGCTGTAGAATCTGTTCAAGCCACAAGGTTGCAGGTTCTAGTCCCAGCAAGGTCAGCTCAGCCTTTCAGTCTTCTGAGGTACATAAAATGAGTCCAGGACATACTTGAAAATGAGAGACAATCTCAATGTATACTTCCTGGTAAGATGCAGGACTGCGCATCTCTTTAATTCTGTATTCATTCATGGTTGCTTTTAATATTTTCAAATAAAAAACATTGAGATATTCATAACTTTGTATTTGGCTGAGATTTTTCGGTTGATCTGTATGCGCTTTCCTCCAGTTGTCCTCTTGTCTGTGGAATTGCGGCTGCGGTTGTGGAGAGCTGCACCGGGTCCTCCGGTCCTAATGAGGCTGGGTGAGTGTTGTTACTCATAGCTAGTGTATTAATTAAGTAGCAACTGTATTGTTTTTTGTTTTACATAACTCTGTCACTAAGTGACAGATTCTATGGGACGTACATGTACGTCCATTGTCATGATGGGGTTAATGAAAGTAAGTCTTTATTCCAGTGCTAGTATGGCAGGATTATCTTACTCTTTTTTATTTTTTTATTAAATTAATTTTTTTTATTATTTTTAGGCCAAAGGTATTTATTTTAGCCATTGGATGATTTCTGACTGGGGTGCATGAATTATCTTTTTTTTTTTTAAACATCACAGGATTGTTGACAATGTGAAGCCATCTGCCAACATACAAATCAGGTACTGTTTCTGTCACTGTACCCAATATCTGTCCCAAGCCCGAACATGCTAACAATTTTTCAGGGCTTCTGTTGTTATAGGCCTCAGCCTGGTAATACATTTTAAGGGTTTATGCTGCCATAGTTTTAAACCTACTAACAGTTTTCCATGTTGTATGTTAATGTACTGGCCAGTATTGCCTAATTTGAATAAAACACAAATAAATAAAGCTAAACATTTCATGAACTATATTTTTAAATAAGGAATGACTAACATAAATATAGGTGATTTTAAGGTCTTTCAAAATCAACAAATGCGTTATAAATTGTTAGTGCCACTTTAAGGGATTAAAATTGCAATGAAGACATGTATGTATTTAGAATAGTATTTGTTACAAAGCTTTTCTATTTTTCCCTATGTTGTGGCTAGAATGCACCAGAAATGCTCCATTTCTTCTTAGTATATCAGTCTTACTATGTTCTAGGCCACTTTGCACCATTAAACATGTACCTTCTGTATATATTACCTTTCATTTCCTTTAAATCTAATACATTAAGCAGCAGGGCCCTGTCCTTTTGTACCATTGCATTTACATTTTTATTGCTACCAGTTTTATATATATTTTTTGTTTTTTTTCTCTCCCTCATATAGCAATGTGTAATAAACTGATGCTTTATAAATAAGTGATAATCGTTACAAAATAATTGCATCCATTACTGGCCAGTTTAATCTGGGATTGGATATCATGGAAGTTTCAATCATTTCTAGTCAAGATCAGCATTAGTCTACTGAATTGACAAAAATGTTTAACGGTTATTCTTAACAATTTGAGTTACACTATTAGCTGGTACTTTCCTGATAAATGGAAATGTAAAAAACACATACAAAATACATACAAGGGGAACACATTATCAAATTATGTTTCACAACACATGGATTCTTATACCAAATCTGCAAAAAAATAAATAAAAAAGGAAATAATGTATTGTTTAACATGCTCATAATGAACACCAACGGTTGGCTAATGAACACAACAATGTTTAAGCCCAATAACTACAGACTAAATACTAATGTGTGGTTATTTTTTAAAATTTAAGAATTATACATGAATCACACAATTAAGCCCAATGTTTTTTACAGGTATAAATCTAAAAGTGCAAAAGTAATATCCAACACAAAAGCCAAATAAGAGTGTGTAACAATTAAGTAGTATCTGAAAACTTTTGTAATTAATAAATCAGGCCACCTGCTGAGAGCTGGATCAACTGGAGTGGACATAAAGCTGAGTTTGGCAAACTGCCCAGGAATGCTTACAATAATCAATGTGAGATACTAAGAAAGCGTGAATTAGTAATTTTGTAGAGTCGATAGCTAAGTAATTACAGATGTGCCAGATGTTGCATATATGCATCCTACATAATTTAGCAGTAGAAACAAAGAAAGGTAGCTTTGATAGGGGCTATCAAATAATATAAAAGTAATTTGCTGTAGGAAATAGCAGTTTTATCTGAATTAATAGTAAAGAGAAGACAAGAAATAGTAAAAAGAAAACAATAATAACTTAGATATATCTGAAATGATCTTTGAAAATATGGAAATGACCCACAAAGGCATCAAATTGAAAACTAAAATGCAAGAAAAATATGCGATGCTGAATTATGTCAAGATCAGATTTAGAGATAAGCAAAATGTCTCTCAAAAATTATACAAAGAAATGGGTTAATGAAATGCGCCTATTTATCTACCCAAAACTGAAGAGAGCAATAATGCTAACTAGCTTTTCCCTTGATTATATTAGGGCAATGTAAATCCCTGATATCTATATGTAGATATCAGTATTATACTTTCAGTTGGGGCACTATAAATTCTCCTCTTTCCCCAAAAGTCAATAGAAATGTGTGAAGAAAATAAATGAAAGAAACAAAAAATAAAAAATGAAAAATAAAAATATTGTGAATAATTGTCAGAAGAAATGGGAAATGGAAGATCAACAGGAAAGGGACCAACAAATACTGAAAAGGTCTGTAGTCACTTATCTCAGTTCTTCATATAAAAAAGTTTATAATCCAAACAGACAACAAATGAGATGGATGGATGGATGGATGGATAAGATGGATGTAATGACATGAAATGATGGGCAAGATGATGATGGTATACGTTCAATCAAATTCTTTTTCAATTGATTCTCTTCTCAATGCAGCAACTTATGAGCGTCCTCTTTTACACACATACAGCCGCAATCTATAGATTAAGGGAGCAAGAGATAGAGAAAATCCATCTAAAAGTGGTGTTTATTAAATTAAAACATACTGCGCATGTAATCAGAAACACGTACAGAATTAAAAATTTTATTTGCTTATCTGTCTCCTGGCAATGGCATCCACGTTACTGTGTCCACTCCTCCATCTGGTATTTCTCCAGAAATACCAGATGGAGGAGTGGATACAGTAACGTGGACGTCATTGCCAGGAGACAGATAAGCGAATTGTATTTTTAATTCTGTACGTGTTTCTGATTACATGCACAGTATGTTTTAATTTAATAAACACCACTTTTAGATGGATTTTCTCTGTCTCTTGTGCCCTTAATCTATAGATTGTGACTCTCAAAAATGCTGGGTTCACAGAGAACTGGGCTAGATAACTGGTGGAGAGAGAGCAGAGAAGGTCAGTTACATCATGCAGTTTGCTAATTTCAACTGTTACATATTTAGATTTGTTTGGATGGAGAAACGTTTATTCTTATTTTGTTTTTTTTTTAATTCTTTGATTTTAATTGAATTTGACTCAATTCCTATAAACACAGGTAAGAAAAGTATTTAGCAAAACCCGGAAGGAGCACTATATAGTAAAGAGGATCTCACACAATTCTAATTTTTTTACATTTCCAGCCCTTCAAGTATACCAAAATCTTTGAAAACTATTGCATTTCCAATTGTAATTATTAATAAATGACTTACAAGGAAAATGACCCATCACTTTCACTAGTATGAATTGATATAATGTAGAAAGTGCCAGAGGTACAAAAGTGGCAACTACAACTTCTGATTTTTTTCAAATATAAAGGGGTTATAACAATTAAAGAAGTTACAGAAGCATACCATTTTGGGAAAAAGGTAACCTAGCACAATAAATGAGTGGTCATTTGTAGTGTTGAGCGAGCATGCTCGGCCGATGCTCGGATCGGCTCGAGCATCGCTCTGCTCGGCACATGGCGGTACTCGTACGAGTACCGCATGTGCTCGCCCGCCATGTTCGGGTCTCCTCCCCGCACGTTTTGCGGCTGCTGCGCAGCCAATAAACGTGCAAGGAGGCTCTGACATCGGTGTAATGCCAGCAGCCATGTTGGCTGCTGGCATTACACTGATTGGCTGGCCAGAACCCGTGGTCAGGTGCTGTATAGCACCTGACCATCGAGTTCGGCTCAGTCTTAGCCAGGGAGAGCTGAGGATAGGAAGGGAAAGGCAGTGTAGGGAGGAAAAAAACCAAAATTGTGAAAAAAAAGAACCAAAAGTCCTTTTTAGGACTACTGTGTGTGGGGGCAGCAGGTTATTTTGTGTGGGGGAAAAAAAAAAAAAAAAAAAAAATATTCTGTTTAGTGTGCAAAGTTGCAGATTAGAGCACATTCTGTTTAGTGTGCACAGTTGCAGATTAGAGCACATTCTGTTTAGTGTGCAAAGTTGCAGATTAGAGCACATTCTGTTTAGTGTGCAAAGTTGCAGATTAGAGCACATTCTGTTTAGTGTGCAAAGTTGAAGATTAGAGCACATTCTGTTAAGTCTTCAAACTAAAATATCAAAGTCACATATTTCATTCAGTGTGCATCGCCGCAGTTTAGCAGCACATTCTGTGTACTGTGCAGAGTTGCAGAATAGGAAGAAATACTGTTAAGTCTTCAAACTAAAATATCAAAGTCACATATTCCATTCAGTGTGCTTCGCCGCAGTTTAGCAGCACATTCTGTGCACTGTGCAGAGTTGCAGAATAGTAAGAAATACTGTTAAGTCTTCAAACTCAAATATCAAAGTCACATATTCCATTCAGTGTGCTTCGCCGCAGTTTAGCAGCACATTCTGTGTACTGTGCAGAGTTGCAGAATAGTAAGAAATACTGTTAAGTCTTCAAACTCAAATATCAAAGTCACATATTCCATTCAGTGTGCTTCGCCGCAGTTTAGCAGCACATTCTGTGTACTGTGCAGAGTTGCAGAATAGGAAGAAATACTGTTAAGTCTTCAAACTAAAATATCAAAGTCACATATTCCTTTCAGTGTGCTTCGCCGCAGTTTAGCAGCACATTCTGTGTAGTGTGCAGAGTTGCAGAATAGTAAGAAATACTGTTAAGTTTTCAAACTCAAATATTAAAGTCACATATTCCATTCAGTGTGTGTCACCGCCGTTTAGCAGCCTATTCTGTGTACTCTGCAGAGTTGCAGAATAGTAAGAAATACTGTTAAGTTTTCAAACTCAAATATTAAAGTCACATATTCCATTCAGTGTGTTTCACCGCCGTTTAGCAGCCTATTCTGTGTACTCTGCACAGTTGCAGAATAGTAAGAAATACTGTTAAGTTTTCAAACTCAAATATTAAAGTCACATATTCCATTCAGTGTGTGTCACCGCCGTTTAGCAGCCTATTCTGTGTACTCTGCAGAGTTGCAGAATAGTAAGAAATACTGTTAAGTTTTCAAACTCAAATATTAAAGTCACATATTCCATTCAGTGTGTGTCACCGCCGTTTAGCAGCCTATTCTGTGTACTCTGCACAGTTGCAGAATAGTAAGAAATACTGTTAAGTTTTCAAACTCAAATATTAAAGTCACATATTCCGTGTAAGATGAAGAAGGCGGGTAAAAAGGGACGGGGAAGTGGACATGATCCTGATAGTTCAGGGCGCGGGTCAGGATGCGGAGAAACTGTGCCTGGTGCAAGAGCACAAGAAAGAAAGACATCCACCATACCTAGCTTCATGTCTCATTTCACAGGGCGTCGCAGGACATCACTCTCGAGGTCCGACCACTGCGAACAGGTGGTCGGTTGGATGTCAGCTGATACTGCTTCCAGTCGGTTAAGCACCACCCTGTCTTCCACCAAGTCCACTCTCAGTAGCCAAGAGTCTGGTCAAAATAATCCTCACTCTGATCATCCTTCCTCCCACCATACACGGTCTGGTCAAAGAAGTGATCCCACACTGGGATATAGTGAGGAGCTCGTCTCATCACCAATCCTTCATTTGACCCTCTCTCCAAGCACGCTTGCAGAGGAACATGACATCTTGTGCCCTGATTCACAACCTCTAGAGGCTACCCAATCACAAGAAGATGACAGATGTGAACGGCATTTAAGGTCAAAGGAAGTAGTGGATGATGATGATGATGATGAGACACAGTTGCCATTAAATCAACCACTATTTCCGTCTCAAGACCTTGTTGAGGAGAATGTTATACAGTTGTCAATGACTGAGTATGTGGTGGGATCAAGACTTGAGGAGGATGATCAGAGTGAGGAAGTGGAGGAGGACTTGGTGGACGATGAGGTGACTGACCCCACCTGGGAAGGTGTAGAGCCGAGCGATGACAGCAGTCCTGAGGGTGAGCCATCTGCAGCACCGCAACAGGCTGGAAGAGGCAGTGGTGTGGCTACAGAAAGAAGGCGGACCGCACCAAACCGGCCCGCAAATGTTCCACGGAGCACCCCCTTGCGTAAATCTACCTTGCCAAAGGGTAGGTGTTCCGCGGTATGGCGTTTTTTTAAGGAAAGTGCGGACGACAAAAGAATTGTAGTTTGCAACCTGTGCCACACCAGAATGAGCCGAGGCATGAACACTAGAAACCTCACCACCACCAGCATGATCCGACACATGGCATCCAAGCACCGTAGTAAGTGGGAGGAACGCCTGGATCGCCCATCTGTGTCTGCAGGCCACACCACTGCCTCCTCTTCCCCTGTTTTCGGTGCCGGCCAATCGCCTGTCGAAGGCGCAGGCCCGCATACCTCCCGCCCTGCACCTGTACCATCTGAAGCACCATCAGCGACCACATCCACTTCCCTGTCCCAGCGCAGCGTCCAAATGTCGTTACCCCAGGCATTTGAGCGCAAGAGAAAGTACCCAGCCACCCACCCACAGGCCATAGCACTAACCTCACACCTTTCAAAATTACTGGCCATCGAAATGCTGCCATTTAGGCTTGTGGACACTGAGTCCTTCCGCAGCCTGATGGCAGCAGCTGTCCCTCGGTACGCGGTCCCCAGCCGCCACTACTTTTCCCGGTGTGCCATCCCCGCATTACACCACCATGTGTCCCGTAACATCACCCGTGCCCTGACCAAAGCAGTTACTGGGAAGGTCCACTTAACGACTGACACATGGACAAGTGCTTGTGGCCAGGGACGCTACATTTCCCTGACGGCACACTGGGTGAATGTCGTGGAGGCTGGGAGCGACTCGGACCCTGGGATGGCACGGGTGCTACCCACGCGAAGGATTGCGGGCCCTACCTCCATCAGGGTTTCCGCCAGCACCTACGTTATTGGCTCCTCCTCCTCCGTTTCCACCTCCAAATTCTCTGCACGCAGCGCCACTCCCCCATCAGCCGGTAGCTGGAAGCAGTGTAGCACTGCAGTGGGGAAGCGTCAACAGGCCGTGCTGAAGCTGATCTGCCTTGGGGACAAACAGCACACGGCCTCAGAGCTGTTGCAGGGGATTAGTCACCAGACCGAGCAGTGGCTCTCGCCACTCAACCTGCAACCAGGCATGGTTGTGTGTGATAATGGGCGTAACTTGGTGGCGGCTTTGGAGCTCGGCAAGCTCACACACGTACCATGCCTAGCGCATGTATTTAATTTAGTGGTGCAGCGATTTCTAAAAACCTACCCCAATGTGCATCTTCTCTTGACCAAGGTGCGCCGCGTGTGTGCACATTTCCGTAAGTCATCTACAGCTTCGGCCGGCCTGTTGAAGCTGCAGCAGCGCTTACAATTGCCAGCTCACCGGCTGCTGTGTGACGTGAGCACACGCTGGAACTCCACCTTCCACATGTTGGCCCGGCTTTGTGAGCAGCAGAGGGCAGTAGTGGAGTACCAGCTGTTACACGGTCGTCGCCTCTCCGTTCAACTTCCTGTAATCAGAAGTGAGGAGTGGGAATGGATGTCAGACGTCTGTGAGGTTTTACGCAATTTTGAGGAATCGACACAGATGGTGAGCGGCGATAACGCTATTATCAGTGTAACCATCCCACTTCTGTGTCTACTGAAACGCTCGCTGCTCACAATTAAAACCGACGCTTTGCATGTGGAAGAGGTGGAAATGGGGGAGGAAGAGCTTACACAAGGTGATAGCCAGCGCACCCTCACTTCGTCTTCTCAGCGACAATTGGAGGAGGCGGAGGAGGAGGAGGAGGAGGAGGAGGAAGACACGGTTGCCTCCGCTACAGAGGGTAGCCATGGAACTTTAGTTCCATCTCTTCAGCGTGGGTGGGCAGAAGAGGAGGAAGAGGATGAGGATATTGAGAGTCATCCTCCTGGTGAGGACAGTGAAATCTTGACTGTTGGTACTCTGGCACACATGGCTGACTTTATGTTAGGCTGCCTTTCCCGTGACCCACGCGTTGTACGCATTTTAGACAACACGGATTACTGGGTGTTCACCCTTCTGGACCCCCGCTACAAAGAGAATTTCTCATCTCTCATTCCTCCGGTGGAGAGGACAAGCAAAATGGTGCAATACCAGAAGGTTCTTGTCGAAAAATTGCTCCAAAATTTTCCATCTGACAACGCTGGCGGCAGAGTACGTGCTACCTTGGCCAACAGAGAAGGGGAGAAAAGGGGAGCACACAGCAGTTCCGAGAAAGGCAGGGCAACAC
Source organism: Rhinophrynus dorsalis (assembly GCA_037306005.1). NCBI lineage: Eukaryota > Metazoa > Chordata > Amphibia > Anura > Rhinophrynidae > Rhinophrynus > Rhinophrynus dorsalis. Next base: position 64,725,817 of record CM074724.1, on the reverse strand, counting down.
TCTACAAGGCGTGGGACACCTTCATGACACCCCGCCAGCACCCTCACCCTGATGCGCAGCCTAGTGTCACAAGGAGGGAAAAGTTTTGGAAGATGGTGAAGGAGTACGTAGCAGACCGTGTCAGCGTCCTCAATGATCCCTCTGTGCCTTACAACTACTGGGTGTCCAAGCTGGACACGTGGTATGAACTGTCACTCTACGCCTTGGAGGTGCTGGCCTGCCCTGCCGCCAGCGTTCTGTCTGAGCGGGTATTTAGTGCTGCTGGTGGCATCATAACAGATAAGCGTATCCGCCTTTCCACCGACAATGCTGATAGGTTGACACTTATAAAAATGAACAAGGCCTGGATTTCCCCTGACTTCTCCACTCCACTGGAGGAAAGCCCCGGGGGAACATAAACTCACTTTATATATGTTATTTACAATGATGGGAATACTCTGTATTCCCATTCACCCCTTCCACCCAAAAAACGGGTATATGGTTGACTCTTAATCTTCTCATCCTCCTCCTCCTCTTCCATATGCCCTGGGATATAATTTTTATATAGGGCCAGCTCACCAGCGGGCCCTGTGATATAATTTTTATATAGGGCCAGCTCACCAGCGGGCCCTGTGATATAATTTTTATATAGGGCCAGCTCACCAGCGGGCCCTGTTTGACAATTTTTATATAGGTCAGCTCACCAGCGGGCCTTCTCATATAATGTTTTATTGGGTCAGCTCTCTAGCGGGCCCTCTCATATAATGTTTGATAGCGTCAGCTCACTAGCGGGCCTTCGCATATAATGTTTAGGATGGTCAGCTCTGCAGCAGACCCTCACCCATAATGTTTTAGATGGTCAGCTCAGCGCACGTTTCCCTCTTAATCATGGCCTCAGTTCAATAAAATCAAGGAAATTTTTGGGAGAATTTGACTCTGCGCACGTTTCCCTCTTAATCATGGCCTCAGTTCTGAAAATCAAGGAAATTTTTGGGAGAATTTACCTCTGCGCACGTTTCCCTCTTAATCATGGCCTCAATTCTGAAAATCAAGGAAATTTTTGGGAGAATTTGCCTCTGCGCACGTTTCCCTCTTAATCATGGCCTCAGTTCTGAAAATCAAGGAAATTTTTGGGAGAATTTGCCTCTGCGCACGTTTCCCTCTTAATCATGGCCTCAGTTCTGAAAATCAAGGACATTTTTGGGAGAATTTGCAGATGATATACAAGTAAATATACAGCAAATATTGTTTGGTAACAATTTTTCGCCTAAAGTCGTTTTTATTTTCCTTTTTGTGTGTTTTATGGTCAGTCTGTAAAAATGGCGTACTACGGGCGAAAGATCGTTCCCAGCAGCGATGTTGGAGTCCAAGATGCATCCAGACATCCTCCCTATGCTGTCCCTGAACCATTTCTGTGGTGTTTCCATCCTTTTCTTCCCTTTTCCTATGGACCAGGCACCCTCCCCTCATCAGAGCAGGGGGTGCCTGGTGTAATGCTCGAGTCCTCCCATTGACTTCAATGGGGCTCGGGTGCTCGGCCGAGCACTCGAGCCTCAGGGGGTGCTCGGTCAGAGCACCCGAACACCCGAGCATTGGGGTGCTCGCTCATCACTAGTCATTTGTCTTTCTATCCCTTGCCTGGTGTACACAAATGTTTCCAGAAGGTGGCAAAAAGAAACAAAATTAAAATTTCTTACATTTCCACTAGGGATGGGCGAAAAATTTCACTTCAAACTGAAATAGGCGAATAATGGCACTTCTAGCTTTGTAAATAATTTCCTGCAAAAAGTGCAGCTTTTCCTCTTTTTTGCCTAGCTCTTTCCATTGAAATCAATGGGAACACTGAATTTACACACAAACACTTAGCAAATATTATTTTATTTCCCAAAGGCATAGGATAAAAGGGCACAAGGGTGTCTGTGTTGGTGGGGTGTGGAGAAAGAATCACTTGAACAGGGGATGTTTTTTGGGGGTTCTTTACTGGGATTAGGGGCAGTTAATAAAAAATAAATTCAAAATACAATTAAAAACCCATAAGATATGGAAAAAAAGGGGTCTGAGGAGGGTGCCTGTGTTGGTGGGTGGAGTCTGGGGAATGAATCAGTTGAACAGGGAATTTGTTCTGGGGGGTTCTTGACTGGTGTTGGGGTACAGTTAATAAAAAAAATAAATAAATAAAATAAGAAATTTGTATGTACAGTGATAGAGACAGGAACCCCCTGATATAAGCTGCCACTGGGATGGACTAATACTTCACTTTATAGAGTATTTTGTAGAGGATGATTTGTTAGATTTGTTGTTCAGGACTAAGCCCTGAGGAAACATTGATTTGTAGGACTTTAGCTTTTTTGGCACAAGCCCTAAGGAAATATTGATTTGTAGGACATAGGCTTGTTAGAAACAAACCACCAAAAATTGTTTTTTTTGTTTTTTTGTAGGACTATGTTTTTTTTTTTTGGTTCTTTTTTTTTATAAAGCACAATCCCTGAGGAAACAAAATGCCATACTGGCCTAGTGCCAGCAGATCATGTTGGCCAGTGGCCACTGGCCATTGTCAAAAGTCTTCCTGAGTCCATAATTGCAGAATTTTCAACTGCTGTTCTTGTTGCTGTTGAACCTGCTGAGTTGTTTAAGCAACAGGATGACTAGACAACTGAAAGGAAATGGGATCAATAATAGCAGTAACATGGTTGATGGATGATGAAGGTTCCACTTGCCACGACTAGCTCCAGTGATGCACCTGAGAAAGTAGCAGCACCATAAATAACCCCCAACACTTCTGGTATATGTGTTGCTGCTGCTGGCAAGTGGAACCTGTCCTAGTAATCCCTCATCACTTGTTGACCCCATTCCCACTGTGGTCTGTGGCACACTAGCCTGCTCCTCAGCATCCTGCTGCCTTTGCAGCTCAGCAGTAGCAGGAATTAGAGCAGTTGCAAATTCAGCAAATTCCAAAAGTTCACTGCTGGTTGGAGGAGGTGATAAGCAATGTGACAGAGGGTCCTCTAATGTCACATTTGCTATTTCTTGGTGACATGAAGAAGGCATAGTGAAGGTAACAACAGTCACAGGCAGCTGATCTGTGCTCCTGCTGGTGGTGGTGATATTATTGTGGTGGTGACAATGCTGCCTTCTGCAGGATCATGTTCCACATGGACAATGCCGTAGGGGGAAGGGGACTTTCAGGGTCAGGGGAATGGTGTGGGCTCCCTTGACTGCTTGTCTGGACGCTCTCAATTGCTTCCCCTACCATTCTCCTAACACTAGTCCCACCGTCTGCTTCACCATTACTGTTACTACTACTACTAACACCAACCACATCAATTTCAGCCCCTGAGTCTTCCTCTTTACAATCACTATTAATATGAGGATATTGTTTACCCCCTCCTTCACTCCTAACACTAACAAGTTGCTGGACCTTAGTATTAGTAGTAGGACTAGCACTGGTGGTATTGCTTAGGGATGGCAAGTGTGACTTAAGGTAATTACAAAACACACTAGAAGCAGCTTCAGCATTTGTGGCAACAAGTGCAGCACTGGCAGCAAGCTCAGCGCTGGTGGTGGCACTGGCAGCAGGGGCACCATGTCTGACAGTCAGCACCGCACTGGTGGCAGCAGGGGCAGAACTGGCAGCAGGCACAGCACTGGTGGGGGCACTGGCAGCAGGGGCAGCACATCTGACAACAGGTACAGCACATCTTGCAGCAGACACAGGCAGCTAACCTGACCTGCTCTCACAAGTACTACCTTTCTCTTCCTCCCTTGCCATTAATTTCCGCAAGATCCCTAGGGGTGATTTAGGGGGACTAGACAGCATTGGTTCTGTACTGCTCACTTCCTTTTCAGACTTAGACTCAGAGGACACATAATGGTTTTTCCACTTTCTACTTTTATTATTTTAAACCTGCTCATAGCAATAGCAGTCACTATGATCCTCTTCTGCCTCAATTTTGCCTCAAAATCAAAGCAGAACACCACAGCACCTCTACCTTGCTCTGAAGCTGTTTCTATTGTGCTTGACTTCCGTAAACACATCACATTTTTATAGTGAAAAGGCAAAAACCATGTAAATCAATGAACGGAAACTTTCTAGCCATCGAAAAAATGGTGAAACATTTTGGCCAATGGGAGAAAAATGCAAAGATTGTAATTGCACATTTTAAAGTGGAACTTTCAACCTCATAACATTGCCCCCGAATTCATTACTAATATAGCAATAGGTAAAGCCATACTTATATTATGCTCAGTAAGTCTGCGGTTTTCAAGAAAATAAACTTCTTTTGCAGCCACCAGAGGATAACAGCACAGACATCTTAGAGGTAAGGTACCTCTGAGTCTGAGGTGTCTGTCCCATGCACTGCCCGGATTGGTGGTGACATACTTCCATTACCTAAAGATAACACAAGCTGATGATGGCACAGGTGCACAGAGCTGCTCTGTGCAGTGGACTCCTCCAGAGAAGTTTATTTTCTTGAATACCGCGGACTTATTGAGCATAATATAAGTATGGCTTTACCTATCGCTATATTAGTAATTCCTTTTCTACAGTGTAACTGTCTCTTTTTATACAGTGCAACGGTCTCTTTTTATATAGTGTAATGGTCTCCTTTTACACAGTGTAACTGTCTCCTTTGATACAGTGTAACTTTCTCCTTTGATATAGTGTAATGGTCTCCTTTTATACAGTGTAATGGTCACCTTTTATACAGTGTAACTGTCTCCTTTTAAACAGTGCAACTGTCTCCTTTTATGCAGTGCAACTGTCTCCTTTTATACAGTGTAATGATCTCCTTTTATACAGTGTAACTGCCTCCTTTTATACAGTGTAGCTGTCTCCTTTTATACAGTCTAACTCTCCTTTTATATAGTGTAACTGTCTCCTTTTATACAGTGCAACTGTCTCCTTTTATACAGTCTAACTGTCTCCTTTTATATAGTGTAATGGTCTCCTTTTATACAGTGCAACGGTCTCCTTTTATACAGTGTAACTGTCTCCTTTTATACAGTGCAACAGTCTCCTTTTATACAGTGCAACGGTCTCCTTTTATACAGTGCAACTGTCTCCTTTTATACAATGTAACAGTCTCCTTTTATACAGTGTAACTGTCTCCTTTTATACAGTGTAACTGTCTCCTTTTATACAGTGTTACGGTCTCCTTTTATACAATGTAACAGTCTCCTTTTATACAGTGTAACAGTCTCCTTTTATACAGTGCAACTGTCTCCTTTTATACAGTGTTACGGTCTCCTTTTATACAGTGCAACAGTCTCCTTTTATACAGTGTAACTGTCTCCTTTTATACAGTGTTACGGTCTCCTTTTATACAGTGTAATGGTCTCCTTTTATACAATGCAACAGTCTCCTTTTATACAGTGCAACTGTCTCCTTTTATACAGTGTCACGGTCTCCTTTTATACAGTGCAACAGACTCCTTTTATACAGTGTAACTGTCTCCTTTTATACAGTGTTACGGTCTCCTTTTATACAGTGCAACAGGGTCCTTTTATAGAGTGTAACTGTCTCCCTTTATACAGTGCAAGTCTCCTTTTATACAGTGTAATGGTCTCCTTTTATGCAGTGTAACTGTCTCCTTTTATACAGTGTTACGGTCTCCTTTTATACAGTGCAACAGTCTCCTTTTATACAGTGTAACTGTCTCCTTTTATACAGTGTTACGGTCTCCTTTTATACAGTGTAACTGTCTCCTTTTATACAGTGTAATAGTCTCCTTTTATGCAGTGTAACTGTCTCCTTTTATTCAGTGTAACTGTCTCCTTTTATACAGTGTAACGGTCTCCCTTTATACAGTGTAATGGTCTCCCTTTTATACAGTGTAATTGTCTCCTTTTCACAACAGTCTTCATGTTATGCACAAACAGAACATGAAAACGTGTAGCTCTAAGCACCAACAAAATGAGTAGTTCTGGGTTAAACCATCTGTACCACAGGGAACACACAAAATGTTCCATTGATTTAAATGTGGATTTTATCCCCTTGAATGAAGTGCCACACAATGCATTCAATGTCTCTGCAGAATTCAAGGGGTTAAAAGCCCCAAGGAAATCAAAAGGAATTTTGGAAATGTTTATTAGTCCCTTCAGTTGATTTGCACCAGAATTAAAATTTAAAAAAAAACACCCAAACTCCCATGCATTTTACCCTTTGAGTGCCAGAGAGATATATTCAACGCATTGTAACGCAGTGCATTGATACCTCTCTGGCACTCAAAAGGGTTAAAAGGGGCTTTGAAACCCTTACATCTTACAGAGGGTGAAGCAATGCACTGGAGAGCAATAGCATTTATTATTAACTCCCTACAATCCAGTTGATTCAGCCCAGAATTCTCTAGACCTTATTACATCAGCCTCTCCATAATCATATTGATATCTTCCCTGCTTTTCCTTCCCCTCTCATTTCCCCAGACCTCCATATCTCCCAGTCTCATGTGAAATTTTAAACTAGCTGCTATGAAATATATGCAGAATTTGTTTTCCAATGAAATTCTAATAGGGATTCCTCTTAAGTTTCGATATGTAAAAAAAATTGCCCTTTTCACAGCTGATAAAATATTACTACAAATTAATCCTCCGAGGATATAATATGTCCCTATTTATTACATTCAAGTGTGAAGGTACTGCTGCAATTAATACAGACAGCACTACTGCACTGTCTATACACTTCTGTATTACTGTCCTTGAAAGAAGAAATATATGCAAGTTTATAATTTCAAGGCAAATTTTATTTTTATTTATTAATATATTCTACTGTGAAAGTGATGCAATGCATAGAGAAGGTCAAAATTCCCAAAGCTTCTCTTTGGTAATTTTAGCACTAATGGAATGTATTTGAGCTTTGAAAAGGTATACATTAAAATGCTTTGAGAGTATGAGCTATTGCTCTCAATGCAAAAGAATTGGGCAATTCCTGTACAAACCAACAGCGATATAGGGGGCAAATAAAAATCCCCTTTGCATGAAATTGGGGCTATTAACTCCATGAATTTTAGTGAGGTCTCCGATTCATTGCTTTGCAATGAATGGGAGATCTCTCTACCAGTCAGGGGAATAAAAGTCCCAATTCAAATCAAAGGGAACTTTATTTGTTCCTTATTGCTGGGATGCTCAGAATTGTCCTGATGCCCCCCTCCCAACAGTGCATGATTTCAGGATCTCTTCGATAAACACAAGTGAATGTTGTTAACTCAGGTTCTATTAGAATGAATGGAACATTGGTTGATTTACCTGTGTTCATGTGAGAAGATTCTGAAACCCATACTGTGAACATGTTTGAGAACTCCTGCCCTATGGTGCAGTTGGTTTGTCCCAAATTTCTACAGATGTTTTTTGTATATCAGTTTCAATGTAGTTTTTGCTATGTCATATTTAATATGAGGGCTGCAGGCTATTACGAGATTTTAGAGGTCTATTTAATTTTAGCTTTAATTTTGTTGAAATTGTTTCAGCTTTGTTCTTGTTTCTTCAAATAACAGTTTAAATGTGATGAATTATTATAATAGGAAATTGCTTGAGAATGTGTTGGAGACTTCTCTTGCATTCAAGGAGATAAAAACCCATTAAAGGGATAGTAATGTCAGAAAAAAGTATTAACTTTATGGTAGATACAATTAAAAGAGAGTACTTGCACTTATTTGTATCTCTCAAACCGTTATGGTTTGAGAGATATAGGTAAATAAAGTTCTCCTCGCCCTCCCCTTTCTGCTTGACGAGCTGTAAAGCTGTGAGAAGCAGATTCTGATCGCTTGACCAGACACAGCTCTTCAGCAGCACCGATATAACGATATCTAAAGATACATACTTCATTGGAATGGTCTACAACGTGTTCTTGCAAACCAGGCACGTGTTATAGACAGTTCCGATTAAGTATTTATTTTTAGGTATCGCTATGTTGGCGCTGCCATCTGATCTAGGAACCAGAATCTGCTTCTGATAGCTTTACAACTTGTCAAGCAGAAAGGGGAGGGCGAGGAGAACTTTATTTTCCTATATCTCTCAAACCATAACGGTTTGAGAGATACAAATAAGTGCAAGTACTCTCTTTTAGTTGTATCTACCATATAGTTAATACTTTTTTTTCTGACATTACTATCTCTTTAAGCAGTGGAATGGTCTACAATATATCACTATGCAATGCAGTGGAGTCTTATCTTGATATTTAAATCAATAAATATTTTTATTTGTCATCTCTGGTGCAATTGGTTTGCCCCAGAATTTCTCCAATTCTTCTAACACAGTGTTTCTCAGTGTTAGGCCTCAGATTATACCAGCAGCTCATCCTTTTCAAGATATCCCTGCTTAATCACAGTTATGGTTTGAGAGATATAGGAAAATAACGTTCTCTGCTCCCTCCCCTTTCTGCTTGACGAGCTGTAAAGCTGTCAGAAGCAGATTCTGGTCGTTTGACCAGACGCGGCTCTTCAGCAGCGCTGATATAACGATATCTAAAGATAAATACTTCATTGGAATGGTCTACAACGTGTTCTTGCAAACCAGGCACAAGTTGTAGACCGTTCCGATTAAGTATTTATTATTAGGTATCGATATGTCGGCGCTGCTGAAGAGCCACCATCTGATCCAGGAACCAGAATCTGCTTCTGACAGCTTTACAGCTTGTCATGCAGAAAGGGGGGAATGGAGTATTGTATTTTCCTATATCTCTCAAAGCATAACGGTTTGAGAGATATGAATAAGTGCAAGTACTCTCTTTTAAGTCTATCTACCAGATAGTTAATACTCTTTTTCTGACATTACTATCCCTTTAAACATAAGGATTTAGGTCAGTTACATCTAAATAGTTTAGATGTATGTACTTAAAGTCTGTTATAATCTATGTCTATGCAGTTTCAGTTTAAAATCTGGTAAAGACAATCGACTATAACAAGCTATCAGGGCTACTGAAGCCCATTTTCTGAACACAAAACCGCACACTGTGTAATAAATAAGTAGATAAAGCTGACTGCTATTTAAATATTACCAATCTGTGTAAGTCATTCAGTTAACACTTTAAGACCCAGAAAGGTGTGAAATGCCTTGCAAACCAAATTAAGCTCTCTTTAGTCACAGGGATTAGCTCTACTTTATTATGTCCCTAGTGGTTTTATTATTTTGGAGACAATTTGGTGCTAGGAAAAAAAAAATAATAGAGGGGTATATTTTTAATGAACTCCTTTCTAGAGTTTTTTTGATTCTATAATTTCCATCACAATGTTTTGGTTGATATTTATTATTTTCCAATCCTTAACTCAAATATTTAATATCTTGGATGCTATTGTGGTGTCCAACCTTTCCAGCATCCAAGGAGTTTAAAAATGATGGAGAGAATATATATGTATATGCCATTATTGAAC
>CM074724.1:64036473-64113973 GCA_037306005.1 Rhinophrynus dorsalis | reverse complement strand
CAAGCATCCTGGAAGACTCTGTGAAGCAGATTCCCCACAAACAGGTGACAGACTGCTATTTGATATAAATATGATAAAAGCACAATAACAGACAATACAGGTATATTGCAAGGCAGATTCCAGTGGGCTAGATGCTTGAGAGTGAAGACTAGAGTGTGTATCTAGCTGGTGGTGGCTGCTTTCTAATTTGCCTTGTTGCGGCCTAGGCCCAGTTAGAGATGCTGGCAGCAAGGCCAAATTTGTGCCGACTGGAGGAACTGGCCCACGCCGTGGATGACAGCCCACAAAATAGCATCTGCCCACTGAGATTGAAGACATACTGAACAAATAAACTACCTGTAATATAGTTGTAGTTGTTGTACAGGAACACAGAGGCCTGGAACTCAACTGAGAAGACAGGATAGTCGAACTCCGACTGGTGATCGAAGTGGCCTATAATCCTCTGATGGTCGAGGTGATAGAAGCCCACCAGGGTCAAGACAAACAGTAAGTTAGACAAGCCAGATTAGGAACTTGGCAGGCAACGCAGTTCAAGGCAGCAGACAGAAGAATGGTGGAATCACTGGAGCCAAAGTCGGTAACAGGATATCAAATGAGCACCATACCAAATCGCAGAACAGGAGAGAAGTCGCAGGAAGAACTGGGTTAATACAGAAGACATGAAACTCAGGGTCATGACCTGGAACGCTTTGATCGACCCCTGCCCAAAAGTGCAGAAGTTATATAAAGGCTCATAGCAACCACAAGACAAGGCGGGGAACCAGGATCCGTATAACAAGGGAAAACAAATGTAAAACCAGACAAGGTATAACAAAAAGCAAAGAAAAAGGGGCAGAACATGACAATTGTCTGCCAAATATGTTTAGCCCCTTGAATTCTAGAGGTATAGCTTTCATTAGATTTTGTTTTGCCAAGGATATATAGTTTCAGAAATTAAATGGGTCTATTCATCAAATGTTGATAAGCTAATACCACTGCATGCAGATTTTGCATGTTGTTTTTTGCTTGACTCAGAATTAGAGATGGATGAAATATCTTGCTTGGGAAGCAAAATAGGGGGAAAAATACTTTCTCCATCCAGAGGGAATTCCCAACAAAGTACTGTTTCCACTCCACTGAAATGTAACTTTTTGATACAGTCCTTAATTTTCACCCCCTTTGAAATCAAAGGGAAATCAATCTGGATTATAATTTAGGCTCATATTGAGTTACCTCAAAATGATTTGTCTCATTATAGTCAGTTTTAAGTGTACCTTCATAGAAAGTTTATTTCAATAGACACCAATTTTTCTAAATCCAAATGGGGAGGGTGGAGAATGACAGTTGGCCCATGTGAGTATCTGGCATCACGGCCTCCATCAAAACTTGTGTGAAATGTCTGTCAGCTACTCCATAGTCCTCCGTGCAGAACTTCCTTACTGTAGCATGTCTGTGTTCCTGATGAACTTCTGTACGTTCACACAAGACAGTTGTTGGCCATGTGAAAGACCCAATAGCTCAGTATAATATAGTACCTTTAACAAATGACAACATCACCAACTGATCATCACTGCGTTAGTGTTGCCCGTGTGAAAGGGGTTATAGATTATAACAGGAAGTGTTGAAATAAAATCAAATTTATACAAGTATGACATACAACTGAATCCAGCCCAGTATATATTCATTTTACACTTATACTGCTTCATTCTTGCTGGCTCCTCTCATATGTTTTTACCTGCTGATACAGTTGTAGAGTTTATTATGCAAAATTAGGATTTTTAACATTTGAATGCTGGAGAGGTATTCATTTGTCTCCCATGATGCAGTTAGATTGTTTCAGAATTGCTCCTGTTTAGTGTATAGAATGAAAATGAGAATGAGAAATCATGCAATATTTTATTGATCTTAATTTAATTGAGCTCTGTATATTAAGCAATGCATTGGAGACCACTCAGGCACCCAAAGAGTTAAAAGAATCTGATTAGACATAGTTCATGTGGATAAGGCATTGCACTCCCCTCTGCAACTGAAGTAGGTAAGAGTTAAAAATGTGCTCAAATTGTGAACAGAGCATAGCAGCTTTGTTATTATCATACCTGGGAACTTTCGCCCTTGAGCCTTGCTTCCGGGTAGGGGGAAGCCATTCGTGTCACCATGGGGGTGGGGCTTCATTGGGTGGGCAAGGCTTACCATCCTTGTGTCATGAAGTTGGTGGAAAGGAGGAGAAGTGGGTGGAACAGGGTGAGAAGGAGAAGTGAGCAGAGTTTCAGAAGAAACTCACCACTGCCTGAGAATTGGCCTCTATCCCTGGAGACCCAGTAATTAATTGTAATAACCAGACTCTCCGGGGCAGATCCAGAGAGTTCTCAAGTATGGGTATTATTTATCAACCTTTGAAAACGTGGCCTTTCAAGTGGTGTTTATTCTTTTATTGTACTTTATAGTCTCTAGTAATGCAGGCTTTTGTGACCTGCATGCAGAATACTATTGTAATCAGGACAATGACAATCACAGTTAAGTCAGATCAGTAAATTGTATTGCTCATTTATAGTGTACAATATTATTTCCTTTGCGTCATACTTCAGATAACCTACAAATTAGAATTAGAACTGCAATTCTTCAACATTGTTTATTGACTGATGTTCTCAACATCAGGTAACTGCACCATAAGGAATAACATCCCATTGATGTAATGAAGATGTAACAATAATAATAACCCCACTTACCCTACTAAGGCTAAAGAATCCTATTGGCCTCTTCAAATTCTGCCCTTGTGATTTGTCCAGTAGATAACCTCATCAGTCAGTTCTGGATGTCATGTCCATTGATATGGACATGACAATTACTGGCAATTTTTTTTTAAACTGAAGCAGACAGAGTGCATGAGTATCTCATTGCAGTGAGCAGAGTTTGAGTCCTCTGGTCCTTCTAGCAACTGTCATGTCCGCCTCCGTGGACATGACATCCAGGTATGACTGAAGATGTTATCTCTTGAAGGAATGCACATGGCCTGCATCCATAGTAGCCCACTAGGAGTTTATGGCCATAGAATTTCCTGTCCAGAATAGGTAAGGGTATTATTAGAGGAGTTGCTTTTATACTTTAACCCCTTAAATGCTAACTAGGTCTCCAATGCATTGCTCTCAATACATTGGAGGCCTCTTTAGCAGTCAGGAGGTTAACCATTTGAATGCCAGAGGGGTACGCAGCACTTTGCAAAGCAATGTGTTGCGCACCCCTCTGGCACTCAAAGGGTTAAAAGCCCCCAATGAATACAGTAGGAATTATTGGCATTTGTCTCCCTTATAGTGCAGTTGCTTTCATCATAAATTGTTCCCATTCTTCTTAGTACATCCGCCTCTCTGTGTGCTTCATATTTTTTTTTGGCAGTGTCATATTGAATCTGAAGCAGAAGGATGTAAGCGCATCTCCTTGCCATTTTGCCAACATATGCATGTGTGGATAAAACAGCATATTGGAATCTTTAATGTTTACATGCCATTGCCTTGTGCTGTGAAAGACAACATCATTTGCATGCTAACAATGCATGCTGTTTCAGTAAAGGCAAATGTGAAAATATGGATGCTGTGCAGGGATATTTATGCTTCAGGAACATTGACAAAGAACAATTCAAGGGTAACTATGCCTCTTTCAATAAGTGACTCTTACCAAACAAAAGCACATATTTATATATTATTTTTACTTTTTTATTTTTTTTTCTACATTCATTGTGTACATTTCCTAAGCAGTCAAGAAAACACTGGATGAAGCAAGCTACTTTTCACAAAGATCATTGATACATGATCTCATATTTATGGTTTAGTGTATTTCACTCTGTGCAATAAATTTGTTTATACTAAATGGGAAATTGTATAGTAATTAGTAGAAGAGGTACTTTCCTCTTGGATAGTCATATTATATGGTAGTGGTTCACACACTTATTGGAGTGCATGTACTAATTCTCTGATGTTAGTATCTGATGCCAAGGGTTACTCTTCAGAATAGACACTATAGCACATGATCACCATATTGCATACAGGCAGACAGCATTGGGACCAGCAAGCCCTGTACTATGATCAGTAAAATGGGGTACACATTGCCATTTTCTCTATGCATTGTTCAGTACATTGCATTAAACAAGGCAAAGAGGAAAGGATTGCCCCAAATTACCCACGGATTGCCCCATTGCTAAGGGGAGGAAATCTGGCATACATAGCTTAGTAAACTGGTGTTAGACAGGTGTACGGACTGAAATGAGATTCCTGATCTGGATTTAGAATGGATTTGATTTGGTACATCCATTCCATTTTGACACTGGAACCCTTTAATGTAAAGTGACATTTTCACGGAACCCCAACAATCAAAAGTTTTAAAGGAATAGTAATACTTAAAATGTAAAAAAATGTGTTGTAGGGTCTATGCCCCTGAGTAAAACAAGAGTACTCCCATTGTCGAAAGGTGTTTTAATCAAAAGTTATTACAACTCAAACTTGAACTTTTTAGGTGCAATATCACAGTATCACAGTGGCTTGACATTTCACAGTGGCGCTGTTGCTACACCATCCTATGGATATTTAAGTTCACTGACCAGAGCTGTCCATAGGATGGTGTAGCAACAGCTCCACTGTACAATTTCAGGCCACTGGGATACTGCACCTAAAAAATTTCACATTTGAGCTGTGATAACTTTTGAATAAAACACCTTTCAGCAGTGGGAGTACCTTGTTTTACTCAGGGGCGTAGACCCTACAACACATTTTTTTTAACATTTTAAGTATTAAAATCCCTTTAACCCTTTGGATGCTAGAAAGGTCTCCAACACATTGTGAGCCTTTAGCATCCACGGGAGTTAAGACAGTATCGTGATGAAATGTGGTTGAATGTAAAATGGTACCAATAACCTCTGATTTAAGTATTACTTTAAAATGTATCAAGTAGCAGTTACCAGATAATAATATTTTCGTAAGGGGCTACATGTGCAAATTACAAGATAGATCTTACAAAAACAGAGTATGTGAAATGTGTGTACATTTGTAGTTATAGAGCCACACATACACTGTCTGTCATCCATCCATCCATATCTGCCATTACTAATATTTGCCGCAAGGAACTCCTTTTACTTCCTCAGGGACCCCTGAGATTCCACAGAACACTGTTTGAAAACCACTGCTATACAGCAATAATGAAAAATACTCATGTGCAGTTGATGTATGTTTATGTATGCTCCCAGCCTCTACAGATTTATTGAGCGTTACCTTCTTCAGCTCCAGAAAGTAGTAAAATATGGGTCATGATATTGTATGCAGTAAGTCCTGTTTTGTCAATCACCTAGGCCAGGGCTCAAAATTTCCACTCGCCACTAGCCAATGGCGAGTGAAAATTTAGCCCTGGCGAGTAGAAATTCAGCCCTGGTGGGTATGTTTTGGCTTGCAGTGGCAAGTAACTTTTCAGTTCTGGCTAGTAGCAAAGGACTTAAAATTATAAGCCCTGACCTAGACTTTCTGTGAGCTTACCTGGTTACCCACCATAACCTATTAAATGGAAGCACCATAACCTATTAAAGCAGAACTTTCACCTATTAATAAGTCGCCATGCATTCATTAAGCATATGGTGACTAGCTTGAAAATACATGTCTTACCTATCATAAGTGGCAGAGTCTAAGGAAGTTTTTACCCTTTGGAGTCCGGAAGCCAGGTAACCGCCTGTGCCATCAGTCCTGGTCTCCTGTAAAGCATTGCAGTGTGCCACATGGTAACCGGAAGGGACTGCAGGCGCGCAGACCACAAAAACCTGGCCATCAGTCTCCAAAGAGTAAAGATTTCGTTAGAATCTGCCACTTGTGATAGGTAAGACACATATTTTCAAGCTAGTCACCAAATGCTTTATGATTGAATGACGACTTAATAGGTGAAACTTCCGCTTTAAATGGAAACACCATAGCCTATTAAATCGGAGCCCGGAATTAAGTGGCCTCAACTTGGTTACATGCTATGCAATTTGGACAGCTCCAGTGCCCCCAACCCAGTGCACAGAATAGAAAGGTGTCTGTGTAGGTGGGTGAATAGTAAGATCCATTTTAGTACAAGGGTATTGTTATTCTTTTGTCAGATTTCTCACATGCAGAGCTCAAGGAATCCTTAAAAAAACTGCAGTACTGTCCTGACAAGGAACTACCATAATTTCATTGTGCAGATCACTATGCATTGAAACTATTGTAGTTCCCTGTCAGCACCTGAATGGGCACAAACCTATGTTCAGTGTAACAGGTTCTGCAAGTAGGAGGCACCTCAACAGAGGAAGCGGGTGACAATTCAAGCATGCCACTTACTAAGCTAGACTGCCTTCTGCCTCCGGTTTTGGGTCCAGTGTGCTCATTGGAGGTGGGTGAGAGTAGATGAGAAGAGGGGGTCTTAGTGCCACTGTTGCTTCTCGCATTCTGGCAACGGGGGAAAAAATCCCCATACTGAATTCCACTACTAGATGAATACTATCGACTGAACAGCATTCAATGTAAAAAGCATATAACGCCATGTCACCACACACAGGGGAACCCTATGAACACAAGCACAAAATGGCTCATGGAGATCTCACAACAAAAATGAGTTGACCTACTTAATCCTATATAATAATTTGCTAGGATGTTTGTCAGAAGCAGTCATGCGCAGTAGAGACTGCGCGTGTTCGGGTAGTCTCTACTGTGCTTATATCGGCCACTTAACCCTTTGAGTGCCAGAGGGGTACACTAGAATCATATAAAAAAACATACATGATGAAATCCAACACAACATAAAATTAAAAATAATAATAACCTAAGAATGTGCAATATGTAGCAATGCATGCTTAATAATCAATCATCTTAAAGGGATAGTAATGTTTGACAAAGAAACAGCTCTGAATAATCTTCATAGTATTTTGGCCATAGAGAGTGTTATTTCAATACTGTCTGAATTGTAGTTCAAGATTAATTGAATGATAAAGTATCCCCCTCCCACCCTTATGTATCACTGCTCACCTCAGAACAGCAAGATAGTAGAGATGGATTGCAGAGAGGGACAATCTTCAGTCAGCAGATGGAAAAACCTGTCAAGGGGGCAGGGTATTCCTTATGCTCACAGAAAGAAGATGGTCCCTTGCTGTGACCTGTCTGGTCAAGAGACGTCTGAGGGGAGGTGGCTTATACTAGGTAAAGGGTTGTGAGGGGGATACTTGATCATTCAATTACTCTTGAACTACAACTCTGACAGTATTGGAATAACGCTCTCCATCGCCCAAATACTATGAAGATTAATGGGAGCTGTGAATCATTAGTATCCATTTAAAAGAAAACATAAAAAAAACAAAACAAAAAGCAGACCTATCTATGTGAATTACCCCTAATATAACTATTAAAGACATTCACAAGCTTCTTATTTTATTTGATAATAATAATATCAGTAACATTCAAAATGAAAATTCTCAGTGATACCCATGTACTAAAACATTGTCTCTGACATAGAATATAATGTATGAACATATATGACCTAAATACCTCAGTCCTTCACGCATAGTTAAGTGATATCCATAATAAACAATCCTGGGTGTTTCTTAATATTTACTAAACACTAAGCACAGGGGGGTCTATATCTCCCACTTCCCTGCCTACACTCACATGGGAAAAGCCGTGCTTCTTTTGCTAGTTTTGATATAAACAAACTGAGTTATTCTTTCTTGTTGGTATAGACTCTTATTCTAGATTTCAGCTTACCATTCAAACCTTTACATAAAAACAAATTGTACATAAAGTAATACTATTCTGTGAAAATAACTAACTGTTACATTAAAAAGATTTCTTTATTTTACAAATTCAAGGGGGTCATATCTGATGTGTATGTGCACTGTTCTAAAATTGTCTCAAAAATCATAGCTATGCAGCAAGGATTCACAGACATTATAAGCATTAGACAATATAGTGCACAGCCAATAAAGGGAGTTTTAAAGCACTGTAAAATGAGTAGGACTTTGCATAGCTCAAAGAGCTGTAAAAGCATATACTCTTCTCAGTTGAAATAAAGAAAACAGAAAAATGTGTGTACATCTGCAAGCTCTTGTACAGAAAAAACATTCGTACACCCCTTTGGTCCTTAAAAAGTTCACAAAATTGGGAGGGAGAGCAAGGCAGGGAAACTAAAACTGATAAGATAAAAGTAACAGAAGAAACTGAACATAATTATTTGCCATGTTGTAGTACAACAATGAGCAAATATCCACAATTTGCCCTTTGTCCTATATCCTTTATCAGTTTCCAGAAAAGGGGTGTCACAACCACGCCCTGCTCCTTGAAGACTCATATACTCAAGTGCATTTGACAGGTTCACCGAATGTAGGCAGATAGGGACTTGCCTGAATCTGGGGTGTCTTGATGGGGCAGGCAAGCTTTCTATTCCTTTGGCCAAAAACATGTCACTAAACCCCACTGTTTTATTTGTAGCAAGTCATAGGTTGTATATTTATAAAACAGGATATGATGCGCAGGCACCTCCTTTCGTTTACTTACTAGATGTAGCCTAAATAATGTTCTTGCTCCTCTCCTGACTATACACATATGTAACCAATTGAACACTACTAATAAAAGCTGTTTTGCACTAAGTAGGAACCTCTGTGTTTTACATTTGACAGGTGTTGACATTAAAAAAGTAAATACGTGTTCAAAATCCTTTTAGATATTTCCTGATATACTTTTGTCACATAAAGTTTCCAAGTCAGTGGTTCCCAACCTAACATGGTAACATTCACTCCGAAGCACATTTCAATGTGCCGATACCTTGGATGGAAGCAACAGTGGCTAACACTCACAAGCAAGGCCCAAAGCATTTGTTTTTTTTAATTCTTTTTCATATTTTACTTTTACTGAATTTCAAGTGGTATAGATGCTTTATAATGTGTATTAAAGCAAGCCAGTTAAATTGATAATGGGGAACAAATAGGACTTGACAAGGGGTTTACAGAAACATGTCCTGCACCATTGTTGGTGGTCTACAACTTTTTACCAGAATTCCAAGATAAGGTGCATTTCAAAAGCATGACCAAGCATGAAGACTCTAGTAGAGATCAAGATACAAAATGAAATCCTAAAACCTGGAAGTGTTTACCAAATTAAAGAAACAGTATTTGATCATGACAGGCCGTGATTACAATCCACAGTCAAGTTGAACAACAATGTTTAAAGTGGAATTGTCAGTTTGTAGCAAATAGGTGATTCTGAAATAGCTTTTAGATCAAAGGCACCTGTGTTTGTTTTGGTAATTTTTTCTTTAAAAAAAAACAATAATTTATGATATATTTAGCTTTATTTATTTGTCAATTAGTACAAATCTGTCTGGCACTGCCACACTTTCTCCATCCCAACTGCCTCTTCCTACCAGGAAGTAGTAACTCATTTGTATAATATGACACATAAATAAAGAAAATTATTATGTAACCATAAAAATGGCTTTCGAAAGCTCTTTCAAATCACCTATTTTTTTTACAAAGTAACAATTTATTGTCTCAGTTTGTCAACTCCTAATGCACAAATCTATCTAGTTGGATACCTTTGTATCATGAGGCTGTGTCCTGTCACCATTGTTATAATTTATGACAAGCTGCCATTCATCCAGCCTAGATTATCGGCTAGAGATCCATGATTTACTAAGGGCTCTTTCACATGTGCAACATTGCCGCAACTACTGAGAATCTTGAGAAAAAAATCATGTGAATCATTATGTCAAATGGGTATTTCACACAGGCAACGCCCACTGAGATTGTCGCAGAGGGATGTAGCATGCTGAATCTTTACACAGACTTTTTATATGTAAGTCAACCAATCATTTCTTATTGGTAATCTTGAAGAGAACCTCTCAGTATTAGCACCAGACCTGGCATGTAACCAATTCCAAACAGATTAATAAAACAAAAAATAGTTCTAAGTAAAGTTCAAAACAATTATTTTATAACTAACACTCAAGTACTTATATAATCCCACAAGGCTGAATGCCCTTCATTAAAAGTCAACTCAGAATCTTTACTTCATATCTACTATTTAAATGACTGAGCAGATTATCATCTTTACGCTGGTGCTCTCTCGAAAATGTACTTACATTTTGTAGACACTTACAATTTGCCTCTAAGGTCTTAATGCCTGTCTGGTATACACCCCGATTTGGGTATTCTTGTGCTTCCTTCATTCTTAATTCACCCATACCTCCTCACAGAAATGTAGACATGGGGTTTTAATCAGCCTCACGGTAGAAATCATATTTCCACCTGCTGAAACTGCCTCCACAAAAATATATATGTGCTTAGTCCTCTCCTAGAAGATATATTGCAACAGAACAAGTTGATAGGTAAACTCAAACACCCCCAAAACGTTATATGATAGAGAGACAACAGGCTATTAGTTCATCATCTATTTTATTTAAAAAGTACAAAAATAAATATAAAACAACAATAGGTATCTTGGGGGATTGTTAAAAGGTTACATTTTATACCTCGATTGCCAGAATAGTATTAAATATAATATTAAAAACCCCAGCAAGTTTCATGGCATCCACACTACTTCCTCAGGAGTGGTGAAATCAATACTGCAAATGTATTGCTAATTTGTGGCACTGTCTGAAGAAAGTTGCAGCATGCTGGGTCTCCCTGTGACAATTGCAGCACATATTGCGTATGGGAAATGCCCAGAAGGGGACAATGGTTCACAACTCATGCATTTTTATTTTTTTAAGGGGGGTATATATTTCTGTCACTGTGACAATGTTGCCAGTGTGAAGATGCTCGAGAGAGTACCAAAACAATGACAATGTTGTTGATGAGTAAATTACTACAAAGACAAATTCTGTGTTCTATTGTATCAAATACTTCAGAGACATGAAGCAGTAATAATGAGCAATCACAACTGTAATGTACTAACATAGTAACATAGTAACAAATGATGAGGTTGAGAAAAGACATACGTCCATGACGTTCAGCCCATGCCATATCGTAGCTGATTTGTCTTTGTAACAGAAGATCATAGAGCTCATGAATGAAAATTGTTTGGATACTATGTCACTTTCTCTGGTCTTGAGTGGGTGATTCATGTTATTGGATGACAGACAGGACTTAAATTGCCTTATGTTTACCTTCTCAGTTATTTTCTCAGAATACAGATTGGTCAGCAGTCCATATCCATTAATTCCAATTAGTTCTGTAGAGGAATCTCTTTAATGTGCTTAATATTTGGTAGATTGTTTTTAGATTATATTTTATTTAACCCCTTTCGAAACCAGAAGGCTGTGCAACACATTGCTTCACAATGGTCTAGGTTTCACCTGTTTTGCTCCAGATCTGGGGAACCTCTCACTGTGGGTGCGATGGGTATTCCATGAAACTTGCTCCTGCATGTTTGTTTCCTCCCTTTTCTCTGATTCTGAGTAACATCACGATGGAGAGGGCTTATGTCATTCTGATCGCCCCCCTTCTGGCCAAGCTGGGTCTGGTTTTCTTACACTCTCCTTGGCAGCGCTATTTCAGCTCCTTCTACTTTGGAACCTCTTGTCAGGCTCCTCTGCGTTTTCCAGGGGTGGAAAAACTGGCTTTATCTGCTTGGCTCCTGACACCAGTATCACTGAGAAAGAAAGATTTTCTGACTTTATCATTGCCACAATGTTGAAAGCAATCAAGCAGTTTTCATCTGAGGCTTACTGTAGGGTTTAGTCCTTGTTTTATAAGTGGTGTGAAGAATAGGAGTTGCGGCCTCACCCCTTTTCAGCTTCTGGTTGTCTTGGCCTTTCTTCAGGATGGTTTACAGAAAGGGATTGGTCTTAGTTCCATCAGGGTTCAGACTTCAGTTATCTTTTCCATAGACGTATCACCTTATTACCACATTTGTGCAAGAAGTGGCTCACGCTTACCCAGTCCATCAAGATCCCACTAAAAAAGGGTGGGTAAAATAAAAGTTATATATGAGACCATGGCGGTACTTAAACTTTTGTTCTCTTTATGTTTTATACTTATAATTCAAATATATGGAGTGTTAAATACTTTGAGTGCTAAATGTGTGCACACCCTTCTGGCGCACAAAGCATTTCAATTAAATGTATGTTTAACCATTTGAGTGTCAGCTAAGTGTGCAGAGAAAGTGGCACTCCTCTTAGGCAATTAAGGCACTCACTGTACTAGAATTGTCTACAGAGTCCATTTGATAATGAGTGGGAGGGAGACTGGGTGCTCCCCTAACAATAAGGGCAGGTATCTCCTATGCTATAGAGCAAAATGGCAGCTTCCTTGTTCACGTATACATAGATATTTTTAATTTTGTATGTAGTTTTAATGGTGTATAGCTAGACATGTGGTATTTTATTGCAAGATATTTTAAAAGTGCCTAAGTTATGTATAGGTGACAGTTCCACTTTAATAACATTTTCTTGTTTGATCATTTCTATAGGGAGAACCTTCAGCCAGTTTCTGACTGGTTAT
Organism: Rhinophrynus dorsalis; assembly: GCA_037306005.1. Taxonomy (NCBI): domain Eukaryota; kingdom Metazoa; phylum Chordata; class Amphibia; order Anura; family Rhinophrynidae; genus Rhinophrynus; species Rhinophrynus dorsalis. Next base: position 64,101,516 of record CM074724.1, on the reverse strand, counting down.
TTTACGGTTTTAAAGAGATAGTGATGTCATGCTATAAAGCAGGGCTCAAAGTTTCCTCTCGCCACTAGCCAATGGCGAGTGAAAATTTAGCCCTGTCGAGTAGAAATTCAGCCCTGGTGGGTATGTTTTGGCTTGCAGTGGCGAGTAACTTTTCAGGTCTGGCTAGTAGCAAAGGACGTAAAGTTATAAGCCCTGCTATAAAGGCATATCTGAATATTCCTTATACATTTTTATAATGCTCTGTACCGTTCTAAATGTCCATATCAATGCAGTTTTATTGTAATTTTATGTTAAAGTTTCCCCCTCCTGCCTCTTTTCCCTATGCGTTACTCCTCTTCCCTTCAGACCTGACAACCGGTCACTTGACCGGACAGATCACAATGAGGGACAATAGTGTCTGTGGTTGGAAAACCCTGCCCCCTTTGCTGCGATCCGTCCAGACCGGCTTTCAGATCTGAAGCGAAGAAGAGCAATGTAGGGAAATGGGGCGGGAGGGGTTAACTTTAAAATAAAATTACAATAAAACTGCACCGATATGGACATTTACAACGGTACAGTCCATTATAAAAAGTACTAGTTGAACAGCCCGTTACACGGGCCACAGTGCCACTGCCACCCGGTCACAAGGCAGTCACGTGCAGTAGAGACTGCCCGCGCCACGGCTTATACAGAGCTGGACGCTCCTTCGGAGTGCCCAGCTCTGTATCAGCCGCGGCGCGGGCACTCTCTACTGCGCATGACTGCAGCACACACAGCAGTGTCTAATGCTCATGTCACGGCATTACACACGAATTAGCGAATTATTATATAGGATATGGAATAATCGGACATGCTTTTATAGAGTGATATTACTATCCCTTTAAGGTTAATTTACCCTATAACCAATAGAATGCTCATTTTTAGTACCTTGAAATAAAAAAAAAATATAGTCTTACATATATAACAAGAAAGTTGCCTATGGGAATCAATGCTAAATGCTGGAATGACAAAATTCTGAAAATGTGCTGGCCTTTAAGGTGTAGAAAATGTCCGTAGACATCTGGCACAGAAAGAGATAAAGCATATGTGTGTGTGTGTGTGTGTGTGTGTGTGTGTTTGTGCGCGCATTTTAACCTTTTAACAGCCAAAGAGGTGTGCACCCTCCCGTGGTTCTTAAAGGAGTACTGCTAAAAGAACGTTATGTGGGACTGTCTATAAAATACCATGTGTTTCATAGTGTCAGCTTGTGTTTAGAATGTCTACATGATGTAGTTTTAAACCCTTTGAGTGCCAGAGGGGTATGCAGTGCATTCCCCTCTGGCACTCAAAGGGTTAACCTTCTGAGCACTAGAGGAGGGAGTGAAGGGGGTTCATTCAATGCAATGCATTGCATCCCCTACTGGAATTCCTGGTGATAATGTACTGTTGTGCTATACAGCAGTTAAGTGTTAACTCCTCCTGAAATGTGACTTTGGAAACCCTATTTATGTCATATTTATGTCATATATAGTTTATATGGGACCGTCTCTTCATATATATATGTATATATATATATATCCTATAATATAAAAGGCCAGATGTATGTTTGTCCGATGCAGTCATGCGCAGTAGAGACTGCCCGAATGCACAGAATGCTGGAAGGTGTAGCGCTGCTTTCGGGCAGTACACCCGTGTACATGGTCTTTTACACTAGTGTATATATATAAATACCTTGTAATATTTCAGTTAATTGTATCGGGTATTTCTGGAAAATATGGTTCTTATATATCACACCTTTCTTTAAAATTGAAGAGAGAAGTAACTGTAATTCTTCAACACTTTGTGAAGCAATGCATTTGGTACTCTTCTAGCATTCAAGGGGTTAAAACATATTTTCTTTTAGCCATTTGACTGTCAGAGGACTGTCCACTTGCAGTATGTTGGATACCAATCTGGCACTCAAGGGGTTAAGCAGGATTCAATGCCTAGCAGTCAATATACATATTTTAATTTAAAATGAATCTAACCGTGATGCCATCTAAGCCAGCAAGGCAGAAAAGTAATAAACCTACATTTATCTATGTTTTTATTAGCCTGAAATGGTATATCATTTTGCTTGTACACCGCTCATAATGAGGTGCTTGTAAAATCACATTATGTAGAATTGTCTTTGTTACTGCAGTCAGATCCGGATGGAAAGAAACATTAAAGGAGGGTGATGATTTGACATTCACAAATACCGAGGATATGAGTTATTTATGCTAGAACGTTGCAGCAAAGTCCTTATCTGCATGTGGCACTAAACAAGGATTTGTTGTGGGATTTGAGAGGGCTGCCTTGTGCTTCAGTGTTAAGCACCCAAAACTCTAGGGGACTGGCACTAATTTCCTCTCTCTCATAAAACAAAATAGTATTCATAACAACTCAAGTGGCTTGACATAAGTAATGATGGCATATGCAGGGGGAAGATTACCACCCCAACAGTGTAATCAAGGTGCTAGGTACTAATGCAAGTTAAATTGAGACAATAACACCGAAACTTGCATCATGGGATTAGGAGAATACTTGAAATGCTGACTTCGGAATATGCTGACAGAGAGCCTGTCTTGCTTTCAATTTCTATGTCTACTTAATGACCTCAAAATTTGTATGTCATTAACACCATGTTCTAAAGTGGTTGAGAACAAGGTTTGGGAGGGAGAAGACTCTCTGTCTTAGTTGACTTTTGTCTCTTCTGGTAATTGGTGGCTTTTTCTGCCATATTAGAGAACAGCACATGAAGTAGAGAGGCCCCAGAGGTCTATATAAAGATGCTGCTAGCATGGAAAGCCTCAATCTCCCAAGCGTTAGACAATAATTTACATACTTTGAATGAAAAGTCATTTATGCCTGTAAAATTGTTATTGCAGGAGCAAATTTAAATGCTACGCGTATGGAAATTTAAAATGAAGTCATATTAAAAATCTGATGCTCAGATCAATATTGTGCAACCCAGATAATTAATGTTGGTTTATTTATTTGGCTTTGTCTAAATAAAAAAATAATAATAATAATAGAAGCTAATTACACATGATCTCTGCTATACTGTATGATAATAATGACAGCGATTTTAAGTGAAATTAAATGAGAATTAATAAAGGAATATAGAGAGTCACTATATTAGCATGAGTGACATTAGTTTTCATCTCAGTTTAATGCTTTGTCGTTTGCTGCATTATAAAATATGAACTGCTAACCCCCTTGGGTATCAGTTATGTCTTTTCACTGAAGACCAATATAACTATAGGCCGTATTCACCAAGTTAAACTTGAGCAATTCTGGAGCAAACCAGCTGCGCCGTTGGAGGCAAATAAAAAGTCCCTAAGCAATGTGCTGGGTATCTCTCTATCCCTCATTTAAAGGGATAGCAATACTTAAGTATTACTAATCCCTAAAGTCCTATTAAAAATAAATGTATTGCCCCAAGTGTCATCTCTCAAACCTTTATGGTTTGAGAGATGATCGCTCCTAAAGTTGCCCTCTCCCTCCCCCTTTCCTGAAGTCAGCGTTGTAGCTGACTGAAGGGAAATCCAGTCATAGATCATCAGGTGGCTCTGCAGCAGAGCCGCGATCGTGTTAATAAAAAAAAAATCTTTCACTAAAACGGTCTTCTACGTATGCTTGCAATCCAAGCACACGTAGAAGACCATTTCAGTGAAAGTTTTCTTTTTTTATTAATGCGATCGCGACTGTGCTGCAGAGCCGCCTGAAAGTCGTACGACTGGCTTCCCTGCAGTCAGCTAGAATGCTGACTACAGGCAAGGGGGAGGGAGAGGGCAGCTTTAGGAGCGATCATCTCTCAAACCATAAATGTTTGAGAGATGACACTGGGGGCAATACATTTATTTTTAAAAGGACTTTAATATAGGGATTAGTAATACTTAAGTATTACTATCCCTTTAAAGGAAAAGTGGCACCTTCTAATAATAACCTTCCACTTACCTTACTATGGCCAGAAAGTCCTAATGGCCTCTCTTAATTTTTTTCCCTTCGGCTTGATTAAAGGAGCAGTAAACTTTTTTTTAAGAAAACCTATATCCTATAGCCCTTTTTCCTGCTGAGAAAAACAAGTGCACTCCCACTGTTGTCAGTTGTTTTATTGAAAATGTATAACAATTCAAAAATTCAAGGGTGAGTTTACTGTGTGTTTACTTCCTGGGAGTCCTGACAGGAAGTGACACTGCAATTTTTTTTTATCTCTCAAGTAGAATGTAAGGGAATTACTAATTAGAATTTGACAGCTAGAGGGCACTGTTAATGTAAAAAAAAAAACCCACAGATTTAAACTGTAATAACTCTGGAAATATACATCGCCATCGTTTGGCTAGCATTTGATCAGCAGTGGGACGCTTAGCACTTTGATTAAAATATCAAAAATGAACTGTACTTTTTTAAACAGAGAACACTTAGAAGTCTCAAGAATAAGTTACCCGCTACAATATTTGTTAAGAAAAGTGTTGTTTTCTTGTTCATCTAGCAGTTATTGGGCCCTATGTAAAAAAACAGAAGTAAACATTCTTAAAGTTCCCATTGATTGAAATGGGCATTTGTTCCTGCTGTGCCAAACCCATAACTTGTATGATGGAAATGCAGTTACTGCATAAGCCAGTAAAACCGGCATGCAGGACTGCATTGTGGGGGACATCATGACCCCTCCTGATCTCCCAGACGAATCGGCTAGGAGATCAATAAAGGCGATGCTTCCATTCTGCCTGAACCTCTGGTTAGCAGTGTGCAGGATTGTAGAAAGCCTTCCATGTCATGTCAGCTGTGATGTGGAGGGCTTCCCCTGATCCGGACCACTCGTACCCGGTACTCCGGGTAGGATGGAAGGAGGGGAGTCACGGTGCTCCCCTCTGTTACCTTTATTCATCTCCCAGCCAAATTGGCTGAGAGATCAATAATTGCGGGGCATCAGGATTCCTCCTGCGGTCTGAATTTAGCCTTCACTGTATTGGATAACACTCTAGCACTGAAAGGGTTAAAAGTACATTTTAAAATAATAATATAGACCCAACACATACTTCTAGACCCCTAAGACTGGTCCTATTGCCCACTGTAAGTCACAGATCCCCACGTAAGCTGTTTTCCCCCCAGCCTGGTTCGACTGCACGCTATTAGTCGCTGAATCCGTAGCCATGCTCATAGAACCAACTAAAATATGTCAACCCATACAAATGGGGTACCACTTTTCTCAGGCTGGCCATAGATACTGGATACATTAGGAAATCCTATGGCGCTGAAAGATTTTAGTATGTTTGAAGTGACTGAAGTGTAAAAAAATAAGGATTTTTTTTACATTTCCACCCTTTCAAATGTACTATGTACTAAAATTTCTTAATACCTTTATTAGTTACTACTCCTCCAAAAAAGTTTACCCCATTGGTATGGCTTGACATACCGTAGGAGATTCCAAAGGCACAAATTGACACCTACCTGTTTTGTTTTTTTAAATAGGTTGCCTGCATAAAAATGGTGACAACTAGTGATGAGCGAGCATGCTCGGCCGAAGCTCGGTTCGGCTCGAGCATCGCTCTGCTCGGCACATGGAGGTACTCGTACGAGTACCGCATGTGCCCGCCCGCCATGTTCGGGTCTCCTCCCCGCACAAGGCGCCTGCCTAGGGCCCGGCCAAATGAGGGGGGCCCGGAAAGCCTCATTCAACTTGAATGAGGCTTTCCGGGCCCCCCTCATTTGGCCGGGAGATTCAACCCCCACGCCCGCAGCTTACCTGATCTCTCACTCATCTCGCTGCTCTAGTAATACAGAGCGCTGGGAGATGACATCATCTCCCAGCCTCTGCATTACTACAGTGGCGCCGGGAGCTTCAGTCAAAGAGATCTGTGCCGAAGGAGGCACAGATCTGTCAAGTACACCGCTAGACCACCAGGGGAAATGTGAAGATGAAGGTGCAATGTGGAGGTGAAGTGGAGATGGGGGCATTGCGGAGATGAAGGGGGCATTGTGGAAGGGGCATTGCGGAGATGAAGGGGGCATTGTGGAAGGGGCATTGTGGAAGGGGCATCGTGGAGATGGAGATGAAGGGGGCATTGTGGAGATGGAAGGGGCAGTGTGGAAGCGGCAGTGTGGAGATGGAAGGGGCAGTGTGGAGATGGAAGGGGCATTGTGGAAGGGGCATGGTGGAGATGAAGGGGGGCATTGTGGAGATGAAGGGGCAATTGTGGAAGGGGCAGTGTGGAGATGAAGGGGACATTGTGGAGATGAAGGGGGCATTGTGGAAGGGGCAATGTGGTGATGAAGGGGCAGTGTGGAGATGAAGGGGCAGTGTGGAAGGGGCATTGTGGAGATGAAGGGGGCATTGTGGAGATGAAGGGGCAGTGTGGAGATGAAGGGGGCATTGAGGAAGGGGCAATGTGCATCCAGACATCCTCCCCATGCTGTCCCTGAACCATTTCTGTGGTGTTTCCATCATTTTCTGCCCTTTTCCTATGGACCAGGCACCCTCCCCTCATCAGAGCAGGGGGTGCCTGGTGTAATGCTCGAGTCCTCCCATTGACTTCAATGGGGCTCGGGTGCTCGGCCGAGCACTCGAGCCTCCGGGGGCGCTCGGCCAGAGCACCCGAACACCCGAGCATCGGGGTGCTCGATCATCACTAGTGACAACTATTAGAGATGTGAAGGAACGGTATGCAAGTCATAAGATTTTGCAAAGTAGACATTCCCTGCACCCAGTGAGGGTTTGTTTACCTTTCTACCTCTAGTCTGGTGTGCAGAATTATTTCCATAATATGGCACTACAAGGTATTTTTATTTTTTTGAAAACTATGGAACATTTCACTGTTTTCAGTACGTTCTACAAGCCTAAGAAAAATGGTACCCCATTGGTATGAGTTGGCATACAGTATTGAGGTGCCAGGAACACCAACTTACATCTGCCACTTTTCCTTTGTAGAATTATCTCACTATACTAAACTGGTCATAACAATTACATATATGAAAAAAGGTCATCAGGTCATACCATTTAGGAAAGCAGACAGCTTACCCACATCAAATGAGGAGCCACTTGCCTTTTTTTTTTTTTACACATAAGCTTGTGTGCACATCTCTTTCCCGAATGTCGTGCTATATGAAAAAAAAACTTACTTTTTTCCTATAATGCCATCTTCTGAAAAGATTTGTGCACACCAGGTTAGGAGTAGAAAGACATGTAACACCTCACTTCACGTGTCATGTTGTCTTCTTTCCCACAAGATGTGCTTTGCCTACCTTTTTTCATTTCTGTATTTGGCACAGCCATTTTAGTACATGTCATGTTTGAAAAATTTAAGGAAAATGAGAGCTTGTAGTTGGTGTAGTTTTGTGTTTCTTGTACCTCATACAGTAACCCAGCTCATATTAATGGGGTGCCATTTTTCTTGAAACAGCAGCAGCTAAGCAATACAGTAGGAAATCCCAGAGTTTTCAAAGATTTCAGCACATTTGTAAATCAAAGGGAATTTTTACTTTTTATCTAGGGTGGTGACCAAGAATTGCCCTTCTTGTGCTAGGTTCCATCACATCTCTAGCATTGAAGGGGTCCCACTTAACTATTTGCAAATTTGGTGGCTTTTGTTTATTTTTTTTCATGGTTGCTCCTTATCCTCTATCATGGGATAAATGGAATATTACTTCTACTTAATGCGGAACTACCACCACTAAAAAACTTGAGCTCCAATAATTCCCCATCCGGCGACTAGCTGCTCAGTAGCGCTAGTTGCCAGAATTATTACCTTGTTGAATAGAATTATCCATTGTTCCCGGGCTGACAGGCAGGACAGAGCGCAGACATCTTTCCATAGTGACGTTTGCACACCTGTGCTGTCAGTCCCTTTTGGAGCCGAACGGCTCCTAGTAACACCTCCTAGAGCCAGCTTGGACTGACAGCGCTCCGTCCTGCCTGTCAGCCCGGGAACAATGAATAATTCTATTTAACAAGGTAATAATTCTGGCGACTAGCGCTACTGAGCAGCTAGTTGCCTGATGGGGAGTTATTGGAGCTCCAGTTTTTTAGCAGTGGTAGTTCCGCTGTAACCCTTAAGACCCAAAGGAGAGTGCAACACGATAACCCACTGGTGCATGCCACAGGCATTAGGGCCGTATGTTCAAAAGATAAGTGAACGTGTTCTGGGGCAAACCATTTGCACTATAGGTTAGGGTAACCAGACCTCACCTTTAACCAGGGACACATATGAAAAATGTATACTGCAGGGCTGCTTTAATTTCAGTGTGGTGCGGAAATATGCCTGTATCCTATGTGTCCGTGGTTAAAGGAAAGGTCTGGTCAGCCTACTATAGGGTAGAACTAAAAATTCCAAAACACTCCTATAGATTTGAATTGGGATTTCAAGCTCGCAATGCATTGGAGATCTATCATTCAAGGGGTTAAAATCCCAATTTAAAGCAATAAGATTTTTTAGTTCTCCCCTAAATCATCAACTTTTCTTTTAACCCTTTCAGTGCCAGAGAGGTACACAACGCATTGCAAAGCATCTCTTAGTGTGCCCCTTGTATTCAGTAAAGACTGGCAAAAATGTGAATGTTGTGTTTCACATGTATATTTATGGAGAATTTTACACACAATATATTTGTTTTTGTTATCATAATTGTTAGATCTAAGAAAAACTATATATTATTTATTTGTACCTTTATAACTCCATTGACAAATGACATAAACTGTAAGGGGTGCCACAAAAAATCTAGCTTGTGGGTTAGGGGTGCCTTGAACAAAACAGGTTGAGACCACCGCATTAGCCATTTAGTCACCTTAATTAAATGAGTGAACCACTGCTAATTAAAGTTTTGAATTCCATTACAGCCTCATTGAAATTTGACTTGCAAAAGAGTGGGGAAATAGGCATTTTCATTAGGGACGGTATATATACTGTATTTGTCATACATACAAAAAACAGCTCAGACAGATTTATCGTAATATCTCAGGTATAATAATCACCTGTGTATAATACACAGGTGTAAATAATAGCCAAGATTTTAGGTGAAAACAAGAGTGCCTATGTATAATACGCACCCTCGTTTTCCCCATCTGCTCAAAAAGAAAAATATATTTATTGGAGCCCTGATGATTCCCTGCCACCACCCAGCACAATGCCGAGCCCAGCTTACCCTGCTTGTACTCGCCCCCATTGAAGCCGGCTGTCATCTCTGCACAGTGGGCGGCATGCTTGCATTTGCCACCCGCAATGCCTATGAGGACCTTTTCATTTGCTCCAATTGTAATGCTCTTTGAGGACCTCAAGGTCCTCACAGGGCAAACCAGTAGATCTTCTGCATTGATCTCTGCACATTGGATGTACAGTATTGCCCTGTGAGGACCTTCAGATTCTCAAAGGGCATTACCATTGGCTCAAATCAAATGGTACTCGCAGGTATAGCTGGAAGCAGGCAGCAAATGCAAGCATGCCGCCCGCTGTGCAGAGATGACAGCTGACTCCGGAGGGGGTAAGTGGAAGACCTGATGTCACGATTAAGGTTCAAGTTCTCTTTCTTGTGTTTATAGCTCTGTTTGGAAGCCATTTTTTGTAGCCCAGAAAAGGGATAACTTTCTGTCACAATAGGGCTGCCTGGGTGTCAGGGAGTTCTTGTTCTGGAGCCCGGGAGCAGGGATGAGCACACCCGTGTACATGCGCCACTAACCAGGAGGCTGGAGGAACCGACCTGCTGGAGTGTGGGCCACAACACGAGGGCTACTGAAGATCAGAGAGGAGTAGAAGGCCAGCCGTGGACCTGAGAGGCAGGGGACAGAGACTGGTAAGTGGAGCAGGGTCTCGGAGATTCGGGTGGCCAGAGGTAGGTAGCGAGATAGCCAGATGGTATTTTCAGGTAGCCAGAGGTCAGAGTTAGTCGGGTAGCCAGGCAGAGGTCAGGGAGGCCAGAGTTCAGGATAGTCAGGTAGCCAAGCAGAGGTCAGGGATGCCAGAGATCAGGATAGTCTGGTAGCCAAGCAGAGGTCAAGGATGCCAGAGATCAGGATAGTCAGGTAGCCAGGCAGAGGTCAAGGATGCCAGAGATCAGGATAGTCAGGTAGCCAGGCAGAGGTCAGGGATGCCAGAGATCAGGATAGTCAGGTAGCCAAGCAGAGGTCAGGGATGCCAGAGATCAGGATAGTCTGGTAGCCAAGCAGAGGTCAAGGATGCCAGAGATCAGGATAGTCAGGTAGCCAGGCAGAGGTCAGGGATGCCAGAGATCAGGATAGTCAGGTAGCCAGGCAGAGGTCAGGGATGCCAGAGATCAGGATAGTCAGCCAGGCAGAGGTCAGGGATGCCAGAGATCAGAGTAGTCAGGTAGCCAAACAAGGATATCAGGAATCAGGAGCTCAGGGAGTAAGTCTAATCCAGGCAAGGGCAACAAAACAACTGAGCCCCGAGTAAGGGGCATTCCAGGTTTATATAGGGGCCTGTCCTGCACCACCAGGAGTAGGACCGCCCCACACTCACCTGTGTTCCAGCATGGGTGTCCGGAAAGCCGGTGCGCAGCCGTCCTCAGTTCCGGGTCGGCTGACGATGACGTCACCTGAGGTGAGCGCGCTGCTTCTCATTGCTAGGGCAGCCAGCCGCGTCACCCCTGGCAACCGGAGGTCCGAGGACGGCGCGACTCGGCTGCACACACGGGAGGTGAGCAGTTTCCTCCCTGTGGGTCTGACACTGGGACATGGGACACACATTTAAAATCAGGGACTGTCTTGGCAATCTTGGGCATGTCATCATCCTACCTATGGGGTATATTTTAATGTATTTTGTTTTAATTTACAAGAGGTCATTTAAAATAAATTGTTTGGAGGTCCCAGGATGCCCTTTATATTTTGAGGACTCTCCATCCTCATCTGCTCTTGAAGGAGAGATGAGGGGATTCATTTTATCTGACCAAAAATTTATTTAAGGCCATTTTCGCCTTATTTCATTTCCAAATGAGTGATGGGTAGTGCATGTGACATTTGGGTTTGTTAATCCCTCTGTTGCCTGACTGTTTACAGAACATTGGCCATCAATGCTCTGCAAGCCGCCTGGTATCAGGGGCGTTAAGTGGGACTTGTGTGAGTGTGGGGAGGATGCTTGGGGCATATGGGGGCATGTGGCTGTGGTGGTCATGGCCTTTTTTTCTAGGCTGGCAGACTGTGCAGAGTCTCTGATGATCTATTTAGTTGGACAAAGGAGCCATTCTGCTTTCATGTAAACAGTGCATTACAAACCTTCTGGCACTCAAAAGGGTTAAAGCAAACCTTCTGGAGCATAGGGAATGAGTATAAGCTCCCATTGTTTTCAGTGGTACTCTTAACCCTTTGAGTGAAATGGGGGTACGCCCCTATAAGTAGGCAGGAACAATTCTAGAAGTAAATGCAGGGGGTGGAGCCTACTTTCCCTCCTTGGCTGCAGCTAGCCAACCAGCTCCAGAAAGATTTGTTCCTTGGTGAAGACACAGGTAAGAGCACAGTTCTGCTATAGTTTTAGAAAGTTAGTTAGTTTTAGAAACTTTTTTTATTTGTCTGTTAGATATGGAATACCACCATTAGGCAGATTACCATAACTGACAATGCCCTTAAATGTGGCTAGCTCAGTATCCAGGTGCTTTTTGAGGACCTTAAGCCCTGGGGGGAAAATCTTGATTCCAAGTGCTTCCCCAGGAGTTACCCACTGAGGTTACTTCTTACTACATGGTAATCTGAAGACAGAAGATCTGTAGGAAAGGTTAGCAACCCTTTGAGTGCTGCAGGTCCACTTGACCCACAGTGCCCCTCCGCACAGGGGTTATTCCTGAGAGTTCTTATTGCACACTCCTGCACTCACTGGGTCTGTCAGTGTTTGGAGCAACTTTGTGTGGTAAATTAACCCTTTAAATGCTGGTTGGCATCTTTTGGGGTGGTTATTGGGACTTTCCCTACTGAGTTCAGTGTTTTCTGGGTCTGATTACATGTTCTAGTGATGTTTCATGTATTTTTAATTCTCAGTTATAACTTTAACAAAATTGAGTTAGGCACACTTTACCGCATAGACGTCATTGCTCCATTCACTTCTATGGGACTGTACAGTTTGGGACATATCTCTGCAACCGGTCAACCTAGTGACTTCAGAGATGGCTCTTTTTAATTGTCTGACCTTGCTCTATCATCCGGATCACATTGCAAGTGTGTTGGGAGGCTCAGGGGGCTTCGGGCACTGTTGGGGTTCTTTTTCTGGGAAAACTACATTTCCCATGAGCGCTTGCTTCGCGCGCTTGTTTCTGATAGGCTTCTGCTGCGGCAGCCATCTTGTGAGCTTTACAGAACGAGTATCCTGCTCAGGGCTTGGAGTCTCCTTCTCTACTTTGCAGATTAACCCTTTGCCTGCCAGATAAGTGTATTTTAGCGATTTCTGGGGTGAAATTTTAATCTTACACACTGTAAATCGGGTGATTAATTGTTCTGAACGTTGTTGACACTGTGAGAATGTCTACTCCATTGGAGCTTGGGGCCAGGCCTAAGACTAAGGACGCTGGGGTCTCTGTATCCCCCATTGCACATTGTTCTTCATATCATACAGGGTTGCCTAGAGAATTCTCAAGTCATTTATGCCCAGCATGTTCTGATGTCCCTGAGTCTATCCCAGGGACCTTCAGCCATGCATTAGAGCTAGTTTGAGTGCAAGAGTTCAAGACTGCTACCAGGGACCTCAGGTCTACGTTGCAACTCTTTGTATCCCAGTTACAGGGGGTCTTCCATTCCTGGCAGACCCCTTCCTTAGTCAGATCTTCCCTGCGCAAGGAGTACCTGACGTTTCAGATTCCTCTGAAGAGGAACTGTTGGTGGATTCAGATGTTGAGGAATGTTCTGCTGTGGGATCCTCTCTGTTTTTTGGGGATCCTTTTGAGGTTGATCCAGAACCCTTGGCTGAAGGCCTGATCAGGGCCGTCTTAAACACTCTTAACATTCCCCCAGTTCAGGAGGTTTCCTCAGATCCCTCTGATGTATTCCAGCAGCCTATAAAGCCCCATACTTGTTTTCCACCTAACCCCACTCTGGGCCGCTTAGTGGCTGAAGAGTGGAAATCTCTGAACAGAAAGCCTTCTGTCGCCAAGAAGTTTTCTAAGCTTTACCCCTTTTCTGAGGCGGCGCTTGCTCAATGGGTTCATCCCCCTAAAGTGGATGCTCCTGTCTGAAGGCTCTCTAAGTCTACCGCCTTACCAGTTTCTGATGCGTCCTCTCTGAAGGACTGGACTGACAAGAAGCTTGAGGTTTACCTCAAGTCCATTTTTGCCACTGCTTGTACTGCCATGTGTCCAGCATTCGCTGCTGCATGGGTTAACCGGGCCATTGGGGTCTGGACTGAAAAACTCACTCTAGCTGTATGTCAGGGTGATTCTTCTTTGGATATGTTGTGACTTCTTGCCAACATATCTGAGGCCTAGCACTATGTTTCTGCTGCCTTATTTGTTGCTCTCGTCTGGTGGTAAGGGTTTCCACCATGCCTGTGGTTGCTAGACGAGCTCTTTGGCTCAAGATATGGGCTGCTGACACTGCTTCTAAGAAAGCCTTGCTGTCCTTGCCCTTTCAGGGTACATCCTTATTTGGGCCAGATCTTAAGGATCTGGTCAGTGAGGCCACTAGGTGCAAGAGTACTCATCTGCCCTTGGTCCCCAGGAAGAAACCTCCTTTCAGGCATAACAGGTTTTTTTGTCCCTTTCAGACTGAGACACGTCTGATGAACCAGGTGGTTCCCTCAGCTCCACGTGCCTCCTCCAAGCCCAAACAGCAAGTGAAGCCCAAGGTCTCCTCCAAGCCCAAGGCTTCCAAGACTTCTCAGGCATGACTCGCCGAACCCGGGTCCCCATTCGGCATTTGGGTGGATTCAGTGATGGACCCATGGGTTTTACAAGTGGTGGCGGAAGGGTACAGGATCCCTTTCCTTCTCTTCCTCCTTTTTGCTTTCCCCAGGGCGTGGAAATACGCCGTCTATTCAATGGCGCTATCCAGTCTCTTCTGGACAAAGATGTTACAAAACCCATTCCAGTTCAGGTCAGAGGTACGGCTTTTTACTCAAACCTCTTCGTAGTGTCCAAGAAGGATGTCGGTTGTCGTCCAATTTTGGACTTGGAGGATCTCAATTCCTTTGTGATCCGGTCTCATCACCATGAGCCCCTGAGGACTGTGATTGCTGCTATGATTCTGGGGGAATTTCTTGCTTCTCTGGACCTTCTGCAGACATCAGTATCCCTCCCTCTTCATGTGGAACTGAGTTTGTCCTGGTGGCTCGACCTCTCCAATCTCCTGAAGGGCAAGTCCTTACTGATATCCTTCTGGACCACAGTGATGACGGATGCCAGCCTCTCCGGCTGGGGAGCGGTCCTGGGACGCCTGAGTGCTCAGGGACAGTGGTCTCCAGAGGAATCTCTCCTTCCCATCAATGTATTGGAACTTCGGGCAATATTTCATGCCCTTCGTCACTGGACACCCAAGCTGGAAGAATGCCAAGTCCAGGTTCAGTCTGACAACACCATGGCTGTGGCTTACATCAACAAGCAAGGTGATGTAGAGGTTAGAGGTCAAGGCTATTTTGTCCTGGGCAGAAGAACACGTTCCTGCCATATCCGCAGTGCACATTCCTGGCATAGACAACGTCTTGGCGGACTTCCTCAGTCAACACACAGTGGACAGAGGAGAGCGGGAACTGCATCCAGAGGTGTTCAACCTCATTGTTCAGAAGTGGGGTCTTCCTTGCATCGACCTGATGGGGACAAGACACAACCGGAAGGTTCCGATGTTCTGCTCTTGCTGGAGGGATCCTCTAGCTCTAGCGGTGAATGCCATGTCCATTCCTTGGTTATTTCCTCTGGCTTACATCTTCCCTCCCCTTCCTATGGTGCACAGGGTGTTACGGCAAGGTTGGTTTCCAGAGCTTCTGGGTCTGTCAGTGGCGGAGCCGTTCTGACTCTCCTCTCGTCCGGATCTTCTCCTCCAGGGTTACCTGTGGAAAGAGGACCCTCATCGTGTAGCTTTGACGGCTTGGCAATTGAATCCTCAACATTGATGAAGAAAGGTTTTTCTTCCGGTGTAGTGGCTACCAAGCTTAGTGCTCGCGAGCCAGTTTCCTCAAAGGCCTACCATCGTGTCTGTTCGACCTTACTATTTTAGTGTGCCGATAAGGACTTGTCTAAGGAATTTGATCTGCCCACGGTCTTGGCCTTCTTGCAGGACAGTGTGGATAAGGGCCTCAGTTTGAGTTCTCTTACGGTTCAGACTTCTGCTCTCTCTGTTTTCTTTCAGAGGCGCATTGCTATCCTTCCTGATGTCAAGGTGTTTTTCCAGGGCGTTGCTCATATTCGCCCTGTCTTTAAGGCTTCTGCTTCTCAGTGGGATCTTAATCTGGTTCTGGGTGTCTTTCAGCACCCTCCCTTTCAGTCCTTGGCTCCTATTCCTCTACGTCTTCTGACGTGGAAAATGGCCTTTCTCCTGGCGATCATGTCTGTTCGCCGTGTCACGGAGTTGCATGCTCTGTCCTGTAGACCACGATTTTTGGTGTTTCACAAGGACAAGGCGGTGCTTCAGACCTCTCAGGGGTTCCACATCAATCAGGATATTGTGGTGCCCTCTTTCTGCCCTGACCCCACCTCTGACAAGGAGAGGGATCTCCACTTGTTAGACGTGGTGCATTGTCTC
Source organism: Rhinophrynus dorsalis (assembly GCA_037306005.1). Classification (NCBI taxonomy): domain Eukaryota; kingdom Metazoa; phylum Chordata; class Amphibia; order Anura; family Rhinophrynidae; genus Rhinophrynus; species Rhinophrynus dorsalis. The sequence continues at coordinate 64,085,876 of CM074724.1, read as the reverse complement.
AAGTTTTATGTACATCACACTGAGTCTATCAGGCAATCAGATGCGCTGTTCGTCATTCATGAGGGTACCAGGGCAGGAAGACCTGCATCCAAAGTGACTATTGCTTCTTGTATCAAGTCCACTATTTGAAAGGCTTATGAGCTGAGGAAGAAGCCTGTCCCTTTCAGAGTCATGGCTCATTCTACTCGATCTATTGGGGCCTCTTGGGCTTACAAGAATCAGGCCTCTGCTGATCAGTTGTGCAAGGCTGCCACCTGGTCATCCTGGAGGCAGTTTTGCCTGTCTAGGATCTTCTTTGGTTCTTGGTGCTTCCTTCTCTTTTGAGCCCTGTTGGCTGTAGTTCAGTGTGCTGTGTAACAGTTTGTGGTGTTGTTACCCCTGTTCAGTGTCCGTTGACACTTTATTGTTGTTGGGCTATCTCTGCTCTGATGGTTCATTAACGCACTGGTGACTTTGGAGGCCTTGCGCCTGGTCCTTGACTTATTTCCCACCTCTGGGAAACGTAATGGTTGGACATCCCAAAGTTACCAGTAACCTGTATTGGACGACAGAGAAAAGAGGATTTTAGTCTTACCTGTTCAATCCTTTTCTTTTAGTCCATACAGGTTACTGGTCTCCCACCCTCTCAAGAGACCATGCTTGGCTCTCCTGTGGCAGACCGTGGGGGTCCTTCGGGGTCACGCTCACAGGAGTCTTCTTTCCTTCCACTATCTAGTCATAGTTAGTGTCTCAAATATTTCTGGAGCTAGGTGGGAAGGTAGGCTTCACCCTCTGAGTCATTTCTAGAATTGTTCCTGCCTACTTAAAGGGGCAGATCGCCTGCTCAAAGTTACCAGTAACCTGTATGGACTAAGAGTAAAGGATTTAACAGGTAAGACTAAAACCCTCTTATTCAGGTTATGAATATAAGTAAGGTGACTCACATTCAAGTGAACAAACCTGTGCTTATATAAAGCTAAAATATATATTTCTTTGATGATTAGAACTTCCTATCCCATGATACTCAAACAATATCCAATATGCCATTGGGGTCCTGGGTTTCATTGTCTGCCTCTATAATTGCTACAGAATCATGTAGCATATAAGTGAACTCATATCAGTATTTCCTTCCTAATACAATGAGTTCTGACATACGTGTGTTGGTCTAAAGGACTGGCAGTGCCTATGATTTATCTACAACAGAGCCTGGCCATTAGCTGTTACCTAAGCCACAGAATATCAATCCGTAGGCACTGATCTTTTCCTGATATTATGTCTTGGAACATGACTCCTTATTTTTGCCCTTTTTTACCATCTGTTTCCAGTCCTTTTGTTCTAATCATTGTGATTAAAATGAATTGGATCATAAATAGGAATTTCAGCTTCACAAATATTACCCCATATGACCTTCTAATCACACTACTATGTTGCTCTGTTTCTTCAGGTTGGGTCTCGTCTGATTTTTTTTTTATTATTTTATTTTAACAAATAAAGATAATGTTATATTTCAGTTATCAAATTATGAACAACAGATAACCAATAAGTATAATTTCAATACTATCAGTTTTACTTATACATTTGAAATATATTTTTAACTCACTGTCAGTTTGTTTTTTGTCTTTTGATTTTATACTGTTATAGAACATTAATGGAAATTGTAATTTATTTTAAAATTGATTTAAACTAATTTTCATAACCCCCCTTGTTTTTCTAGATAGCAAAGTCCCTATGATTTGAAGACATTGACTGTAGTAGTAGGAATTAAACACACACACACACACACACATATATATATATATATATATATATATATATATATATATATATATATATATATATATTTGTTTTTTCCATAACTTTACATCATTGGTGTATTCTGCTGTATGTCAGAATCACGTTAGCATTCTTGCCCTTTCGTAGTGGTTGAAAGCTGAGTAAAAGGTTAGGACCCAACGCTGAACACTTTTTTTTTATATGTAGCAAATTGCTGGTATTGTTCATTAATTTCTGTCTATGAAATGCCATGTCAAACCTCTAAAGGAATTCACAATGCCAGTGTCCCTTGGACAGCTCACCATGGTCCAGTGCGAGCTCCTGATGAAATTACAGGTGCAGGGAAATGCAGAATTAGAAATATATCTGATGTTGCAATACTTGGAAACCTTTGGTTGTGTTGATGACAGGACAATTCCAATTTTGACAGTTTAATTTACTGTTGCCAGTGGACAAGAGCAAATGGAGAATATAGGGTTAGGCACCTGCCCCTGTAAACTCTTTCTCATGCTGGGTTGCAAAATCATGACTCCCTCAACCTGTCGTGTTCAAATGAGACAGTTTTCAGCTGGGAAAATAGAATATATCAGTGCATGTAATATAGCCTGACCTCATAAAACAAAGGGGAAAATTGCAGATTCTGACAGCCATTATGAATCCTGCACTAGCATCTAAACGACTGTGAGCTAGGTTGCAGTACATGTTTATAATCGAAAGGACAGAAAAAAACAGGGTTGGCAAGTTGACTTGCAATATGGAACAAAAATGACTTGTCAGAAATTTGTTCTTAGATGTTAAAAAGGCTGTTGAATTTGCTAGTATGTACACAGAAGAATGTTTAGCCTGGAGCAGAATCTGAAAATAATCTGTACACCGAGGTGGTCTGTTGCATTAGTTGGGAATGGGAATGGTAGTGAGAGAGAGAGCACTAAGGAACTATTTATAATGTACATGATTCTTACCTCGACTACTGCTACCCCTGTAAACCCTTTATAATTGTATGTGTTGTAAAACATGAGTGATTTAATTTACATTAACGCAACATCTCTTTGCTTCTAATGCTGATGGTTAAAATCTTGAGTATTACATGTTGTGTGTACATATGTATGTAATATATAGGTTTTATATATATATATATATATATATATATATATATATATATATATATAGAGCACAAACTGAAAAGGTTATGGTGGGGAAAAAAGTGAATGAAAACCCCTTCCACCTGAATTTGGTGGGTGGTAGATACAATGCTAAACAAAATTTGACATACCAGTCAAGCCATAAGACTTGCTTTTCCCAAAGAAATCACACTTTTGCAGTGGTGTTACTACTGCAAGGGATTCTGGGTAGGCATATGCAAATAAGCTTAGCAAGGAATCACCTTTTTGCCTCAAATTCCACTTTATACATGGATTCCTCAGAGTATGTGCATGCTGAGTAACAGCTTTAAGACACAACTTAGGATGAGGTGCAAAGCCAGTGAACCACTCATGGACAGCTGTTTCGTTGTCTATGCAACTCTTCAGCATGAGGTTGGTTCTACTGGCTTGCTATTGAGGCTTGGTGCACATGTGGAGCACAAACTGAAAAGGTTATGGTGGGGAAAAAAGTGAATGAAAACCCCTTCCACCTGAATATAATGTGTGTGTATATACTTGTACATATAAAAAATATAAGTGAATCTGGTTTGCTGTCAGGGGACATGATTGGAAACCACCGCTGCCAGTAGTTTAGTAGGAGGCAGGGGGCCTGGCCTCCTCAACCAACAGCCTATCCCTTTGAGTGCCAGAAGGGTATGCAACTCATTGCAAAGCAAGTGGGGTCTCTGATTTGCAGACCACCAAGGGTGTAGCTACTGAATGTTCAGTTGCCCCAGGGCCCTCATCAAAGGAGGGCCCCATTTGCCCCAAGGTCTATAGTTTTTGGTATGCCTCTATGAATATATTTTGTGATGGGGAACCCTAAACATTTTTCACTGGAGCCCACCAGGGACTTGTTATGCCACTGGAGATCTCTGAAACATTTGAAGATTTAAAAGCCACAAGCACTGGAATTGATTTTAAGACATGTGCCTAATGTCGGTTTACTAAGCTTGGTGTCCCAAGACCCCTCCGCTTAATGCAAATGTAGCAAAAGAAATAGAGTTTATTAAAATGTGCAGGCTGTCCACTGGTTTTGTGGTACAAGCCAGCTTTCCTCTGGGACTTCATGTAGTCCTGAAGAGAGCAGTCTTATAATGCTGAAATATCAGACAGCCTGCACATTTTCATAAATTCTTTCTTTTTTCATTATAAAAACATTGATTTAAGCTATACCAATTCAAATGAATATTTCTCAAATTACGCTGACTTGGTCATCTTCTGTCAACTGCCCTGATCTAGCTGTACCTCCTATATCTAGTATTACCTGTGCTATCAGTACAACTGTGTGCTAAAATATTTTGCTGTTTTTCCAAAGCCAACCAAGAAGTGTTTTTTATTGTCCCAATACACCATTAAATGCTAAGAGAGAGAAAAAGCTTTAACTTAAAGGGATAGTAATGTTTCATACTAAAAGCAGCTCTAATTAATCATCATAGTATTTGGACCTTGGAGAGTGTTATTTCAATTCTGTCAGAGTTGTAGTTCAAGAGTAATTGAATGACAAAGTATCCCCCTCCCACCCCTTTTACTGATGTAACACTGCTCATCTCAGAGCAGAAGGAAGGTGCCCAGGTAGATTGCAGAGAGGGACAATCTTCAATTAAGGGAAAAACCTGAAAAACTTGTCAAGGGGACAGGGTTTTCATTGTTCTTACAGGAAGAAGATTGTTCCCTGCTGTTATCTGTCTGGTCTAGCAACCAGGTTCCACATCTGAGAAGAGATGGCTTACACTAGGTAAAAGGGGCGGGAGGGGAAACTTTATCATTCAATTACTCTTGAACCACAAATCTGACAGTATTGAAATAATACTCTCTATAGCTCAAATACTATGAAGATTAATTGGAGCTGCTGTTTTTGTGAAACATTACTATCCCTTTAATGAGAAATGTTTGTTTCCGCTATGCATTATGCCAGGAGTAAGCAGCTTGATGTCCCTCAACTGTTGTTGGACCACAACTCCCACCATCCTCGTCTGGCCTTTTGGTGGACAGCTAAAGATGATGATGTTGTACTTATAACCCAACAGCAGGTATAGGGCTGCAGGCTACCAACCTGTAGTCTATGCTCGAGAAGCAGGAAAAGATTTTGGATTCAGAATAGCACAAAATAAGTTGTAGATATTGTTTTTGTATGCATATTTTAGTTTATTTGAGCCCGTATGTGGGAATCCTTTGTTTGTACCTTCTTCTTTTAACCTTTTAAGGACCAGAGGAAACAATGCTTTGTAAATGTTTCTGGTCTGTCAGTGGTTAAACCTGAAATTTTGCAGTATATGTAGAAATTGTATTTCTTAGGAAAAATTCTTGAGCCCAAACGTATCATGCACTTTATGAAAGAAACATAGTATTTACCAAATCGCAACGTGGCATTTTTAACCCCTTAAGGACTTCTTGGTCCGGAGGTGAGGCACTCTGGAGGACCAAGGAGCTTTTTTTTTTCACAGGTACGATCTGTGATCACAACTCACCGTGGAGGCACAGTGTCATCACAAAATTCCATGACGTGCTAGGACCATTAAGGAATGGTGACATTCCTGACACGTCATGGAAGAAAAATTCCATGAGGTGCCAGGAACGTCACCATTCCTTAATGGTCCTGGCACGTCATGTGACTTTGATATGTTTTACTAACTTTTTTGTTCAGTGTTGGATTTTTTTTCCCAATCATATCTTGGCTAATCATGGATTGAATATTTGCCTATGGGAAACTTTTGTGTGTGTAGTGTGTTTTGTACATATTTTATTGCGTAAAAAATGTAAATGTTTTTCTATGGAAAAATGTTCTTACCAATGCTTACTTTTTAGTACATACAGGATTTTTTCCTTTTCAGTTTTTACATGAAATTGCACACTATCCTTGCCCCTTGGAAAATCTCACATATAATGTACTTGTATGTCCTTGTGCTTCTTGTTAAATAGATAGTTACAGTCTGTTATGATAAATATATACATTGTAGGATTTTACAACTGAGTAAACCAAGGGTGCCCCATTCATCTATAAAATTAAAAAGGCCAAAAGGAAGTAAAAATAATATGTTCAGCACAAACACTCACAAAATTGTAAATTGAAGTTAACCCCTTGAGTGCCAGAGGGCTACGCAACGCATTGTAAAGCAATGCATTGGGTACCCTTTTGGCTGTCAAATGGTTAAGCATCACCTCGCAGTAAAGAGAGATTGTTTTTCAAAGTAGGGCTAGTTCTTTAATTCTAAGGCTTTGTAGTAGATAGAGGGACTTCTCAAATGGATCCTTCTTGTGATATTCTTAATAAAACAAAAGAGAATGTTCTTGTTTACTGGTTTCTTTAGAGTTTCTCGGTTTTGTGTCACTTTGAGGCAGGTAATTTACTGTGTAAGAAATAACCAGCTGACTGGGGCAGATTGTTTATGGTGCCAAGCATTTTCCTTTCAACCCAGCCCAATCAATATCAAGTGGCTCAGTTAGGTTGCATTATTGGAAGTATGAAGAAGACATTCCCCAAATCTCTAAGGGACAGAAGCTGTTTCTGCTTTGGCTAATTGGGCTGGATGATGTCTGAGCAGGTTACTGTGTCTTCATGGCTGCAGCACTGATATTTGGCCATCTTGCTTTTCTCCAAAGAAGAGCTTAATAGAGATTGTTCTTCTCTTTGTTGCTTTGTGTAAGAATTTAAGTGCACTTGAGTTAAACACAGTTCGTGAATACTCCAAAAGTGGGAGAAAGCATATATATATATATATATATATATATATATATATATATATATATATACTGTTATATACATAAATAGAGATAGATACAAATATATAGATAGATATAGATATATGTGATCTGTTTCTGGATCCATGCCGGCTATGCCCCTGGGCTGGCAATAGGTATTGCTGGACTTATGGGGAATAGCCCTTTGCATGCCTAACAGTGAACATTGCCAGAGGGAGTTTTTCCTGCATATGAACAGTGGTATTAAAGCGATAATAATGTTTCACAATAAAAGCAACTCCAGTTAATCTTCATAGTATTTAGGCCATGGAGAGTGTTAATTCAATACTATCTAAGTTGTAGTTCAAGAGTTATTGAACTACAGCCTTCCTGACACTGCAGCTTCCCCAGCCTGGTTCCACTGACCATTGTTATCACATATTCCCACATACACTGTCTGACAACCCAGTCGTTTTCCACAGTTGGTAACACAGAACTGTGCATGCAATGTCAGCTTCCCCAGCCTTGTCCCACTGGTAGACACCAGCCTTATTCTACTAGTATCCACAGAACCCCTCATACACTGGCTTCTTCCCCACTGGTGGCAAACACTAACAAATGTCAACTAATACTAATGGGGTACCATTTTCTCAGGTTGGCACTAAATACTGAATAGGAAATTAACTAGTGTTAAAATATTTTAGCATATTTTAAGATATTAAGTGTAATAAATATATTTTTTATAGCAGTACTATCTGGAAATATTTGGTAACACCAGCCTAGTTCTAGTACCCCTCATTTGCAGTAGCCAATGACTTCAGTAGGAAATGTTATGGTTTTCAAAGCAATAAGTATCTTTGAAGACATACAAATGTAAAATAGCTATATATTTTCTTACAGCGAGGCCTACTGGAAACATTTGTGCAAACCAGTCTAGGGGTAAAAAGAAATGAACCTTCATTTGATGCGGTTCATTATCTACTTTTCAGAATAGTATGCCTTGCTTATCTTTTCTTCATATCTGTAATGCTTAATGTCATTTAGTGCAGGCAGGTAATTTCAGAAAAGAAAAGTGGCAGAGGTAATTTAGTTTTCCTGTCAGCCATACAGTATGGCAACCCATACCAATGGGATACCATTTTTTTTTTAAAAAAAAGCAATAGCTATTGAATACAGTAAGAAAATCCATACTTTTCAAAGATTTCAGTGTATTTGAAGGGGTGTAAATGTAAAACTGAATGCTTATTTTTTTTCCCTTTGCCACCACTTTCTGAAAGTGTTTGTGCATCCCAGGTTTGGGGTAGAAAGGTAAGTGACTCCTTATGATTCCATAGATATCTTCGTTATGAAATTGTATTCTTTGTGTATATTTTTTCTTCATTTATATATCTGTTACAAACATTTTAGTACAGGCAAAGCTGAATTTGTTCTGAAAAATCCATCAGCATAGTTATCCATTTATAACTATGTAAACAAAGAAGAAAGAAGAAGTGGTGTTATATCTAACATACCTCAATGCTCCCAATAGAAAATACATTTACAAACTCACATGTAAAGTTAGTTAGGATGGAAATATTTCCAAAATACTGACAAGTGGTCACATGGAGAAATTCTCATCTGAGTAACTGGACAGCTGCAAACCAATCACCACTGTTCATGAAGTGATGAGTTATAAAAAAAATATATAATTTACTAAAATACTAAATACAAATAATAAAAATGACCCCACTTAAGTGTTTTGCAACTATACAGTCGCTTTATCAAAAAATCGCTTTTTAGACACAGTTACCTCAGATGGCAATGGTAATGTCTCTGTGTGTCCATCTTTGTGTCCATTTGTCAATATTGAGAAGTATTTCCAAGTAAACCTCCTTTACATGTGAGTGCATACATTTATCTTCTAATGAGAGCATTGAAGTGTGTTAGATATAACGCTACTGGACACCTTCTTGTTTCTTCTTTGTTTGTGCCTTCTTCAGAGCGTGTTTTCAGAAGTGCAGCCCATATCAACTGAAACAGGGAGACCTTATTTACTGTGACTGAGGCAGTTTCACCACAGAATTGCTTTTGCTGAGATTCACATATGTGGCTTCCCTTCCTAGACCCCTCTGAGTACCCAGTTATCTGGTGATTCTGATGGTGGCATTCATTCCAGAAGTTTTTGCACGAGGACACCCCCCATTTTTCTCTTTAAATTTTCTGCCATTTATAACCAGAATATTTTGTTTGGGAATCATACCTAAAAGTATAGCAAAAATACTGAAAAAAGGGGTTAAAATCTCTTAAAGCAGGACTTTCGTGGTAAAAAGACTGCCCCTGAATATATTACTAACTTAGCAATATGCAAAGTCATACTATCTATCTTTAAGCTTGTTAAATTAGTGGTATTGCAGTTAAAACATACCTTCTACAGGCATCGGGCTGCACAGAGCTTACAAGAGAAGTCAGTCCCTTCCGGTGCCATAAGGCACGAAGGACGCCACTCACCAGTGCTAGCAGAGAACGGGACAGGCAGCGCAGACTCAGAGGTACATTTCCTCTAAGATGTCTGAGCTGTCGGTCGTCTAGTTCCTGCAGAAGATATGTTTTTACTGCAATACCACTAATTTATTGAGCTTAAGGGGATAGGAATACTTAATGATTACTACCCCCTATATTAAAGTCATATTAAAAATAAATGTATTGCCCCCAGTGTCATCTCTCAAACCATTATGGTTTGAGAGATAATCGCTCCTAAAGTTCCCCTCTCCCTCCCCCTTCCCCAAAGTCAGCATTGTAGCTGACTGAAGGGAAATCCAGTCTTACTATCATCAGGCGGCTCTGCAGCAGAGCCGAGATCACGTTAATAAAAAAAAAAAATCTTTCACTAAAATGGTCTTCTACGTGTACTTGCAAACCAACCACACGTAGAAGACCATTTCAGTGAAAGATTTCTTTTTTATTAATGCAATCTTGGCTCTGCTGCAGAGCCACCTGACGGTTGTACGCTGACTTCGCGGAAGGGGGAGGAAGAAGGCAACTTTAGGAGCGATCATGTCTCAAACCATAAAGGTTTGAGAGATGACACTGGGGGCAATACATTTCTTTTTAATATGACATTAATACAGGGTTTAGTAATTATTAAGTATTACTATCCCTTTAAAGATAGTATGCCTTTGCGTATCGCTAAGTTTGTAATATATTCAGGAGCAGTCTTATTACCATGAAAGTTCTGCTTTAAAGAGGTGATAGACAGTGTTAAATTATCTAATGCTCTTAATTAAAATTTAATGAAGTATCACATAATAGCATATGATAAAAGACCTTTATAAAACAACATTATACTTGTTTTATATGAATGGGTATAACTGCCAAATTATTTTCTAGTGTCTATATATGTGAAGAAATATGTGCACCAAGTTAAATAATATATGTTCCACTCCTACTTACAATATTCATCCTTAAAATAAAAATTATTCAAAAATGTTTGGCATGTTAGTTGTATGCTTCTATAGTATATTTCATATATACTATCACTGCCATTAAAGGGATAGTAATACTTAAAATGTAAAAAAAAAATATGTTGTAGTGTTTATCCCCCTGAGTAAAACAAGAGTACTCCCACTGCTGAAAGATGTTTCATTCAAAAGTTATTAATTTTCAAAGTTTAATTTTTTAGGTGCAATATCACAGTGGCCTGAAATTGTAGAGTGGCGCTGTTACTACACCATCCTATGGAGATTTATGGTCCCGGGACAAGAGCTGTCCATAGGATCATGTAGCAACAGCGCCACTGTACAATTTCAGGCCACTGTGATATTGCACCTAAAAATTCAACTTTGAAAATTAATAACTTTTGAATGAAACACCTTTCAGCAGTGGGAGTACTCTTGTTTTACTCAGGGGGATAAACCCTACAACATATTTTTTTAAGTATTACTATCCCTTTAATGTTAGTCTTTATTCTCTGGTTTGTTTACAAAAATATTACTGTGTTATAGTAAATGTAGATTTCTCTCTCAAAACAATACAGGAAATATAAACAATTTTATTTTACTTACACCAAATTGTTATCAAAGATTCTCAATCCTGACAAACACTGATATTGTAGGATAGTATTTCTCCTTCAGCTTCAGCAGCTTTGGACAGCTTCTGTTTCTTTGGCAGCTATTTTCAACCTGCTCCGTCTTGTCATTTCAATGCTCTGAACGAAAAATGGGATGGGACCACTGTATTTGGTCTTCTGACCTTCCATGTTGCCCATGAGCAGTGAAGGATAACTTTTGACGAGCCATGTCAGATGTGACAGGCAATCTAGTTGAGTTGAGTGCAAATGTGCTGTACAAGTTTGAAGCCTTAGTTGGGGGCATTTTCCTGTGTTCAATGCATTTAAATTGACAACAAGATGCAGTGTGTTATTCATTTGAGATCCCATATTGCATGATTTCATTTCTTAACCCTTTGAGTGCCAGAGGGGTACGCAATGCATTGCTTTGCAATGCGTTGCATACCCCTCTGGCACTCAAAGGGTTAAGAGTTTGTCATTGCATGTTGGATATGATTACAAAATGTATAGTGCTATTGCATTGTTTAAATGAGTGGCTCCCTTTTCCTGAATATAAAATTCTATGCAATTCTAAATTATATATGAAAACTAACTTATAATACATAATATATGTATCATTTATTTAAAAATATATCCAGTGCTTGTTTGCAAGTATTGTGATATTATTATTTATTCTTTTAAGTTTTGATTGTTTCACAATAGTTAATTACTGTTGTTAATAGTAATAAAATGGATAATAAACCTAAAGCTTCAGTATATTTAAAGGGATAGTAATGTTTCATAATAAAAGCAGCTCTAATTAATCATCATAGTATTTGGACTTTGGAGAGTGTTATTTCAATTCTATCAGAGTTGTAGTTTAAAAGTAATTCAGTGATAAAGTCTCCCCCTCCCTCCCCTTTTACTGATGTAACACTGTTCAGCCAGAGCAGCAGGGAGGTGCCCAGGTAGACTGCAGAGAGGGGCAATCTTCAATTAAGATAAGGGAAAACCTGAAAAACTTGTCAAGGGGGCAGGGCTTTCATTGTTCTCATAGGAAAAAGATTGTCCCCTTCTGTTATCTGTCTGGTCTATGGACTGCATTCCACATCTGAGAAGAGATGGCTTACTCTAGGTAAAAGGGGCGGGAGAGGGAAACTTGACTTGTGAATATCTCTCAAACCATAAAGGTTTGAGAGATAAGACTTATATCGTTCTTCATGTTTTTTAATGCCTACAACATAAAATAAAGATAAAACTAAGTATTACTACCCGTTTAAGATGATATTTATTTTTGCAACTTTCACACATTATAAACTGTAGTTACAAACTGCACATTGGAATCTTCTGAAATATGTTTCATTTTTAAATATATGATACATTTTGCAATTTCTGCAGTCACTAGCTTATTTTTTCACAGCAGTTTACTTTCATTTCTGAATTTTTAACACCGATAAATACTTTTAGGATTTTGAATGGCTGCATTTGCTGTCACATATTTGCTTTGATTTTACTTATACTTCAATATTATTATGTTTTATTTTGTTTTCTTATGTGTAATTATGTTAAAGGTGAACAAAACAATCAAACTTTATCTCAAAAGAAAAAAAGCACACTTGTAATTATGTGTAATTGTCCTCATTAAAATGTCAAATTGAAATAAAAAATCAGACCACCATGGCTTTTTCAGATTTCACAGCTGCCAAAAACCCAGTCTTTGGTTCCATAAAGAAAACAGTAAAAAAAAAGTTACATTGTTTACAATTACTTTATAATGTAATAGTTCATGAGGATTTCAAGGTCACATTAAGTGGTTAGGTAAACAGGCTAGAAAGATTTGGAATTTGCTTACAGGGATATTTTACATGTTACAAAAAATAAAGAAAAGTTAAAAGTACTCCTTAATTATTAGGTTGGGGTGGAAATTTAAAGTCTGTTATTTTCTTCTTTACTATTTTATTATTTATTATTAGTTGAATTCTTAATGACAGCTGCACCAAAATCAAACATGTCAAGGAACTCCATGAAAAAGCAACATGCTTGACTTTGGGGCATTCTCAAGAGGTGATAGTTGCTTTTGTGAAGGGCACTGTAACGGATCCTACCCGTTACTGGGAGCTCTTGTCTGGGCATGGCATTTATTCACCCCTGGGCCCAAGGATTATGGATATTGGACACTCCTTTGTGCCCTGGCATACGAGCACCCAAGCCTTGAATTGTTCTTTCCTCTGGTACAGCTGCCTATCCACATAAGGCTAGCCAAAGTCTCTTAGTCCAGGATAAGGGCTTGAGAGATCGTAGGCCCGGGCACAAAGGAGTGTCCAAGAGTGTCCAATATCCATAATCCTTGGGCCCAGGGATGAATAAATGCCATGCCCAGACAAGGCTCTAGTAACGGCCTAAGGCCCGTTACAGGCACCATAGCCCAGCATATGACCTTTCTCCTGGGGTGATGGTAACTGTTTTAAGACTAGAGGAAAGGTTCTTTTGATTAAAACAAAGGCAGGGGGTTCTTTACAGTAAGGGCTGTAAAGTTATGGAATTTGTTGCCTCTGGATGTTGTACTTACCGATAATGTAACTGCTTTTAAAATAGCAATGGATGCCTATCTAGCGCAGAACAATATTGAAAATTATGACAGTTGGCTTCAATGCTGATAGTATGTTGATCCAGGGATCTATCTGACTGCCATTTGGAGTCAGAAAGGATTTTTTTTACCCAATTGGTGCTAAATCGGAAATGGCTTCACAATTCTTTTTTTTTTTTTTGCCTTCCTCTGGATCAACAGGGGTGTTTTTGGCATGGGCTGGACTTGATGGACGCATGTCTTTTCAGCCTCATCAGCTATGTTACTATATTATGTTACTATGAGTTCATCTGCTTGAAAGGGACCTTAGTGTCCAAAAGAAAGCAAGACAAAGAAATAATATACATTTTTTTCAGTACTCTTCTTAGATTAATGTCTTTGTTCTAAATTGGTATAATTTTACCATGCTTTTTTCCCTAGAAAATAATCAGATCTGTGTTAGCAGAAGAATTGTTGAATAATTCTATTATTTTTTCTTTTCTCTTTTCAGTGAAGTAAGTCCACTAGATTCGTGTTGTTAATATTATCTTCTAATTCTTATTTTAAGTTACTGGCATAACTTAGAAAATGTTTACTTTTTGCTACCAAAGAAAGGCACATTTAAATATTTTTTATTCAACATATTTGCAGTTTCTTATAACCACACCTATTTTTATCCACAGTTAAGAGTTAGTCTTTTGATGAGTCTTTTCTGCTTAACTGCATTCTGTGGGTCACATGTAGGCAACCCATAGCCTGCCGTAACACACCATAACATGTATTAACCCGTAAAACCAAGGCCATTTAACCTGTAAAGGACCACTTGAAATTTCATGTTTTTATAAAGGGTACACGCTGTTAGCAACGGCCTGTACCCCTCATTCTGGGACATGCCTTTGCCACTTCAAAATGTGAACCCAGTTAAAGGTTCACCGAGTTCACAGAAGGGCACTTCTTACAAAAGGTAACTTACATCCTTTCATTAAAGGGATCATAATAGTTTGTTTTAAGAAATTCTAATACTGTAGATATTAAAAATACAAGTACAATAGACTACCTCCCATCTCTCAAACCTTTATAGTTTTAGAGATCGAAGCATCTAAAGTTCCCCTCTCCCGCCCCTTTCAGAGACGCCATCGCTCTATGGGACATAAGCAGATTCTTGTCATTTGACCGGCCGGCGGCTCTTCAGCAGAGCTGAGATAGCGCTATGTAGAATGAAAAACTTCATTGGAATGGTCTACAAAGTGTGCTTGCAAACCAGGCACACTTTGTAGACTGTTCCAATGAAGTTTTTCATTCTACATAGTGCCATCTTGGCTCTGCTGGAGAGCTGCCGGCTGGTCAAATGACCAGTCTCTGCTTCTGTCCCATAGAGCGATGGCGTCTCTGACAGGGGTGGGAGGGGGGAACTTTAAATGCTTCAATCTCTCTAACTATTAAGATCTGAGAGACAGGAGGTAGGTTATTGTGTTTCTATTTTTAATATCTACAATATTAGAATTTCTTTAAAAAAATTACTATCCCTTTAACCCCATAAGGACCAGCGGTCCCGGGGTGCGTGGTCCTTTAAGGACCAGATAGAAAGTTTGACGTTACTGATCACGTGTGCCGGCACACTGAATGGGGGACTGAAAGAGATCGCAGTCCCTGCAGGAGCCCTGTGAGTAAAAAGTACATGACGTGCCAGGACCATCACTGGTCCTTAAGTGCTGGACAGCCGTGACGGTCCTGGCACGTCAGTGGTCGTGAAGGGGTTAAGAAGTGTCTGTCTCATAGAACCACACAACTAAAACCCGTATTCCATTGATTTTATCTCACAGATTGCAATTAAAGCATGTGTGGAAATTTGCAGTTGAAGCAAGTGATAGTTATCACCTGCAGTGGAACCCAAGTAACAATATAAATTAGTAGATATTTCTCTGCACTCTTTGCTGTGGTGTTTTGATGTTCTTCTCATTTATCATTAAACAGTTCTATACTTTAGTACCTCTAATACTTTTTTTTGTCTTGGTATGACATTACAAGAATTTTTAAGATTTGTTTGTTTTGCTTTTTCTTGCCTCACTTTACTTCAGTCATTTTTCCTGAAGTTTGGGGGAGGTGAGCAATCACATTAAGATAATGAGATGTAGCCAAATGTTTAACTTTGAAATCAGAGCTAATTTTCAGCCATTTCATGATCCTTTACCTTTTTTATATGGTATTACATGAGACCAAGAGAGCAATATACCGCCTCCAGCAGGGCAAAACTCCATTACAGGATAAATGGACCTCAGTTCTGCCTAAGAAAAAAGGGTAGTGGTAGTGATGTGCCATAAGTTAAGATAATTATTGGATAAGGCAGGTGGGAGTTAGCAGATAGAGGGTGAGTAGGATTATTATGGTATAGTGATCAGGAATATTATGGAATGCTGAGGGAAATAAGTTAGAAGTCACAAGGGATATATATGTAGATTGGACGGTTAAAAAAAGAGGTATACTACAGGTTATTTTCAATAATCAAGGCATAAATCTTTTTGGTTAGTAACTAGTGCATGCTAGAGGATCGTACCTCAAATTAACTGGTAAAGATATAATTGAAGCAGAACTGTAACTGTCATAGTAATTACTCCTGAACCATATGCCAAGTGAAATATTGTTGTAATTACCAAAAGTATCCATCTATGAAAGAGTGGCAGGTGAGCTTTAAAGCGGAACGTTCACCTTATATAAAGCAGATGGCGACTA
The DNA here is from genome assembly GCA_037306005.1 of Rhinophrynus dorsalis. NCBI lineage: Eukaryota > Metazoa > Chordata > Amphibia > Anura > Rhinophrynidae > Rhinophrynus > Rhinophrynus dorsalis. The sequence continues at coordinate 64,069,981 of CM074724.1, read as the reverse complement.
GCTTTATAATACGTCTGTTTCCTCTTAGAAGTAGCCGATTGTAAAGTAATCCTTAATCTTCAGAGATTGACGGTCAGGTTAGTGCAGTCTGCGCGCTTGCGGCGTCAGTCCCTTCCGGTTACCTTGTGGCACACTGCAAGCTTTCTTAGAGGAGACCGGGACTGACAGTGCAGGCTGATGCCTGGCTTCCGGTCACTGAAGATTAACCCCTTAAGGACCTGGGCGTGCACGCACAACCGGCACTTGGGGACCACGGGGCTTTTTTTTTCCGCTTCTGGTTCAGGGCTTCTGGAGCGGCGTCCTGGCACGGTCCTGGCACAGCAGTGGTCCTTAAGGTGTTAAGGATATCTTTAAATACGCTACTTCTAAGAGGTAAAAGATGTGTTATAAAACTAGTCGCCATCTGCTTAATTATTGCAGGGTGACTGTACATAAGGTGAAAGTTACTCTTTAGAGAGTTAGTCACTGTGGATCTAGAAGAGCTAATGTTGCAGATCCAGAACAGAGTGGAGGCAGGAGATTAATTGACATGGCTGCAGAAGAGTCTGGAGGAGGTTCTGACAGTGTTGACTGAAGTGGAAGAAGGCACAGAGTTTCCAGAGTTTCTAGTTGCCTAGAACATGACATAATAGAGGAATTCTGTGCCAGGAAGCGGAACAGGTTTCCTACTAATAGATATACCCCATCTCTCCAGAGACATGGGGTGAGTGGAAGGGACATGTTTGCATCTAGTATAGCTGGAAACAAACAATGGGCAAGGCATTTGCATCAACGAAAAGTGTAGTGCTGCAAAGTATTGCTAGGTTGATGGAGTTAGAAGCTGAATAGTGTGGGAAGGATTGCATCATCCACTAATGAACCATGGCTTCTACTTCAACTGCCAATGTCAGTGTGCTAGCTAGTAAGTATATTGCATTTAGTAAGAGTTCTCATATAGGTATGGTTTCGTCTTTTAACTAATTTGGACAATAATGTAATTTCATATAAAAGTGTGGATAATGTGCAAAGTGTATGGAGTTATGTCTGTTGGAAATATGCTAATGATAGCAATACAGCTGTCAGGTTTTTCATTAGGTACAATTATTTTGCATATATCGATAACAGAGCCTGGTGAGATACAGTCTGGTGTTCTTACTAAGAGTTTTGCAAATTGACTCACAGATGATTATTAAGGCTAGTATTACAGGTCTGCTATTAATAGTAAGGAGTATGAGAACTGTGTGCAAACAAGGCAATGGGTTGCAATTTTTCTCTGATTGGATTTAAGTTGACCCAAGCAATTAAGGAGAAGAATTGGAGAAATAATTTTCTTGCAGTTGTTATTGCGTATGATAGATGTAGGATTGCACATTAGACTTTCCTCTGAGGGCTTCACCAGGGCTGTTGCTGGGCTTTCAGTGGCAGTTAAAGTAGATTCTTGAATAATTGTAAATATAAAATAATTGGATTGTAATCTTTTTGGGGCAGGACCCTTCCCAATGTATGATTCACTTTGCTGTTTTTCCCCCCTGCTTATAATACAATGATTGTATTTTAGCCTGATGCTCTTATCACTGTATTTTACTATTACTATTTCTGTAAAGTGCTGTGTACATGTATGGCAATATATAAATAAAGATACATACATACACAAACATGAGTGGTCACACTGTGTGGGTGGGCATCCTGTCTTCTGATGTTACAGGAAGATTAATGTCACACAGCAACAGCCTTAATGTTGAGACTTTCTTCCCAAGAGCACCAACATCAATGCGGCATGAAGAGATTCTTCCTTGGCTAAGGTCTTGCCAAAACAATCAGAAAACTTTATTATTTGAGGAGGGACTTAAAGATGGGTTTAGATTTCCTGTTTATTTAGGTCCAAAATTCTTGTGAGTTTCAAATTTGAGGTTGGTACAGGGTCATGAAGAATAGTCTATGTGATCACATCTTAAAAACAGAATTGAACTGACAATTAAAAGAGATAAATCCTCATGAACCAAAAATAAACCACAAACAAAGGCCAGACTGTCAAAAAATAATACCCCAACTGTACAAACAGTAGTCTAACCACAGTCTTTATATCCGTTTAGCTAATAATGCTCGTGGACCTACTGATCTTCCTAACTCTAAAGCCATGTCAAAAGACATGTAAGATACTGAACATTCACTCCTATCAATATAATCATTTAGGGAGGAACCAACAGTGAATGACAAATGGTGAATGAGACTGAAATCCCCAGCCTCTTTTTTAGGAACAATCCCTAATGTCAGTCTAAACTGTACAAAAGGGGTGTAAATCAAACTGTCCAGTCTGACGTCCTTCAATTTTTTTTTTTATTTTTTTTTAAATTCAACTTGAGAGCAGATGGGAGTCGCCAGTGATGGCCTGATGTGTAACTTAAATCAAACTGAATCCCATCAACTCAACTTTTTAATGACATACTCCTCCACCCTTAACCTCACTGCCTCTTCAAGGTGAATGTGATGGCTTTTTTTTTTTTACATATTCCTAACAACTTCAAGCATTTCTTAAAAACAGAATTGAACTGACAATTAAAAGAGATGCATCCTCATGAATCAAAAATAAGTCACAAACAAAGGCCAGACTGTCTCTATTTTATCACTTCTTGATCACACCTTTGTGAGTCTCTCCCCATGTTTTTTCTAGTAAGAAATAATTCATGGATTTTAGACCTACCTTGTACTCTAATTTGGTACATGTGTACCAAAATGTATGTGCCCAACTACTGCTTGTGTCTTAGATGAATATTTTGGCCCTCAAAACCTATTTTACTATACATTTTAGCTTGAATGTTTTCTCATCAGAAAGCTTAAATTCTATTTTCTCATTATCTACGTGTATACCTGAAAATGACAGATGGGTAGTAGGTAAAACTGATTTTAAAGCTTCCAGTAGAATACCAAACTTTCAAACCACATCATTAACAAGTCTAAACAAACAACAAAGTCATGTGGACCATAAAAAAAAAAAATGTATCACATATCATTGGAGAAGTTGGCTTTGACAGATTGATCCTTGAAGCAGTATCTTGAAAAAGAATTTTCCTGACACCCTCATTGCTACTGTGCTACAGGCTTAAAATCCAGTCTCTTTCAAGGCATAACACAGAGGAGTGAGGATTGAGGATCACGGTCCTGTCCTTTTTGACTTCCAGTTGTCTTGGCTTTTTTCAGTATGGTCTTCAGAGAGGGCTTGGTCTTAATAATTTTAAATTCAGATTTCACCTCTTTCTGTCCTTTTCCAGAAGCTTATACTTACTACCTGATGTGCAAAGGTCATGACTACCTTCTCTTAGGCAGGTGGCTGAATTTCAGGCTTTATTTTGTAAGCCTCCTTTTCTGGTCTTCCCCCCTGTTAAGGTGGTTCTGAAGATGCCCATAGGGTTCCTGCCTAAGGTTGTTTCTGAGTTTCACATCAACAAAGAAATTGTTCTTCGTTCTCTCTGTCCAGCTCCATCTAATAGACAGGATCGGGAGCTGTATCTGGATATGGTTAGTTGCTTTAGTTACTATCTTCATTGCACAGAGCTGTTTCAAAAATCTGATTTGCTTTTTGTTATCCTTGAGAGACCTCATGATGGCCACACTGTCTATGGTTACAGTGACTTCTTGACTGAAGGCGACCGTTCACCAGGCGTATGTCCTCTGGAAGAAACTATTCTCTTTCAGTTTACAACACATTCCACCAGACCAGTGGGCACATCTTGGGCTCATAAGAACCAGGCCGATGTTGAGCAGATGTGAAAGGAGGGCGACATGATCGTCCATTCACACTTTTGTCAAACATCACCATGTTTAGGTAGAGCCAGCCTTGGCCGTAAGGTTCTACAGGCCTTTGTGCCTGTGTAGGTGTCCTTCCTGATTTTCTTTTGGCCAGTAACTTATTTCTTTGATTTGTAGTATAGGTGTCCATTGGCACCTGAGATTCAAGTTGTATCTGTTTTCTGAATGTCTCTTTCACATTAGACAATGTTAGGATAGTGGGCTGATTGGCACTAATCTTATGGTTTATGGAATGCACAAAATTCATGTAGACATTTTAAACTGAAATAGTGCAATACAGAAAGTGAGTTTAGAAAATGATTTTCACCTCATGTTGATTTATGTAGCTTCTGCTTCTAAATAAATTCTCATTTGTAGTTATTAATTTCTCAAATACATTATTAAATAATAGTAATTTGTTGTTTTTCATTTTATAATGTTAGGAATAAAAATAAAATAAATTGGTAAACATTACATAGCACTCTGCTGCACTTTTTCTATAAAAACTGGAGTTAGGAAGTGTTAAACCTTGCCAGTGTTTGATAACTCTATGCCACACGCTCTATTTAACACTTTGAATTCTAATGGGGTTATAGTATCTCAAGGCCTCCAACCTCAGGCATGTCATTAACATTTAATTACTGTTTAGCAATCACAAGGTCACAATTTACTTTTCAACTTCCTAAATAGAATAGAAGTTAGCTTGCAGTTCATTTTATTATGGTAATTTCTGTGGGAAAATAAATATTGTATCCCAATGCTTTGCCACTATGACTAGTATTTTTAGAGAACCCACCCTCAGCTCATACCACAGATATAGTAGAAATGATCTCTCCTTTAGTCATACCAAAGCTAAACAGAACAGTGATAGTTTATGTGATGTTGAACAGGTTTAATTGTATTTTAGACAGGAAAATATATATGTACAGCAGTTTGAAATTCATGGGAGTTTTATTGGTGGGTATAAACAATCAATATGTACCTTTTTCAATGGGACAGTACCTTTTTTTCATATTTTCAGAGTGTCCTGTCTTTTTAATATAAATGTCAATGTTGTCCCGTTTTTAATATAACATATAAAGTTTTAAATTTTTTGAAAAAAACTGAATGCAGCTTGTTTATTTCTCATAAGATAAAGTAAATTGTAACTTCCTTTCATCGCACTAGGAGTTTTACTGTGGTTTTACTGTACACATTAATTACCATGGAGTCTTATGACTCGAGTGACTCATGACTTTCTAAGACTCTTGAGTCTATGGTAAATTACCATAGAGTCTCTTAGACAGTGATATGACGACGAGTCATAAGACTCTATGGTAATCAATGTGTACAGTAAACACAGTAAAACCACTAGTGTGAGGGGCAGGCTTTTTGGCCAGAGAGAGAGAGAACACCGCTAGTAAGAGACGGAGCAAACTGCATTCTCGCTGCTTGCAGCTTACTACAATTGGACTCGGCGTGACAGAGTTCCACTGTCCATCTGTCCCACACCCCATCCCGTTTTTGTCTCTAGGAAATATGGTCAGCCTAGTTTTAGTTGAAACATTGGTTGTGTTATACCCACCAATAAAAAGTAGATTTTCAAGCCTAAAAAGTACTGTCTGACACCCCAACCTGTGTCTACTGCCCAGAGGTAGTCACAAATCCTCACATATGCTACCTGACCTCCAGCCTGTTTTCCCTCACCACTGGTAGTCACAGGTCCATGACTTATACTGTTTGACCCCAACAGCCTGGTTCAGCTGGCCACTGGTAGTCAGAGATCCCAACATATACTTTCTGACCTCCCAACCTTGTTTCACTTTCCCGTTGATAGCATAGAACCATAATCACAGTCTGCTTTCCCAAGCTTGTCCATTGGTAGCCAGAAAAGACACTCCTATATATAACAGCATTTATTGGCACACACATACACTTTCCACCCTCCTCGTGCACTTGGTTGAGTCTTGTGTCAGATTCCAGCAGATTGCAGTGGGGAGGAATTTACATGACTCTTTCCTACTGGCACCAACACAGGATCAACTAAGTATGTACTGTGTGTATGTCTCTCTCTCTTTATATATATATATATATATATATATATATATATATATATATATATATATATATAATATGTGTGTCATTGAGGAGAGACGTGGAAGCGCTCACTTTAAGCACAATGAATAATGCCCAGGTACAGAATCTCAGAGACTTATGAAGATGAGATGAATATGAAAAAAGTGGCAGCACCCATGATGAACAAATAACCAATTAAATGGTCAACATTTCAGTTCTATGTGGACCTTTATCAAGTTTTGTCTAATAAATTGCTTATTTTATTGTCTTCTGAAAGATCCACTGGAACTGCTCCTGTATATATATATATATATATATATATATATATATATATATATATATACACATACATACAGACGTACACACAAAATCTGTCATCTGTGCATTTTTTTACTTATTTATAAAGTTATTGACTCTGATGATAAACCCTTTGCGTGCTAGAGGGGATACAATGCTTTGGATAGCCTTCTGGCCATAAAAGGACGACAGATAAGGGCTGTTTTTAGAAAGAATAAAATCTGTATATTTTACACATATACATAGACATGTCTCACTGGACGAATATTGACATTGGCACTCAGCAAGCAGGATTTTTCTCCAAAATTGTAATTAAACAAACAGAGTTTTTTGCAATTAGGAATGTATAACTTCTACAAAAAAATGTTATGGTATCCATGACCTTTTACACTTATGACTTAGGGCTGTTAAAAAGTCTGTATCTAGCACTTAGCACTTGACACCTAACAGTGAATTTAAGAATAAACTTGTGAAACAAGGGCTCTTACCAAAGGTTTCCTCTCGGCCTTATGATTTCATCCGGAAGAGGCCTCTAAAAATAAACACCCTTCATGTTAGTCTTTTTTACAATGCTTCATACTTTAGCTCTTGTATATCTGCCACATTTCCACCAGGAGTTATTGCTGTTATATATTTTACAGACACTTTACTGTCATCTAAGTGGTTTATTTTATTCCCAGGGCTTTGAGAAAACTACAAAAAGAATTTTGTAATCCGAATGTGATTGTGGACTGAGAGTAATGTTTTGAAAAAGAGCTAAACGTAAATTGCATTATGGCAATATTGTGTTTATGAAGACTTTAATATCATGCCAGAAGCTGGCATTAGTTTTCAAACTTATTAACAGTAGGTACCTTTTCTGTTGGTTTCAACTCCTGTCTCTTTATTATTCTTTACTAGTCTTGAAAAAAAGTTTATTTAAAGGAATACTAACACTAATACTCAAGTTGCTCTTCTATGAAGAGGCGTATTGTAAAATTTATATGAACATCATACTTGGGAACTTTCATTTGTGGAATCCCTGGACGGGACTCCTCTGATGCCACTGGGGAGTATAATTGCTGCAAAAAGGGGGCAGGGTTTACACACAAGTGGAGGGCGGGGCTTTCTGGGGCATCACACAAGTGGGCAGGAACTGAGGAAAAGTGGGAGGAACTGGGTGGGAAGGAGCGGAAGTGGGCAGGGTTTTAAAGCAAACCTCCCACATCCGGAGAATCAGCCTCTGCCCCAGAGAGACCCTATAATGTACTCTCAAAATCAGGGTCTCCGGCGCAAATCCGGAGAGCTCCCAGGTATGGTGAACATATGTCCATAGCCTATGTATGACTGAAATATCATGTTCTGTATGTAATAGGCTGAAAGAAAGAAGTAGTTTTCTTTTGCACTCTCCCATCGTTGTTAGGGACTGTAATGTACTGTGTAAGACAGGACAGGCCGTGAGAAGTGCAAGACATATGGGGCTCTATGGATAAAAGTGAATTTAATCAGATCTTAACCCTCTGAGTACCAGAGAGGTGTCCAAAGCTTTGCACTGCACCATCTACACCATGAGGGGAAATAGACATTTCCCAAATACCCTGTTGCTGTGATGTCATAGATTCCTCTAACATATGACTTCATCTATGTTGATGCCTTTTGCCACAACTTGCACCTAAAATTGCATTAATGCCACTCTAGTGCCTTTTACCCCTTTGAATGCCAGTGGGTAGGCAGCGTATTGGTTTGCAATGTTTTGTACAATCCCTGTGGCACTCAAAGGGTTAATACATTGTACAAATATGAATGGACACACTCGTCACAGAGGGTGCTTGAGTGTCAGGGTGGCGGGTTGCAATTCATTGTGTACCCTGCTGGCATTCAGTGGGTTAAAAAGTGGAGCAATTCTGGGGCAAACCAGCACCACCATAGGAAACCAAAATTTCCATGCATTTAAATTAGTATTTTAACCCCTTGGATATCAGGATCAATGCATTGTAGACCTACCTAGCATTTATGGTGTTTAAATGCCCCTTTAAATGGCAGCTATCATGAGAATAGTGTCTTGCGAAGTAAATGTGCCAGTGAAGCTAGAGCTGCATTATGAATTTGGAAGACCAGCGGGGGAGAGAATGGGGGTCTGAAAAGAAATTCCTGGTTCACCTCACTGGTTACACAAGACAGACTGTGAGGTTTGATATCTCACATTACAGTCTTTCCACAGTTCAGTGTCATTCACAGCCTCCATAAACCCTATTGAAGGGATTTCACACCCAGCAAGGGTCTGAGGAGCTATTCTGAGGCTGTGCAACATAGGCCTAGGATTTTTATAGCATCTGCCCCATAGAAGCACATATGGTCAAGTCCAGTGAATATTACACTTTTCACCGTCCATAACCCTTTGAGTGCCAGAGGGGTACGCAACGCATTGCTTTGCAATGCGTTGCATACTCCTCTGGCACTCAAAGGGTTAACAATTGTAGCTGGCTCCAAAGTTTTCTTCCTACATACACAGTCTTTCTCTCCTGACAGGCTGTTTTTTCTGTTGCCTTACTGTCAGGAAGCTTTGTAAATTACTTTGGAAATACAAACTTTAAACGATGTCCTTAGTATGTTGTTTGCCCCTGTGGGATCAACCTGGCCTTCACGCTTGCATTAAAGAGACACATTTAGCACTTTCATGCTTCAGCAGCTGAGAATATGGTGAAATTAGTTAACATTCTCTTCGACAGAAATATGTCTGGCTCTAATAACTGCCAACACCTGAAACATGTATCCAAGGCTGAAGGAAATGTAAATTCTAGCTCCTCCCTCCATAAATTCATTTATAAGTTGTTCCGAATCCAATACAAAAGCTGCTTTCCATTGGTCATGATTTACCAGACACTCTGATGAGTTTATGGTTCAATGTTTTGCACAATTTAATGATCATTTTTGAATCCTTATGGATAAAGGCAAATTGGATTAGAGCTGGAGCAGAAAGAAGAAATAAAAATTCCAACATTTTCCATTGATTTAAATGGGGAGTTTAACCCCTTGAATACTAGATAGCTCAGACCAGCTATGATGACAACATATATGCGTGTGTGTGGCAATTATTTTTAACACTGGGATAAATGTGGTTGCTATAACCCTTTGAGTGCCAGAGAGGTACACAGTGCATTGCAACACCTCTGTGGCACTCATAGGGTTAAAGGTTTAATATGTAGTGAGTACCTACAGTTACTGTAATTAAAGGACTTAAGTCTCATTTAAATAAGCTGAAATGTTCATTTACTTCAGGGAGTCCTTAGTAGCACAATTGAGAGCCTCACATTCCTTAGTATGTCAGGAAAAGAAAAAACATTAACCAAAAGGATCTCCCACCCCCACATCCCTCCCCATGTTATACCTATCCTCGTTGATGGGAAGGCACCACCATCAACAGACTAGATCTGTTGAGCCATCACCTGGTGACGTGTCCACGCTTTCATTAAACATATCTCAGGTGACTGTAAAGGCTACTTTTGTTTAAAAAGTCTTAGAAGCAGATTTGTAATTCCATCCCTATCTGTTTAGCTTTATGTCTCACTTGATGTGCTATCAAGGAGACCCTGCCACACCGGAACCCCCGAAATAGGAACATATGGTGCCAAAATGGCTGAACGCATGACATTAAGAGAACGAAATGACTTACTGGAACCAAAGAGAGAAGACAAAAAAATTCAAGATCCAAGGCAAAGGGGCAGTAAAGGGATCAAGGTCCCTTTCCAAACACCAGTGATTCCACTGGTTCCAAGCGGAAAGGTAACATCTCCTAGTGCCCGGAGCCCAGGAGTCCCAGAGTAGAGCTCTTGTCTCCTGTGATAATCCCTGGATATCCCAACGTACCCAGAAACCGTCCAGGCCACCAGCTGAAGATGTCCTCTCTCCACGAGAAGATGAGGGAGTCCCAGAGGGTCCTGTAGAAGGAACCGTTCGTCCGGAAGCCAAAGCGGATCCTGATGCAACAGCTCCAGAAAGACTGGGAATAAAGCCTGGCTCGGTCAGAACAGGGTGATAAGCTGAATCTATACCACTTGACGCCTGATCAGATGAAGAACCCTGGCTATCATAGAGAATGGGGGAAACTCATAGGCACCCCGAGGGGGCCAGTCCTGAAGGAATGCTTCCACTGCTTCACAGTCTTGATCCGGAAGCCAACTGAAAAACCTCGAACGTTGATGATTCGTCAGAGACACGAAGAGATCCTCCAGAAAAGGACCCCTAAGAATCCTCAAATGGTCAAAGACAATCTTGTCCAGTTTCCAGTCGCTGGCGTCCCTCCAATGGCGAGAAAACCAATCTGCCATCAGATTGACCTCCCCTGGAAGATATTCCGTTGAGAGAGAAATGTTCCGCTGGAAACAAAAACTGTATATGTCCTTTGCCGTGTCCGTCAGAATTGTGACCTCGTGCCTCCAAGACGATTGATGTATTGAACTGTTGTGATGTCCATCCGGAGTAGAATACAACAATCGAGAAGATTCCTCGCGAAGCTGCGAACAGCAAACGAGTCTGCTATCAACTCCAGGCAGTTGATGTGCAGACCTGCCTCTCTGTCCGACCAAGGACTCCCTGTAGGCGAAACTGCGCAAGTCGCCCCCCATCCCAGGAGGCTGGCATCGGAATCCAGAACGAAGACCGGGGACTGCTCCAAAAAAAGCTCTGCCGTTCCATGCTTGCATATGACGAATCCACCAACAAAGCTCCGCCTTGACGTCTGAGGAGAGAGGAATCACCTGGTTGTAAGACGAACGATACCGAAGAAATGAAGCCTTCAGGCGTTGCATCTCCCTGTAATGAAGTGGACTTGGAAAGATAGCTTGAATCGATGACGACAGGAGACCCACAACACGGGCTAACTGACGAAGTGGAAGAACGTCCAGATGTACAATCGTCCGTAGTTCCTTCCTGATCGACCTCACCTTCTGCAGAAGCAGTCGAAGTACACACGCAATCAAGTCTATGTTGACATTGACTAAAAACCCCAGGGATTCCAGCAATTGCATTGTAAACTGAGTCTGTGAGCGCAACCGAGACAAAAAAGAAGAATGTTGTCCAAATAAATCAGACAACGAAACCCCCGGGACCGCAGATGTGCCATGACCAGTTTCATCAGTTTGGTGAAACACCAAGGAGCCGAGCTCAGTCTGAACGGAAGGCATGAGAATTTGCAAGACATGTTCTTCCAACGAAACCGAAGAAAACGACTACTCTCTGGAGCCATGGGAACCGAAAAGTAAGCATCTGTCAGGTCCCACCTGGTGAACCACAATCTCCATGTCTCATAAGATCCCTGAGAAGATGAATCCCCTCCATCTTGAAGTGGCGATAAGGAACATAAGCGTTCAACTGGCACAGATTGATGACCGGACAAAACCCTCCAATCTTCTTGGGGACCAGGAAAATATTGCTGAAGAAACCACCCAGATCCGTGGCAATCTCGACCGCACCTTTCAGGAAAAGCGAACGGATTTCTGTATCCTCCAGAGAGTCTTGATCTGCAGCAAAATGAATGGGTTGTGAGAATGTTAGTTGTACTGGATCAGCAAAGAATTCTATCAAGTACCCCTGAACAGTTTGAAGAACCCAAGCGTCTGCCGTCAGCTGCAACCATGCCTGCAAAGAGAGAGCCAAGCGACCTGCGTTTAGAGTACCAGAAACAGGAATCGGAAGATCACTCACCTCTTTTTGAAGGATTCCTGCCTCTGCCCCGGAAACCGGCATTCCAACCTGAACCTCTAGACTGGAGACCGTATGGGGAAGATGTGGATGGAAAGAACGGCAGTGTCCCCGTGTAGGGGCCTGAAGGCCAAATTTGACTGGCATCACGGCCCCTCTGCCAGCCAGCCCTGCCAAAAACACCGTGAGGTGCAGTTGGACTGTAGACCTTCCTCATCGACACTTGAGCTTTATTGAGAGTCTTGAAGAGACTCACTTGCTTCTGAAGCTCCTTCAGGAACGCCTCTCCAAACTGCAAACCATCAGCCGCTGACCCCAACTCCTTAGCAGCTAAATCCACCAGCTTGCTGTCGATGCGCAACAACGCTGCCTTCCTGCGTTCCGATGAAAGAGCCGTATTTGTGTTCCTCAGTAAGCAAAAGGAACCCAAGGCCCATTCTTTAATGGAGGCTGGATCCAAAGATGTCCCTTGGAGCAAAGCGTCATCGGCTAGATGCAGGATTTGAGCCAACGGACCACTAAGATCAAGAAATTTGTCCTGTGTTAAACGTAAACCTTTTTCCATGCCTTTCCTGGGGTCACGTCTTGAACGAGACATAAAGACAACCATAGTGTTGTCAAAAATCGGGGTCATGGCCACTTTGTCCTGCGCCAGAGGTCTCGGGCATTCAGCCCTGAGTCAGTTCCGCACCTCCCGTTCCAACAGTCTGCGTAGCCAGTAATGGATATAATTCGCCAGGTGTTCTGGCAATTGCTATTCGGAAGAACGCGGATGCCTGATGTGCCTAGGATCAAAGAGAGGTAAACCAGACAAATCCAAGGGGGCCCATCAGAGTCCAGGGATGTGGAAGGGCGTGCAGACAAGGTACGCTGGTCCAGGATAGACTCCTTAACGAAAGGTGAGGGGTCATCGCAGTCATCCATCCAGTAATCGTGACCGGTGTCCAACAGGTAAGCCTCATCCGCCCTCCATTCATCAAGCACCGCTAGGGGATCCGGAGAGTAATCGTCATCATCAGAAGAATGCACCGACTGCAGACCATGACCACCAGGAGGTGTGCCCTTATCCTTCCTCTTAGATTTGGATGAAGTACCAATGGCTGAACCCCTAGGTCTTTTGGGGGGGGCGAAGCACCCTTTTCCTCTGACTCAAAAGTCGCAGCAGCAGTCGCCCTAGCGTCTAAGTCCTGAAGGTATTGCGTCAAAACTCTAGCCAAGACTTTTTCAACTGAAGTGGACACGGCCGCATTAATCATGGCCTGTATATCCGAGTGTAGATCTTGGGAAGAATCCATCACAGCAGAAACAGTCCACAGATAACTGTAGATAAACAAAAGATACAATCAGTGTAACGGACTCACAAATCGGAGAGACCGTGCTGTGAAGGGGGCCCCCACGACTTAGGTAAGCAGGGGAAAATTATGATTCAGGTGCCTTCCAAAGAGCGGTAATAGTAGGCACCCAACCTTTCCCAGGGGGTACAAAGTTGAGGAGAATTTACAACAATGGTTAGGGGAGCTGTTATAAATCCGTGACAACTAACGGACTCCAAACCTCCTCAAATGTAATCAGACAGGGGGCTCACCCCGCAGCAGCAGGGACTCAGCCCTTGCAAAGTCATTAGCAATATATATATATATATATATATATGTGTGTGTGTGTAGAAAAGGATGCACACACGATAATCGAGGTAATGCCTGGGTGCCGAATAATATAATAAAGAATATCTAGGGAATCAGCACTCTCAGGAGACTTTTTCTTGGTGCAAAATAACTTTTATTTGAGGATTCCCTAGATATTATATATATATATATATATATATATATATATATATATATATATATATATATATATAATATAATCAGCAGAAATACATGTACAAGAAAATGAGTGTCCAGGGTTCACCCTGTAACAGCAAGGACAGAGTCCTTATTGAGGGTGTAGTAGCTGTTGCTGCAATGAGAAAGGAAAATTGGAGTCATATACCCAAGGTATAAGTGGGAATTGAACCCAGATCAGTGGTGGGAAGATCATGTACCTTAAGCACTATTCTGTAAGAGTCCCATTAAATGTAATAGCAACTAAACATGTAGAAACAGTCTATCACGGTGCCCGTGATTTGCTGCAGTTACTTGTCTGTCACCAGTAGGGGGCTTCTATTGGCTGTCTGCAGATAGCCCGCCTCTTATTGACTATTTAAACCTGGATTGGGCACCCTTTGAGTGCCCTTTCGTGTTGTTTCTGACCTTCTTGCTATCACTATGCTAGTGATAGCTGGGCCTCTGTTCCAGTGTTCCTGAGTTCCTGATCTCATGTGTTCCTGAGTTCCTGATCTCTACTGTTCCAGTGTTTCCTGCATGCTGAAGTACTTCCAGTCCTGGTTCCGGCCTAGTCTCTGGTGTTGCAGTTCCTGCTGAACTTCTCTGCTGTTTTCTGACCTGACTGATCGTTGCTGGTTCCTGTCATCTCATCACCTGTCTTCAGTATCCTGGCGACCTTCTGCCTGGTCGCGTTGGTGACATTGCTACAATTCCGTGTTGGTCCCAGCGTGCGGACGCTGGTTTGCTCCCAAGCCTTGCGGCTATACTAACTCGCTTGTTACACCAGTGTGCGGTCACTGGTTTGCTCCAAAGCCTATCAGCTATACAAATCTGTGTTGGTCCCAGCGTGCGGACGCTGGTTTGCTCCTAAGCCTTGCGGCTATACAAACTCACTTGTTACACCAGTGTGCGGTCACTGGTTTGCTCCAAAGCCTATCAGCTATACAAATCTGTGTTGGTCCCAGCGTGCGGACGCTGGTTTGCTCCTAAGCCTTGCGGCTATACAAACTCACTTGTTACACCAGTGTGCGGTCACTGGTTTGCTCCAAAGCCTATCAGCTATACAAATCTGTGTTGGTCCCAGCGTGCGGACGCTGGTTTGCTCCTAAGCCTTGCGGCTATACAAACTCGCTTGTTACACCAGTGTGCGGTCACTGGTTTGCTCCAAAGCCTATCAGCTATACAATTCTGTGTTGGTCCCAGCGTGCGGACGCTGGTTTGCTCCTAAGCCTTGCGGCTATACAAACTCACTTGTTACACCAGTGTGCGGTCACTGGTTTGCTCCAAAGCCTTTCAGCTATACAAATCTGTGTTGGTCCCAGCGTGCGGACGCTGGTTTGCTCCTAAGCCTTGCGGCTATACAAACTCGCTTGTTACACCAGTGTGCGGTCACTGGTTTGCTCCAAAGCCTATCAGCTATACTAATCTGTGTTGGTCCCAGCGTGCGGACGCTGGTTTGCTCCTAAGCCTTGCGGCTATACTACTCGCTTGTTACTCCAGTGTGCGGTCACTGGTTTGCTCGCTAAGCCTAACGGCTATACTATTCAGTGTTGTTTCCAGCGTGCGGACGCTGGTTTGCTCCAAAGCCTTGCTGCTTAACGATTCTGCTAATTTGCCAGTTCCATCTGACTGCTGCTATTATCTCTGGGCTGCCCTGCCCGGTATTGGTAAGGCCGGTAGAACCTTTTACCACATTCCATCTGAGGTTGCCTTACCCGGTATTGGCAGGGCCGGTAGAGCCTACATTGTGTATCTATTGAGGCTGCCTTGCCCGGTAATTTGGTAAGGCCGGTAAAACCGTTATGCTATTCCATCTGCAGGTTGCCTTACCCGGTATTGGCAAGGCCGGTAGAGCCTAAAGACTGTCCTGTCCGGTATATTGACAGGACCGGTAGAGTCTGCCTTCTGTCTGTGCTATATTCTGTATATATATATATGTATGTTATTGCCATCCTAAGTTATCATTTATTATTTCAATAAAATTGATTTTTTTTACCTAAACTTGTGTCTGAGAGTCATAATAAACCGTGACAGTACGAAAGGGCCATGACCTCAGACAGCAAGGGTCAAGGTAACG
This sequence comes from Rhinophrynus dorsalis, assembly GCA_037306005.1. Taxonomy (NCBI): domain Eukaryota; kingdom Metazoa; phylum Chordata; class Amphibia; order Anura; family Rhinophrynidae; genus Rhinophrynus; species Rhinophrynus dorsalis. The sequence goes on along the minus strand of CM074724.1, from coordinate 64,054,288 downwards.
CACAGAATATCCATTGGAGGATGGATGTGCTCGAGCAACGTTTGGATCAGTTGGCAGTTGCAATTCAAACGATCCTTGAACGCACGGTACCTGCTGACCAATCTAGCTCTAGCCCGGTGGTCTCGCCAAGTCAGACACCGGAAAGTGATACCAGACCCCTAGGGGGTACTGTTAAAGGGTTAACGGCTTCTGCACCCTTGCCGCTAAGATATGATGGTGACCCTAGTCTCTGCAGAGGGTTCATCAATCAACTCGAAATCTTTATGGAATTGACGGCACACGCATTTCCCAATGATCGTAGTAAAGTGGGGTTCACGATATCACTGCTCACTGGCAGAGCATTGGCCTGGGCTAACCCCTTGTGGGAGAATGCTAAACCTTGTACTAAGAACTTTAGTGAATTTGTGCGTTCCTTTCGAAGAGTGTTTGAGCCTCCTGGTAGAACCACCTCTGCTGCCAAACGCCTTATGGAGATACAACAGGGCAGGCGTACAGTGGGCGACTATGCCATCGAATTCCGCACATTGGCAGCAGAGGTAGGTTGGAATAACGAGGCATTATTGGCAGCCTTCTCTCAAGGCCTGAATGACCACATTAAAGACGAAATCGCTGCTAAAGATCTACCTATTGATCTAGATGATTACATTGAGTATGTTATGATAATTGACTCCAGAATACGTGAGAGATCAATTGCCAGAGATCGTAAGTTACGGTCAAAAAATAATGAGCCTAGTAGCATGTTTTGCCCACCCATCCCTCCCTTGGCATTGAAGTCTAGTGAACCAGTACGGGAAACAAGTGAACCTATGGAAATAGGCTTCACTAGACTATCCAAGGCAGAGAGACTATATCGCAAAAAACAAGGGTTATGTTTATACTGCGGTAAAAAAGGGCACTTGCTAAATTCCTGTCCGGTACGTCCGGGAAACGCACACACCTAGGGTATCTTGGGGGACAGGCCCTAGGTGGTGTACAATCGTCCCCAGTGTCGGGCATAATGAAACCCACCATACAGGTGGTATTGTCTTGGGCACAACGCTCTGTGGAGGTTTTGGCCTTGGTTGACTCCGGTGCAGCAGGGTATTTTATGGATAATACCTTTGCTGAATTGCACGGAGTTCCACGCATTGAAAGAGAAAACCCCTTGACTATTGAAGCGATTGATGGTAGACCCTTAGAACCGCCTCAGGTTATATTTGAAACTATGCCATTGTCTATGACTATTGGGGCACTTCACAGAGAAGAGCAGCAGTTTCAACTGATTAATTCCCCGCACCATGCGGTGATATTGGGATTTCCGTGGTTACAGTTACATAACCCACAATTCGATTGGAAAAAGTGTGAAATTGCTGCTTGGTCCCAGTTTTGTATGGACAAGTGCGTCATCCAGCCTATTAAGGTCATGTGCACCTCCTCTGCTATGCCGGATGTGTACCAACAGTTTGGCGATGTTTTTAGCAAAGGAGAGGCTAGTATGCTACCCCAGCATAGACCTTATGATTGTTGCATTGAATTGCAGCCTGGTGCAGTACCTCCGAAAGGACGCACTTATCCATTATCTTGTGATGAAAATAAGGCTATGGAGGATTACATTTCTGATGCCCTTGCTAGAGGGATCATACGTAAATCTACCTCTCCAGCTGGGGCTGGGTTCTTTTTTGTAAAAAAGAAAAATGGCGAATTAAGACCATGCATTGACTACCGGGGCTTGAATAAACTAATGGCAAAAAACGCATACCCAATACCACTCATCACCGAGCTTTTTGACAGGCTTAAGGGCGCTTTGATATTTACCAAGTTGGACCTACGGGCCGCTTACAATCTGGTTCGCATTCGAGCAGGTGATGAGTGGAAAACTGCCTTTAATACTCGAGCTGGGCACTACGAGTATCTAGTAATGCCTTTTGGGCTGTGTAATGCACCCGCAGTTTTCCAGGAACTGATAAATGATGTTCTGAGAGATATGTTACAGACATGTGTTGTGGTGTACCTCGACGATATACTGATTTACTCCCAAAACATGGCACAGCACATCAAAGATGTATCCGCAGTATTGCTACGACTCCGTGAGAACAAATTATTTTGTAAAATGGAAAAATGTGAGTTTCATAGAACCAGTGTGCCATTCTTGGGGTTCATAATTGGCAATGATGGCATTGCCATGGACAAAGAAAAGTTGTCAGCTGTCCTACAATGGCCAAAACCCAAGGGTCTTAAAGCCATACAGCGTTTCCTGGGTTTCGCTAATTATTATAGGAGGTTTATTAAGAATTTTTCTTCCATTGTCAAACCTCTGTCCGATCTTACGCACAAGGGTGCTAATCCTTCTTGTTGGCCGGTATCTGCTGAGAAAGCCTTTGAGAATTTGAAGCTGGCATTTGCTGCGGCTCCTGTGTTATCCCACCCCAATCCTTTACTTCCATTTACGTTAGAGGTTGATGCCTCAGATATTGGGGTCGGGGCAGTACTTTCGCAGCGACACGAGAAAGGTGGAACTCTCAGACCTTGTGGGTTTTTCTCTAAAAAGTTGACTGTCACTCAAAGCCACTATGAGATAGGTGACAGAGAATTATTGGCCATTATCCTTGCTCTTAAGGAATGGCGTCATTTGCTTGAAGGTACTAAGAATCCTGTCTTAATCCTAACAGATCATAAGAATCTGACCTATCTCTCGGAGGCCAAGAGATTGTCCTCTCGTCAGGCCAGGTGGGCACTGTTCCTGTCTCGATTTAATTTCATTGTATCATATTTGCCAGGGTCAAAAAATATCAGGGCTGATGCACTGTCAAGACAATTTGAGGCCGACAGTGACAGAGTGGAAGCACCAGCTCCTATCATCCAACCTGATAGAATACTGGCTACTATACGCACGAGTATCACTTCTCCTCTAGGGGAGGAGATCCTGGCCTCTCAGGGGTCCGCTCCCCATGAAACCCCAGTGGGCAAATGTTTTGTCGCTGAATCATTTCGTACTAGGCTGCTCGAAACCTACCATTCCTCTAAGGCTGCGGGACATATTGGTAGAGACCAATTGTTATGGTCCCTTTCTCAGTTATTTTGGTGGCCTTCCATGAGAAACGATTGTGCCGAATTTACGAATGCCTGTGCCACCTGCGCCCGCGCTAAGACCCCGAGACATCTCCCTGTGGGCTTGCTTCAACCGGTGCCTAATGGCGAACGCCCCTGGTCTCATGTTTCCATTGATTTTATGGGAGAGTTGCCTATGTCGAAGGGGTACTCCTTTATATTCATGGTGGTGGACAGGTTTTCTAAAATGGCTCATTTCGTGCCCCTCCGTGGTCTTCCTTCAGCGAAGGAATTGGCAATGGTGTTCGCCAGAGAAGTATTCCGGTTGCATGGAGTGCCTAGGGTACTGGTGTCTGACAGGGGGAGCCAGTTTGTGTCTAGATTTTGGAGGGCATTTTGCCAACAGATGGGCATACAGCTGTCCTTCTCCTCTGCCTACCATCCCCAGACCAATGGAGCCGCTGAACAAGCTAATCAGGGCTTGGAACAATTTCTCCGTTGTTTCGTTACTGACCATCATGATAATTGGTCCGACTTGTTGCCTTGGGCAGAGTTCGCCAGGAACTGTGCGGTCAATTCTTCATCTGGGAGCTCTCCGTTTCTGATTAATTATGGGTTCCAGCCCTGTTTGCTTCCAGACTCATTTCAGACGCAACAGATTCCAGCTCTGGATGAGCATATCGAGCAACTCCGTTCCACATGGGCACAAGTTCAGAGGGCACTTGGTCAGTCATTTCAGCGTCATCAGCGCCATGCTAATCGCAGAAGGCTTCCAGCGGTTTCCTTTCAGGTTGGGGATAGAGTATGGCTTTCCTCCAGAAATCTCAAGCTGCAGGTTCCGTCTAATAAGTTGGCTCCTCGGTTTATTGGTCCATACAGAGTTATTCGCAAAATTAACCCTGTCTCCTATGCACTAGACCTACCTGCATCCATGCGTATCCATAATGTGTTCCATGTGTCCCTTCTTAAGCCTCTGGTTTGCAATCGCTATACTACCACACCTGTGGTGCCAGGACCTGTTGAGGTCGAGGGCCAGGAGGAGTACGAGGTTCAGAGCATTATTGATTCCCGTAGGCTTAGAGGAAGGGTACAGTACCTGGTACATTGGAAAGGGTATGGTCCTGAGGATCGGTCATGGGTGGATAGTACGGACCTTCATGCACCTAGGTTAACTAGGGCCTTTCATGCCAATTACCCGCAGAAACCTAAACCCTATTCTAGGAGAGGGGGTCTTTGAAAGGGGGGTACTATCACGGTGCCCGTGATTTGCTGCAGTTACTTGTCTGTCACCAGTAGGGGGCTTCTATTGGCTGTCTGCAGATAGCCCGCCTCTTATTGACTATTTAAACCTGGATTGGGCACCCTTTGAGTGCCCTTTCGTGTTGTTTCTGACCTTCTTGCTATCACTATGCTAGTGATAGCTGGGCCTCTGTTCCAGTGTTCCTGAGTTCCTGATCTCATGTGTTCCTGAGTTCCTGATCTCTACTGTTCCAGTGTTTCCTGCATGCTGAAGTACTTCCAGTCCTGGTTCCGGCCTAGTCTCTGGTGTTGCAGTTCCTGCTGAACTTCTCTGCTGTTTTCTGACCTGACTGATCGTTGCTGGTTCCTGTCATCTCATCACCTGTCTTCAGTATCCTGGCGACCTTCTGCCTGGTCGCGTTGGTGACATTGCTACAATTCCGTGTTGGTCCCAGCGTGCGGACGCTGGTTTGCTCCCAAGCCTTGCGGCTATACTAACTCGCTTGTTACACCAGTGTGCGGTCACTGGTTTGCTCCAAAGCCTATCAGCTATACAAATCTGTGTTGGTCCCAGCGTGCGGACGCTGGTTTGCTCCTAAGCCTTGCGGCTATACAAACTCACTTGTTACACCAGTGTGCGGTCACTGGTTTGCTCCAAAGCCTATCAGCTATACAAATCTGTGTTGGTCCCAGCGTGCGGACGCTGGTTTGCTCCTAAGCCTTGCGGCTATACAAACTCACTTGTTACACCAGTGTGCGGTCACTGGTTTGCTCCAAAGCCTATCAGCTATACAAATCTGTGTTGGTCCCAGCGTGCGGACGCTGGTTTGCTCCTAAGCCTTGCGGCTATACAAACTCGCTTGTTACACCAGTGTGCGGTCACTGGTTTGCTCCAAAGCCTATCAGCTATACAATTCTGTGTTGGTCCCAGCGTGCGGACGCTGGTTTGCTCCTAAGCCTTGCGGCTATACAAACTCACTTGTTACACCAGTGTGCGGTCACTGGTTTGCTCCAAAGCCTTTCAGCTATACAAATCTGTGTTGGTCCCAGCGTGCGGACGCTGGTTTGCTCCTAAGCCTTGCGGCTATACAAACTCGCTTGTTACACCAGTGTGCGGTCACTGGTTTGCTCCAAAGCCTATCAGCTATACTAATCTGTGTTGGTCCCAGCGTGCGGACGCTGGTTTGCTCCTAAGCCTTGCGGCTATACTACTCGCTTGTTACTCCAGTGTGCGGTCACTGGTTTGCTCGCTAAGCCTAACGGCTATACTATTCAGTGTTGTTTCCAGCGTGCGGACGCTGGTTTGCTCCAAAGCCTTGCTGCTTAACGATTCTGCTAATTTGCCAGTTCCATCTGACTGCTGCTATTATCTCTGGGCTGCCCTGCCCGGTATTGGTAAGGCCGGTAGAACCTTTTACCACATTCCATCTGAGGTTGCCTTACCCGGTATTGGCAGGGCCGGTAGAGCCTACATTGTGTATCTATTGAGGCTGCCTTGCCCGGTAATTTGGTAAGGCCGGTAAAACCGTTATGCTATTCCATCTGCAGGTTGCCTTACCCGGTATTGGCAAGGCCGGTAGAGCCTAAAGACTGTCCTGTCCGGTATATTGACAGGACCGGTAGAGTCTGCCTTCTGTCTGTGCTATATTCTGTATATATATATATGTATGTTATTGCCATCCTAAGTTATCATTTATTATTTCAATAAAATTGATTTTTTTTACCTAAACTTGTGTCTGAGAGTCATAATAAACCGTGACACAGTCATACACATAGTACGCAGTGAACAGGACCCAAATGGAACTCCCCTTCACCTAAGCGTGATTATAATCAGGGAGGCAACCCGCGGCCCAGGCCACAAGCCATCCCAAAGTTAATTGATAGATGTACTGGGGGAGTCAAGCAGGGACGCAGCCCTGAAAGGACCGAGGCGTTGCGGTCACGGCCAAAGCCATCCAATATAAAGCAAGGGGCTCACCCTCAGAAGAAACAGGGAATCGGCCCTAGAAGACCAGACACCGTGGGCACTAGCACACCAGTACAAAGACCAAGCGCGCCATGGCAGTGGGACTGACCAAGAACTGATGCTGTAAGTAGGACGCCGCAGGCCCCAGAATTATTAACAGTTTGCACTCAAATGGGCCTGTTTCGACTGAGACCACCATGCAGGGCACGGAGGCAAGGGAGACAGCCTCCCTGTATCCAAACCCCTGGCAGCCACTGTACACATATGTTAAGTCACGAACAAACGATGAATCAGCGGTAGTATGCCTGGTGAGCGTACAGCGATGCAGCCGTTAGGAGCAGTGAGACAGACAAACCCCAAGCACACCACCACGGAGCTTCGAAAGCCAGAGTGGTTAGTAAAAAATGATGAAAAACATAAGAGGGGAAACTCAGCAATGGTACTCAACGCAAAGGTAGTAACATATAAAAAAAACACTTTATTAAATGAAAAACATAATAAGCACATTAAAATCTGTAATAGAATAAAGCAAGGCACGAAAACCCAAAACTCGGACCTGTTAGCCTGTGAGAGCAGCAAAGAAGAGGGAGGAGTTTGGTTCAGCTCTGTTTTATGGAACATTGATCTTTTTTGTGATTGGTTAATACTGTTCTTGCTGCTGTGAGAGTAAAGTAAAGAAGCTTAAGCAAAATACGTAGCCTCCTGTCATGTGGTAAAATTCTGTCTTTTGTCCCCTATGGGGCAGTTGTTTTTCTCTTGGATTGTTCCTCTTTATCTTCTTGAATGTGGCCTCATATGTGTTCTGCAAAGCAATATGAAACCATTGGAGACAAGTGGTTTGTCTTACAATGTATCAACTTACCAACAAGTCCTGTTCATGAAATGATTCTAGATAACTGCCAAGAGGTCACAGGAGAAACCCCTTTGTTGTTTTTTCAACTGCTGTGGTAATGGACGTGTTCCAGACTTATCTCTTGTCATTTCTTGGTGCCAATTGTGTGATATATGCCGCAGAAACAAGAAATATTTAATGGCCAATAAAATATATTAAAAAAATTCAAGGCGTGCTCAGCAAAAAATTGCTCTTATTGATTTATCTGCTGACTCCCTTCCTCCATTTAGCGTGTTGGGAAACATGGCACATATCTGTGCTGCTACAGAAAGGCGCAAATGACATTCACACCTTTTAATAGCTGTCATTAACAGTTCATTTGTTATTCTGCGGGAGGATCAGAAGCACTTCATCAGGAGCAATGCTCAAGGAAAAATAGTCAAATCAAAACACATTCAAAATAGTACAGGTCTAACTTGGCCCCTTCTGGCTCTGATATTTAAAAAGTCCTCGGTAAAATGAATGTTTAAACTGCCTCCTTGGGGATTCTTTTAGTACTTCTGCTTCTCCACATCTATACATGCCCTTACCCAGTCTTGCATATCATTTCTTTTAATTCTCTGTTTTATTTGACAGAATCCAGTGTATTGCATTTCTCTCCAGTTAATCATTTGGCAGCACATAACATTTTATTGGTCTTGTCATTCCATCTCTTTCCATGTCATTCAATACCCTACACCGCATTCATCAGCGAAACTTATATATTGGATTTTTAACATTATTTAATAAGTCCATAAATGCCATTAAAAGAATCATAAGATTAATAAAGAAAAATTAAAAAAAGTCACTACCTGAATCACACACACAACCCTGAATTAGTATAGTATGCCTGCTGTTCATTAGCAATACATAAATGACACATTTTAACCCACCAGCATTGAGAAACATCAATCCATATGTAATAAAAAGGTAGAACAAATCATTTCACTTCTTAAATTAACCCACTGGATGCTAGAGAGGGCTTCAAAGAAAAATACTAGGGGTGTTAAAAGCTTTGTCTCACTCAAAAGGAGTTTTTATTTGTTAAACATTAACCTTTTGAGTGTCAGAGAGGTATCCAACGCATTGCAACGCAATGCGTTGGATACCTCTCGGGCACTCAGAGGGTTAAGCAACTATTTTGCCCCCTGTAGTGGTGCATTTTTGTGATTAAATATAAGCCCCATTATGTGAAATTATCTGGGTAAATTACTGTTATGAAAAAGCAACATCCAAATTATTTGTAACATAAATCTTACTAGAAGACTTTTCAAACAGAGGACTATTTACACAAAGACAAAATTGTACTAATTCTGGGGTAATTCAGTTTATCTAATATGGGACAAATGACAATTCCACAAAGTTTCCATTTATTTAAATGGGGCTTTAAACCTCTGAGTACTAGAATGCAGTGATATTAGATAGTATCACCCAGTAGTGATGGGTAATATGAGGCCCTCCTGCTGCTGCCGGACTGTATCTCCCATCATGCTTTGGTTGCCAGCGAATGATGGGAATTATAGTCTAGCAGAAGACTATACATTACACATACCTGCAATAGATACTCTGGTAATGTCCACACCCATATTTATAAAAGAAACTGAAGGTATTTTGGAGTAAACCAACTGCACCATAGGGGACAAAATAAAAATTCCTAAAATTCTGTGCACTTGAATACAGCTTTTTAACTCAACAATGCATTGTAGACCTCTCTAGCATTCAAGGGGATAAAATCCCAATGTAATATAACAGGAACTCAATGTGTTGGATATCCCTCTGGCACTCAAAGGTTTAAAATAAACAGTTATTTTAAGGTGTCTGGTCCACTTTAAGCTTGTCCTGTTTTTAATTTTCCCTGCTGCTTTATTTGGTTAGCTATTGCTTTGAAATGAATGGGAACATTGAATTTACACACAACACATAGCAAATATTATTTTATTTCCCACAGGCATAGTATAAAAGGGGTCTGAGGATGCCTGTGTTGGTGGAGTGTGGGGAAACAATCAATTGAACAGGGAACTTTTTGGGGGGAGCGTGTTGACTGGAATTAGGGGGACAGTAAAAAATAAATAATAATACAAACAAATGAGACGGTATAAAAGGGGTCTGAGTAGGGTGCCTGTGTTGGTGGAGTCTGGGGAAAGAATCAGTTGAACAGAGAATTCTTCTTTTTTTTTTTTTTGTAGGGGTGTTGACTGGGATTGGGAGGACTGTTAATAAAAAAAATAAATAAAATAAAAATTTAAATAAAAAAATTTGGTACGTAGAGTGATTGAGACAGGGACCCCCTGACGTAATCAGTGACTGGGACAGACTGATACTTTACGGGACAGATTATTCTGTAGAAGATGATTTGTAGGAATTAGACCCGAGGAAACGTTTATTTGTAGGACATAGACTTGTTAGGCACAATCCCTGAAGAAAGATTGATGTGTAGGACTTAAACTTGTTAGAAGCCCGAGCCCTGAGGAAACATTAATTTGGAGGACTTTGGATTGTTACCGCCACAAGCCCTGAGGAATCACATCAGTGGTAATTTCTGTCACTCAAGCTTGTTAGCGTCACAAGTCTTGAGGCATCAGACATTATTTTTATCAATCAGGCTTATTAACATCACAAGCCCTGAGGAATCAGTGATTTGTGGGACTTTTGCTTGTTAGAAACAAGCCCTCCAAAACAGTTTTTTTAGGCCTCTGTTTATGTTCAAAGAACAAGCCCTGAGGAAAAAAAATGCCCTACTGGCCTAGTGGTGTCATATATAGTAGTATATGCTAATTGTGGTACCCATGCAGTTGTAGTGACAATTCATATTATAATAAAGATTTGTAGTGATGTTCATACCTGGGAACTTTTTCTTCTGGACTCCCCGATGGTGCAGATGTCAGTGATGTTGGGATAAATTATGTGATTTGCATCAAAAAGAGGTGGGATTTAATTTTGAGTGGGGCAGGGCTTCATATACATAGGAAAAATAGGCAGAATAGGCTGGGGAAGAAGGAAAAGTGGGAAATAAGTGAGAGGACCAGACTGGGAAGGAGCAGAAGTGGACAGAGTTTTATTAAAAACTCCTCACATCTGCAGAATCAGCCTCTGCGCCAGAGACCCAAACTCCCCATATCTGGAGAATCAGCCTCTGCACCAGAGACCCAAACTCCCTACATCTGGAGAATCAGCCTCTGCACCAGAGACCCAGTAATCAACAGCAAAAATTGAAGTCTCTGGGGGAAAATCTGGAGAGTTCCCAGCTATGGTGATGTTTAATATGCTATAAAGCCTTTTCAGTGATTTTTCATATGCTAATGTAGGTTTTCAGTGACATTTTATATGCTACATAAGCACTGTGCTGTACCAGGAGACCAAATTATCCCTGAAATAAGTGTTAAAAGGATAGTAACAGTAAAAGCAGTTCCAATTAATCTTCATAGTATGAAGTATGGAGAGTGTTCTTTCAATACTGTTAGAGTTGTAGTTCAAGAGTAATTGAATGATAAAGTATCCGCCTCCCACCCCTTTTACTGATGTAACACTGCTTAACTCAGAGAAGCAAAACTCTCTGGATGGATCGCAGTGTATAAGGAAAAACCTGTCAAAGAGGCAGGTTTTCCTTATACTTACAGCAGGGGAGGGCTGGGAACTTGTGGCCTGGGGGGCAAATACAATCTACTGGCCCATTTTTTCAGTTGCTCCAGCCCAGCGTCCAAGCCCATCCCCTTTAGTTACTTTTAATATTGGCATTAATGCTGTTAAGTAAGGCAATCGAGACCACATAGACTACAGCTGAAATGCGGCTACTCTAGTGACACCATAGAGCTTACAACTTAAGCACAGTGACATGATTGATACCATAGATCTTACAAGGGAAATGGGTTATGCTGTTAGTGTAGCTGTATTTGGATTTTAGCTCTGTAGTATAATTTGTGTAGTTCCATTTCAATTGTAAGCTCTGTGGTATCACTAGTGTAGCTCCATTTACAGCAGCAAGTGGGAGACTGAGTGAGGCAGTGGCCCGATGACCCAGACATGTGATCAGCCCAGGGGGCAATTGCCCCTCTGCCCCCCAGGCCAGCCCTCCCCTGGCTTACAGTAAGAAGATTGTCCCTTGCTGTGAGTTGTCTGGCCCCAGAACCAGATTCCACATCTGAGGGGAGATGGCTTACACTAGGTAAAAGAGGTGGGAGGGGGATACTTGATCATTCAGTTACTCTTGAACTACAACTCTGACAGTATTCAGATAACACTCTGCATGGCCCAAATACTATGAAGTTTCATTGGAGCTGCTGTTTTTGTGAAACATTACTATACCTTTAATATCTCCTAAACTATACATCTGCTGGACTTTTGGTTAATATGTCTTAGGCAGTTTTGTAATAAGTTTTTAACCCTTTGAATGCCAGAGGGGTATGCAACGCACTGCTTTGCAATGTGTTGTGTACCCCTCTGGCACTCAAAGGGTTAAATATATAAAAGTCATTCTAAGTGACAGATCCACTTTAAACGTGTTATTTTGTCGTGGCTTCTTATCTGCTATAACAGGGATAAGTAAACTCTGGCACTCCAGCTGTTGAGGTCTATGCCAATGCTGTAGTAATTATTAATAGCACTCTGGCACTCAAAGGGTTGAGCTGTTTATCTATTTGTTGCAAAAAATGTTCACTTTTATTAATGGATAATTGCCTTAGACACCTTTTTTGGTCTTATGTGACATTTCTTAACTAAATCCACATTTGTGTCCATGTTTGGACACGTACACTTTAGTGCACAAAATCTATTAGCATTGTAACAACTTCATTTCATGGAGGAGTTAACATCTTAAATAAGTAGTATATGTTATTGTTCAAGATATTTATTTAGCCAGTAGTGTGGAAATTAGGTAGGAGGCCTAACAGGGAAAAGGGAAATGAAGAAAGTTAGCAACAACTAGAAAGTGAATTTTATTAATTTTTAGACCGCATATACTGCAGCTGGCATTGCATGTACCATATGGTGTTTTCACCCAGGCCTATAACTCATTTACCTATTTAGTAGCCCTTATGAAACACTTCTTACTGGACTGTGTGGTGAAGTAAACTTAAACTTTATTATGTGTAATAACATTCTGACCAAGATCTCAAGCATGTAAAATTACTTCACTTTTATTATTGCTTATTAGCTGTTGGCATACAAAGGCTCTATAAAAAGTTACTTAGGAATGTGATAGTTATTATGATGGTCAGATTACTTCCTTATTTATTTGGTTTTTATCCTTTTCTAAAACCTGTTTTGTTTATGAAAAAATATACACTTATGAAGGCTGTTTTACTTTTGCTTGTAGACAAAAGACATCCCACTCTCAAGAAATACAACACTTGTGAACATACACTTGTTTCATCCTAGTTGAATGGTGCCTTTATAGCAGTGGTTCTCAACCTGTGGGTCGGGACCCCTTTGGGGGTCGAATGACGATTTGCCAGGGGTCGCCTAAAACCATCAGATATTTATATTTTGATTCATAACAGTAGCAAAATTACAGGGATAACACTGTTAGGGGTCGCCACAACTTGGGAAATTTTATCAAAGGGTCGCGGCACTAGAAAGGCTGAGAACCGCTGCTTTATAGCAAAATCTCCATAATATTTGTGCGGAATAAGCATACCTGGAAACATTTTGTTGAGGACTCCCTGGAGAGGGGAATCCTGTGGTGCTGATGGGAGAGAAAAATGACACGATTTGTGTCAAAAGAGGTGGGGCTTAATTATGATTGGGGTGGAGCTTAAAGGGATAGTAATACCTAAAATGTAAAAAAATATATGTTGTAGGGTTTATCCCCCTGAGTAAAACAAGAGTACTCCCACTGCTGAAAGATGTTTCATTCAAAAGTTAATAATTTTCAAAGTTGAATTTTTTAGGTGCAATGTCACAGTGGCCTGAAATTGTACAGTGGCGCTGTTGCTACACGATCCTATGGACAGCTCTGGTCTCAGGACCATAAATCTCCATAGGATTGTGTAGCAACAGCGCCACTGTAAAATTTCAGGCCACTGTGATATTGCACCTAAAAAATTCAAGTTTGAAAATTAATAACTTTTGAATGAAACATCTTTCAGCACTGGGAGTACTCTTGTTTTACTCAGGGGGATAAACCCTACAACATATTTTTTTTACATTTTAGGTATTACTATCCCTGTAAAGAGTACATAATAAGCTGGGGAAGGTGGAGAAGAGGCTGGGCAGTGGAAGGGACACAATGCGAGGAGGGGATGTGGGCAGAGTTTCATTAGAAACTCCCCACATCTGTATAATCAGCCTCTGCACGGAGACCCGGTAATTAGAAGCTAAAACAGGAGTCGCCGGGGCAAATCCGGAGAGTTCCCAGCTATGGGAACAAGCTGTCTGCAGACATGCTGTATTTTCTCCTGTACTGGTGATATTGTCTACCTTTAAATTCACTCCGTTTAGGTTCAACTCCCTATGTAGGGAAAGGGTTCATTCTTCAATTATCCACTGTGAAATTGTAGATATGAATTCCCCAAAAAAAAGAATGTACCCATTGAGGACTAGAGGACTGCACTGCACATTGCATTGCTGGACCGTCACATTTGTTAGGATGGTTCGTATACTAAATGAGCTAGAATCCAGTAACAGGAAAGTTTGGTAAATGATAGACAGTAGCTGATATGTAGGTTTCAGTCATAGAAGTCAGAAATATGTGCTCTTTACTTAAATGTGTCATGTTCTCCCTTTATCCTCCACATATCCTCTGGGGTTGTGCCCCCAGACTGGAGTGGAATCCAGGTCTTAGTCTCATAAGTATAGAGAAATAACAGGAAGAAAAAACAACTTCTAGGGCAAACAGGAAGCAATGTAGGTATCTTAGTTGTGTATAGAAATGCACAGATGAAGCATCAGGCTGAAATACATTCAGCACTGTGTGTTGTAGTATCAAGCACCTAACAAAGTTAAAGGGATAGTAATACTTAAAATGTAAAAAAAAAAAATATGTTGTAGGGTTTATCCCCCTGAGTAAAACAAGAGTACTCCCACTACTGAAATGTGTTTAATTCAAGTTATTAATTTTCAAATATGATTTTTTTAGGTGCAATATCACAGTGGCCTGAAATTGTACAGTGGAGCTGTTGCTACACAATCCTATGGACAGCTCTGGTCCCGGGACCATAAATCTCCATAGGATGGTGTAGCAACAGCGCCACTGTACAATTTCAGGCCACTGTGATATTGTACCTAAAAAATTAAACTTTGAAAATTAATAACTTTTGAATGAAACGCCTTTCAGCAGTGGGAGTACTCTTGTTTTACTCAGGGGGATAAACCCTACAACATATTTTTTTTACATTTTAAGTATTACTATCCCTTCAACTGCTACAGAGACTACATATTTGAATAAGCAGGCAACACTTCCATGTATAGCAGCAACCAAGTCAGGAACAATGCTCAGAAATTATGCTCATACAGGTCATAATGTTATGCTGAGAAACACTGTGACAAGGCAAACCCCTGCAACAGAAATAGCTGAAATTGTAAATATTAACCCTTTGAGTGCCAGAGTGGTGTCCAACACATTGATGCACAATAGTTAAAGCTCGTGTGTGGTACAACCTGACCAAAATGCAGGAGTAGTCTCTTAGCCATCAGAAAAACAAATAATATAAACATTTGCTAGTGCATAACAATAGCAGATGGAAAATACTTAACAAGCCGTGAGTCGTTATACTTGGAAACACAGATCAGGGGAGCCAGGGTCAGAAACAGCTCAGTCAGTAGATAATATTCTGGATTAAGATGACAAGCACAATAATCTGGCAAATAGCAACATATCATGTAGGGATTTAAAGGGGAACCTCCTCCTGGAAAGGCCAGGTAAAAATAAACAAGGGCATAGAGTCAACCCCAGGGAAACTAATAACTTTTTCTTCAGGATTGGATAAGCTGTGTTGATTTTGCTTTTTTTTACTCAGTGGTCCATACGGCAACCCAAAGCACCTTTCACATTATTGATAAGTTGGATAGTGTGACTAGACATTGCCTCTCCATCCAATTATAGCAAACCACATGGATTTCTTTTACAGCACATCAAAAACACCTTTCCTATTCTGTTTTGTGTAACAGCAGCCTGATGCTGTAATACCTTACTGCTGCCAGCTCAGCAGTTGGTCCATATAGTGACTAGAAGAACATTCTACTTGAGTGATTGGTCTAGTTGTGTGCTTGGACCATAGTGATGCATGTGGCAGTTATACCGTCTGCATACTGTTCTTCTACATTGTGATTTCCGTGAAGCACAACCCTTATCTCCTTTTGGTTTTATGCTTAAATTTGTGTTGTCAGATGTAAATTAGAGAGAGGTCTTTTGGAATGAAAATCATAAATAAATTCCATTGTGTCTTGGAGAGGATATCAGATTAGACCCAAGTACTTTGCTTTCTGAAACTGGAAGCAAGTTTGCCTCCGATCAAAAATAATAATAATAATTTCCTAAGCGTACATATTGGCTCATCGTACCTTGGTGTAATGTTGGAATAATAAGGAAATTGCAGATAAAGACCTTAGCTATATGCAGAAAGCATAAACGCAATTCTGGATCAATATGAAGAAATATTTTGGAGAATTATATTTTAAGATCCCATTTCAAATGGATGTCTATAATCCTTTGTAAAGTAGGTTAAATGGCAGGTGCAGGGCTGACTGCACATCCACAATGGGGCTCAGTAGCCCATATTAAGTGAATAGGAGGAAGAGGACCAGGTAGACCAAATCATTTGTTCCTGTGAGCCTGGATCAGGAAATGTTAACTCAGGAAGTAGTAGCTCTCTTGGGCCTCTCTTTGACCATACAGTGGACCCCCTTCCTATTCCATAAAACCTCCTCACCTCACCTACACGTTTCCCAAGTTAACTTCTCTATTTTGCAGATTGCTACTCCCGCATTGGATGGGTGGGGGATATGTTTCATGTTGTTAATAATAGTTAGCCTCTTTTAGGGTTTACGTTTGTGAGGGGAAGATGTTTTGGGTCAATGGGGACATGGGGTTTAGTCAAGCCCGTTCCCGTTTGCGAGGGGAAGATGTTTTGGGTCAATGGGGACATGGGGTTTAGTCAAGCCCGTTCCCGTTTGCGAGGGGAAGATGTTTTGGGTCAATGGGGACATGGGGTTTAGTCAGGTCCATTCCTGTTTGCGAGGGGAAGATGTTTTGGGTCAATGGGGACATGGTCTTTAGTCAAGCCCTCCCAAATACCCATTGCACTTATCTGAACCAGGTGCAAGGAACCAGCCACAGAAAGTACCTGATTTCTCTGCACCTAAATACCATTACTATATACATGATACAGGCTGCATGATAAAGATATATTGGCCTGGGCTTCCATAGCTGAGAAGGCCTAGGGAGGGGACAGAGACACCATTTTCAGGTGTAGCTGCTTGTTACATAGGTGAAAAGCTGATGCAAACCAACATTTCTCCTAGGTGCAGATAACGGATCCTGAAAATCACCTTAGTACATGACCTATACTAAGCTAAAAAGGTACAATTCTGGACCAAGCGACCTGTTCCACAGGGGACAAATAAGAACTGTTTAACTACTCTGTTGATTTAAATGGAGCTTGAAACCCCTTCAAAGCTAGAGAGGTCTCCCACGCATTGCAAAGCAATGTGCGGTAGACTTTCTAGCATTCAAGTGGTTTCAAGCATCATTTAAATGATTGAAACGCTTAATATCCCCCCTGTGGTGTACTTGGTTTGCCCTAGAGTTGCACCTCTTTCTTACCAGTCTGCATCAATGTTATTCACAGTAGTGACATAAGCTAATAAGCAGGATTGTGTTTCAGTTTTTGCATACCGGTTTGGTGCAGTAAATCAGGGGATGCCTCGCTCTGATGGACAATACTCCTTGAGGACCGGAAGGGTGTGCATTGAACCATGCACCCCCCGGTCCATAAAGGGTTAATCGTTTTCTGTTTAAACCTCTAAGGACCTTGTGTTCTTAAGAAGAGTGGTGTAATTCTGTGGAAATCAGGGAGAAATATAAGAAAGTCCATTGATTTAACCTCCTCAAATGCTAGTGAGCTCTCCAGCACACTGAAGCAATGAGTCGAAGACGTTTCTATCATTTAAAGCTTTAACCCTTTGAGTGCCAGAGAGGTATCCAACGCATTCCATCACAATATGTTGAATACCTCTCTGGCATTCAAAGGGTTAAAACTCCCATTTAAGGGTAACCCTAAAACCTAAAAGGGAATTGGGTTACATCCGCGTAAATACCTAGTATCTGTAAAACTGTATTTGTTTTCTGAGGCCTAAAATGTAGTCTCACATTTACTATGAGGGAGCAGATATTCTTGTCTCTTCTAGGGCTCCAAATAAGAGCGCAATCTTGTAGTTGTTTCTGAAGTGATTGTTCAGTATTGTCTGTAAATTAGCTTATTAACCCCTTAGTGACCGACCGCATGCGCACGTGGCCGACACTTAATGACAATGGTTTTTTTTTTTTCCATTATAGTGAATGACTTCCTTGACTTACCAGGTAAGTCGTCTGTCACTAACTGACATTTTTTCGTGACTTACCTGGTAAGTCATTTGTCACTAAGGGGTTAAGATAACGGTATTTTTGAATACATGAGCAATGTAAACTGTTCTTAATAACTGGCTTTAGCTCTTACCTTTCGTTATAAAAAGCAGAGACAAGATTCAATAAATGCTCTATGTATATGAATAAAGGGTAT